>JABFTP020000185.1:54523431-54984442 GCA_013387265.2 Cryptolaemus montrouzieri | reverse complement strand
TCTAGAATTCTTTCAAATAGTTTCTCAATAGTATGAGTTCTTTGAAATTTGCTCAGGTCTTTTCTCCCTATTGAAACTATAATGCCAATTCTTCATTCATCAAGAGCAGGTACATTTTTTATATCCCTTCTGAATTTGCTGTCAGAATTCTGTTTCTCCTATCATCAATGCATTTTCTCATCTCATCATTTGTGTTGTTACATTATTATGTTATACCAATTACAAAGGCTTTTGATACTCTTCTAGTCCCTAATTTACTCCTCTTTTCCTTGGACTCCTCTCTCATACTACTATTTTCAACATTCTACCTTAAACACGTTCTCAGTTTATAATTCACTCCTCTTTTCCTTAGACTCTCTCAACTCTCCCATAGTATTCTTCTCAATTCTCTCTTGAAAGCCTTCCCCGCATCAGAGAAAACCTATAATTATATTTTGTCCTTAAATATGTTCTCTATTTGCTAGTCTATGGTGAAATTGTGATCCTGAACCCTTTTTCCTTTCTTGAAGTGTGTTTCCCATGTTGT
The DNA here is from genome assembly GCA_013387265.2 of Cryptolaemus montrouzieri. NCBI lineage: Eukaryota > Metazoa > Arthropoda > Insecta > Coleoptera > Coccinellidae > Cryptolaemus > Cryptolaemus montrouzieri. The sequence goes on along the minus strand of JABFTP020000185.1, from coordinate 54,983,916 downwards.
TTTTCAATCATTTCTTTAATTCAAAGACAAACATGTAGTTCATATTGATGACAGAAACATTTGGGAAGAAGTCAAACTTTCTAACAGTATGTGAGAAAGTTCAAATTGACAGTTATTTTCAAATTACTCTTTTATATCCCAGTATTAATGCTAGTAATAGTTGAAGGAAAAATGAAAACAGTCATGTATTAAGAACTTCCCACATACTAATGAAAAATTAAGTATTGAGACTAATATCTTACTTCACTGCCACCAAGCTAACTTGCTGTACATATGAACTGATATTAAAATATTGTTATTCTGAATATTGCTGTCATGATTCTTTTCCTATCTTCAATTCATCTTCTCATCCTAACTAAGGTATTAACATATTATACTGATTTACCCATTTCAAGGTTTTTGATACTCTTCCTCAATCTATAATTCTCTTCTCTTTTCCTTAGACTCTCCCATTTTACTCTTCTCAGTTTTCTTTCAAAAGCCTTCCCAGATAATGAAAAGCAAGGAATATCTTCTTGCCCTTTAGTTTGTTATTCTCTGAGCTGGTTGATAGTGGAAATGTTATTCTGAACACTTTTTCTCCTCTCCTGAAGGGTATGTTTTCAATTATATCTCTGTTTGGTTTCTAGAATTCTTTCATAACGTTTCCCAATAGTATAGGTTCTTTAAAATTTGCTCAGTTGCTGTTTTCTACTTCCCCTATCTTCGATTCATTTTCTAATTTCAACATTGATGTCATATCCTCCTGAATTACTTTATAAGACTTCTGCTATTCTTTCTCAGTTTATACATCACTTCTCGTTTCCTAAGACTCTCATACTGCTCTTCTCAGTGTTCTGTCGAAAGCCTTCTCCAGATGAGAGTTAACCATGAATATTTTCTCTGCTTTCAATATGTTATTCTCTATAAGATGGTTAATTGTGAAAATCCTGAATACACTTCTTCCTTATATGAAGAGTGTATTTCTTAAGTTGTTTTACATAGAACTCTCTCACTTTTCTTCGAAGAAGTCTTTCGAAGAGTTTAGCATTAATGTAAGTCCTTCAGAATTTTCTCAGTTCCTGCAGTCTTCTTTTGCAGTATTGTTTTTCAAATGTAAATCCTTCAATTATTATGAGCTGTTGAACTTTCTCAAGCCCTTCTGAATATCGCAGTCAGATCTTTTCTTCCCTTATGTACTATGCATTGTCTTATGATAGGTCTTGTCATTATATATCCTGGTGAAATATCAATTTTAAGTGTTTTGATCTTCTACCTCTTTGTGGATATATATATATATATATATAAATATTTGAAACATTGGAAGTATCTAGACTTTGTACATACAAAACTTGAATATCTTCCCATATTTGAATTTTTATATTATATAATTTTACTTATCTTCAATTCATTATATAATAAAATGAAAATTTATGAGCAAACTGGACTAAACCATCATATAACGTGAGTATATACGAAAATCAATAACTATACACAGCATTTTTCAAGAAGTATTCGAATTTTCCACAAAATATGTGATTTTCTCGAACTGAAAGTTCCTGTTGTAATGAAGCTTCTTAATTTGCTTCTCCTGATTTTATCGAGTTTCCACAAACACCAATAAAAAAAAATTCTTTACTTTCTGAATGTATAGACTACCTGTAAGAATATGTTATACAGAAGTAGCTCAAAACATGTACCTTATGTGTTATGTAGATATTGGAATATCCTGAAAAGCATAAGTTTTCATGCCAACTTTATGAAGAATTGTTCAACAAATAAATTTTGAAGTTAAAATTGCAGGTAATCTACTTGATCTCTTTCCTTCAGTGTTACAGATCTGACTTTATTGTAACTAATATTAATCAGACTGGTTTTCTGGTTTTCTGGTTACAGAAAAATTTCTACGAAGATTATTATCAAAGAACAGAGATGTATTACATTTATATTTACTTGAAACTTTCTTGTTATTGCTCAATAATATCTTTGCTCATTTTTCATTTAAGTTTCCAACCTGTTTACAGAGTATCCAACTAATTCTTTCTTGTTATCAAGTGGATTGAAATCTAACAATAAATATTTCATTGAAAAGAAACTACTTATATGCACACAAAGTAAAAACTCACTTTCAAAGAGTCTTTTTCAAACATTTCAACTTGAATAACTTTACTTCAAATACATTGAATTCCATTTACATTTTCATTAGGATAATTGAATATCAAAAATATACTTCATCGTTTATAAACTGAAACAAAAATTCAATAGAGATGAATACAAAATTCAGTTTAAAATACCTTATTTATTATTGTTTTCTTTCATCGAAATACATAGGTTAGAACACCGAATGTAAATATCAATAATGTGGATTCTTCATTCTGCTGAAAAAAAATATACATTAGGATGCATTAAATGTTCGTTTAATTATGTTCACTTACCTTGGAATGATTATTTGAGGTTTTGTTAATTTAACGTAAACAATAATTCTTCTTCTTCTCTTCTTATCGGCCTTAGTACGATGAAACCAATGTTGAACGATCCAAAGACCGCCGTACACGACGATGTCCGTCGTACGGGACGGATATTCGATCGTTTAGTGAGAGCATAGAGGGGATATAAGTGTTCGTTTATATCCCGTCTACTCTTTTCACCTATGTTTCCGGGTACGGTCCTCTTTAAAACTTCTTCTTCTTTGCCCTGTCAGATTGAGAAACGGCGGTTTAAGGAGAGTAAGGGAGGGTGATTGGCTCCGCCCCCGTGTTTACGTTCTATTCTTCGATAATGTAGGTCTCAAAAACCGTCCCAAATTCGAAAATTAAGTCCTGAAATGACGTTTTCTCGCCGGGGACCCGATCTCGAGATATGTAGGAATCGTTCGAAGGTCGAGTCGTTTCTCCCGGTGACCATGTTTAAGTAGGATGGTTAAAACAAAAACCCGTATTTTGACAGTTCGAGGTTTGTTTATTTCGCGAATTTCTGGCCGTCGGAGAATTTCGGAATATGGAAAGTAGAGCGAAAATTTGCGAAAGTCGGCCGATAGCCCTCCGTTCGATGGAAGATTTTTCCGTTTTCCCGTGGTTTTATTAGAATCTAACTATGGCGGCGCGAAATGCGAAACTCGAGGCATTTTCGTCTTCCGGGTTTCGTAGCGATCGAAGGCGATATAAATATTTCGTATAGCTGCAAAAGTCCATAGAAATTATCCCCTCCATCCCGGAGATTTCGGAGACGTATTTTATTTTCGCTTTTTCGGAACTTTTTGCCGGAATTTTCGCCCGATCGACCACTGCGATCGCCCTCCGAAAGATCCGAGTTATCGATTCCGAAGAAATCTCGCCGTTTCGACGTTCCGTTCGCCCGGGGCGACGTTTCGGCGAAATTTTTCGAAAAATCGTCGCGCCTCCGTCGTTCGAGCTAGGGACTCCGAATTTCGCTCGGATCTTCCTCGGACGTTTCTCTACCGGAAAAAAATTATTCGCGGGGGCCTACGGACCCCGCTCGTCCGCGCCGACCCTTTCTTCCCGCCCGGTTCAAACTCCAACCGTCCCCTCCACTTTCCTCGAAATAAGGCTTACTGCTTTAGAATATAAGACTAGTGAGCTCATTAAGATCGCCTTTTATATCTAAACAGCTAATATACTAAACGCCTAATATACAAAAACGCCTAATATACAAAAACGCCTAATATACTAAAACGCCTAATATACAAAAACGCCTAATAGACGAAACGCCTAATATACCAAAACGCCTTATATATAAAAATGCCTGATATACAAAAACGCCTAATACACTAAACGCAAAATATACTGAACGCCTTTCCATATCCAGCTCTAACTAAAATGAACGTCTCATTAGATAAGATATTTATATTTAATAGTTCTTTATGTTATATGGAACTCTCTCATATATTGCTTAACACATCCTTATGGTAATGCAGCTTCCAGTATTGTTTTACGGATACTGACTCATCAACCATATAAATTTAAACACTATTCACAACTATCCCAATTAAATTTGAAAATATCAACTTTCTCCTATTGAGGAAGCATTAAAATTAAAACAAAAAATATGAGTATGAAACAGCAAGATGGACGAATTACTGCTCAAGAATATTAATGAAATAGAAACTGAAAATTCTCTTCAAATTAAAATTTCTTGAACTTATCTAAAAGATAAAGGCGAGAACTTAGTAACGAAATAAAGGAACACTACTGAATACATAGAAAGTTTACCTTATATGATTGCCCTGTACTATTTTGTATCACCTCAAATTGACGAAAATTCACACAATTTGCTTACCAGAAAAACAAACATCTTCTGAATTGAAGTATTCTTGTAGAAAGTACAAATCAGATTCAAGTATCCACAAATTTGTAATTACGTTATGAACCTTCATATAGATTACAATAATGTTAACTATATATCAGTTTCAGTACAACAGATTTCCTAGATCCTCAACCCACATTCTATCACCAAATCTTCATATATATATATATATATATATATATATATATATATATATATATATATATATATATATATATATATATATATATATATATATATATATATATATATATATATATATATATATATTTTTCAGCCATTACTGTTGAGTAATCTTGGTCATCATGAATACTGTTTCCTTGTTAGATGCTTTCATCTGTGTTCTGTATTTCTTCTTTTCCTGAAGAGTTTTTCCTATGTTGTTTTCAAATTATATCTCTGTTTGGTTTTTAAAATTCTTTGAAATAGTTTCTCAATAGTATAAGATCCTCGAAATTTGCGCAGGTCTCTTTTACCTTTAGGAAATATAAGGCCAATACTCCAATCATATGAGCAGATACATTTTTCCATTCCTTTCTGAATATAGCTGTCAGGATTCTTCTTCCCTTATCTTTGATGCATTTTCTTATATCAACATTGTTGCCACATTATACTGATATACCATTCTTAAATGCTTTTGATACTCTTTCTCAGTCTATAATTTACTCATCTTTTCCTTAGGCTCCTCTCACTTACTACTCTTTTCAGCATTCTGCCGAAAGCTTTCTCCAGAACAAACATTTTGTCTTTTAGTCTGCTCTTCTCTATAACTGGTTGATGGTAAAATGACAATCTCACAAACTTCTAGTATTCCTGAAAAGTGTATTTTTACATTTACATTTTACATTTTTATATCCTTCTGAATTTGCTGACTGAATTCTTTTTCTCCTATCATCAATGCATTTTCTCATCTCATCATTTGTGTTGTCACATTATTATGATATACCAATTACAAAGGCTTTTGATACTCTTCTAGTCTCTGATTTACTCCTTTTTTCCTTAGACTCCTTTCTCATACTACTATTTTCAACATTCTACCTTAAACACGTTCTCAGTTTATAATTCACTCCTCTTTCCTTAGACTCTCCCAACTCTCCCATAGTATTCTTCTCAGTTCTCTCTTGAAAGCCTTTCCCACATCAGAGAAAACCTATAATTATATTTTGTCCTTAAATATGTTCTCTATTTGCTAGTCTATGGTGAAATTGTGATCCTGAACTCTTCTTCCTTTCTTGAAGTGTGTTTTCCATGTTGTTTTTCAATCATTTCTCTAATTCAAAGACAAACATGTAGTTTATATTGATGACAGAAACATTTGGGAAGAAGTCAAACTTTCTAACAGTATGTGAGAAAGTTCAAATTATCAATTTAACAGTTATTTTTAAATTGCTCTTTTATATCCCAGTATTAATGCTAGTAATAGTTGAAGGAAATATGAAAACAGTCATGTATAAAGAACTTCCCACATACTAATGAAAAATTAAGTATTGAGACTAATATCTTACTTCACTGCTACCAAGCTAACTTGCTGTACATATGAACTGATAATAAAATATTGTTATTCTGAATATTGCTGTCATGATTCTTCTCCTATCTTCAATTCATCTTCTCATCCTAACTAAGATATTAACATATTATACTGATTTACCCATTTCAAGGCTTTTGATACTCTTCCTCAATCTATAATTCACTTCTCCTTTCCTTAGACTCTCCCATTTTACTCTTCTCAGTTTTCTTTCAAAAGCCTTCCCAGATAATGAAAAGCAAGGAATATCTTCTTGCCCTTTAGTTTGTTATTCTCTGAGCTGGTTGATAGTGGAAATGTTATTCTGAACACTTTCTCCTCTCCTGAAGGGTATGTTTTCCAATTATATCTCTGTTTGGTTTCTAGAATTCTTTTATATTGTTTCCCAATAGTATAGGTTCTTTAAAATTTGCTCAGTTGCTGTTTTCTTCTTCCCCTATCTTCGATTCATTTTCTAATCTCAACATTGATGTCATATCCTCCTGAAATACTTTATAAGACTTCTGCTATTCTTTCTCAGTTTATACATCACTTCTCGTTTCCTAAGACTCTCATACTGCTCTTCTCAGTGTTCTGTCGAAAGCCTTCTCCAGATGAGGGTTAACTATAAATTTTTTTTTCTGCTTTCAATTTGTTATTCTCTATAAGATGGTTAATTGTGAAAATCCTGAATACACTTCTTCCTTATATGAAGAGTGTATTTCTTAAGTTGTTTTACATAGAACTCTCTCACTTTTCTTCGAAGAAGTCTTCCGAAGAGTTTAGCATTAATGTAAGTCCTTCAGAATTTTCTCAGTTCCTGCAGTCTTTTTTTACAGTATTGTTTTTCAAATGTCAATCATTATGAGCTGTTAAACTTTCTCAAGCCCTTCTGAATATTGCAGATTGCAGTCAGATCTCTTCTTCCCTTATGTACCTATGTACCATGCATTGTCTTATGATAGGTCTTGTTATTATATATCCTGGTGAAACATCAATTTTAAGTTCTTTGATCTTTTTTGCTTATTTGTATATATATATATATATATATATATATATATATATATATATATATATATATATATATATATATATATATTCTGATTTTATCGAGTTTCCTACCAATACCAATAAAAAGAAACTTTATATTCTAAATATATAGAGACGAAACCACAATATTTTCAGTTATATATTCAGTCTGTTGTTCTAAGGTGGTTAATCGTAAAATAAGATCCTGAACACACTTCTTCCTCATATGAAGTGTGTGTCTCTTAAGTTATCTTACATATAATTCTCTCACTTTTCTTCGAAGAAGTCTTTCGAAGAGTTTGGCATTAATGTAAGTCCTTCAGAGTTTTCTCAGTTCCTGCAGGCTTTTTTACAGTATTGTTTTTCAAATGTCAATCATTATGAGCTGTTGAACTTTCTCAAGCCCTCCTGAATATTGCAGATAGCAGTCAGACCTCTTCTTCCCTTATGTACCTATGTACCATGCATTGTCTTATGATAGGTCTTGTTATGATATATCCTGGTGAAACACCAATTTTAAGTTCTTTGATTTGATCTTTTGATATATATATATATATATATATATATATATATATATATATATATATATATATATATATATATATATATATATTCCTGATTTTATCGAGTTTCCCACCAATACCAATAAAAAAGAAACTTTATATTCTAAATGTATAGAGACGAAACCACAATATTTTCAGATATATATTCAGTCTGTTGTTCTAAGGAGGTTGATCGTAAAAATAAGATCCTGAACACACTTCTTACTCATATGAAGTGTGTGTCTCTTAAGTTATTTTACATAGAATTCTCTCACTTTTCTTCGAAGAAGTCTTTCGAAGAGGTTGGTATTAATGGAAGTCCTTCAGAATTTTCTCAGTTCCTGCAGTCTTCTTTTGCAGTATTGTTTACCAAATGTCAATCCTTCAATTATTTTGAGCTGTTAAACTTTCTCAAGCCCTTCTGAATGTTGCAGTCAGATCTTTTCTTCTCTTATGTACCATGCATTGTCTTATGATAGGTCTTGTCATTATGTATCCTGATGAAATACCATCTTTAACGAAAATCATCAACTATACACAGCATTTTTCAAGAAGTAATTTCATTTTCCACAAAATATGTGATTTTCTCGAACTGAAAGTTCCTGTTGTAATGAAGCTTCATAATTTGCTTCACCTGATTTCATCAACTTTTCCACAAACACCAATAAGAAAGAAACTTTACATTCTAAATGTATAGACTACCTGTTATTCAGTGACTAAACTTCTTAAAATACAAAAGAATGTGTTATGCACAGAAGTAGCTCAAAACATGTACCTTATGTGTTTTGTAAATATTGGAATATCCTGAAAAGCTCAAGTTTTCATGGCAACTATATGAAGAATTGTTCAACAAATAAATTTTGAAGTTAAGAATTGCAGGTAATTTACTTGATCTCTTTCCTTTAGAGTTTGAAATCTGACTCTATTGTAACTATTATTAATCAGACTGGTTTACTTACACAAAAATATCTACGAAGATTATTATCAGAGAACAGGGATGTATTACATTTATATTTACTTGAAACTTTCTTGTTATTGCTTAATATTGTCTTTGCTTAATTTTCATTTAATTTTCCAACCTGTTTACAGTGGATCCAATTAATTCTTTCTTGTTATCAAGTGGATTGTAATCTAAAATAAATATTTCATTAAAATGAAACTACTTATATGCACTCAAAGTAAAAACTCACTTTCAAAGAGTCACTTTCATACATTTTAATTTGAATAACTTTACTTCAAATACATTGAATTTCATTTACATTTTTGTAATTTCATAATTGTAGTCAAATAAATACTACCACGTTTATAAACTGAAACAAAAATTCAATACAGATGAACACAAAATTCAGTTTAAAATACCTTATTTATTATTGTTTTCTTTCATTGGAATACATAGGTTAGAACACAGAATGTAAATATGAAATATGTGGATTCTTCATTATGCTGAAAAAAATACATTACGATGCATTAAATATTCATTAAATTACGTTCACTTACCTTGGAATGATTATTTGAGGTTTTGTTAATTTTACGTAAACCATCTCACATTATTTACAATTTTTCTTCTTCTTCTCTTCTTTTTGTTGCCCTTGATAATATTGAACATCTAGACATTATCAACTTAACGGCAAAGTCCGCCGTACACGACGATGTCCGTCGTACGGGACGGATATTCGATCGTTTAGTGAGAGAATAGAGGGGATATAAGTGTTCGTTTATATCCCGTCTACTCTTTTCACCTATGTTTCCGGGTACGGTCCTCTTTAAAACTTCTTCTTCTTTGCCTTGTCAGATTGAGAATCGGCGGTTTAAGGAGAGTAAGGGAGGGTGATTGGCTCCGCCCCCGTGTTTCCGTTCTATTCTTCGAAAATGTAGGTCTCAAAAACCTTCCCAAATTCGAAAATTAAGTCCTGAAATGACGTTTTCTCGCCGGGGACCCGATCTCGAGATATGTAGGAATCGTTCGAAGGTCGAATCCTTTCTCCCGGTGACCCCGTTTAAGTAGGATGGTTAAAACAAAAACCCGTATTTTGACAGCTCGAGGTTTGTTTATTTCGCGAATTTCTGGCCGTCGGAAATTTTCGGAATATGGAAAGTAGAGCGAAAATTTGCGAAAGTCGGCCGATAGCCCTCCGTTCGATGAAAGATTTTTCCGTTTTCCCGTGGTTTTATGAGAATCTAACTATGGCGGCGCGAAATGCGAAACTCGAGGCTTTTTCGTCGTCCGGGTTTCGTAGCGATCGAAGGCGATATAAATATTTTGTATAGCTGCAAAAGTCCATAGAAATTATCCCCTCCATCCCGGAGATTTCGGAGACGTATTTTATTTTCGCTTTTTCGGAACTTTTTGCCGGAATTTTCGCCCGATCGACCTCTCCGATCGCCCTCCGAAAGATCCGAGTTATCGATTCCGAAGAAATCTCGCCGTTTCGACGTTCCGTTCGCCCGGGCCGACGTTTCGGCGAAATTTTTCGAAAAATCGTCGCGCCTCCGTCGTTCCAGCTAGGGACTCCGAATTTCGCTCGGATCTTCCTCGGACGTTTCTCTACCGGAAAAAAATTATTCGCGGGGGCCTACGGACCCCGCTCGTCCGCGCCGACCCTTTCTTCCCGCCCGGTTCAAACTCCAATCGTCCCCTCCACTTTCCTCGAAATAAGGCTTACTGCTTTAGTATATAAGACTAGTGAGCTCATTAAGATCGCCTCATATACAAAAACGCCTAATATACAAAATCGCCTAATATACAAAAACGCCTCATACACTAAACGCCTAATATACAAAAACGACTAATATACATAAACTCCAACTCCTAATATACAAAAACGTCTAATATACAAAAATGCCGAATATACAAAAACGCCTAATAAACTAAACGCCTAATGTACTAAAAACCAAATATACTGAACGCCTTTTCATATCCAACTCTATCTATACGGAAAGCCTCATATATTCACTGATATTTATACTTAATAATTCTTTATTTTATATTGCCTCATACATCCTTATGGTAACGCAGTTTTCAGTATTGTTTTATGTATACTGACTCATCAACCATACGAATGTCAACACTATTCACTACTATTCTAATTCAAAGAGATACAATCAATTTGAAAATCTCAACTTACTCCAATTGTGCTAGCATATATATTTATCATTTAAAAGCATTTCTACCGAGTAACGGTGTAAGGCTTGATACAAAACATAATTTTACAATTTTCGAAATAGAAAAACTTAATCAAAATCAAATAATGAAAATCAACTTAAATAATTAACATTCGAAACACTATTTCGCCAGTGTCCCTATTTTGTGCCATTCTCTTCGCTTCTGTCATCTCTAAATTCTGTCCCGCTAGTATCTTCGCTACCACCCCATTCCACGTTTCCTCGGTCGTCCCCTTTTTCTCTTCGTCTTCGTTCGTGTATCCCAAATAGATTTACCTGTCTTGAATTATCCATTCTGCATAAATGTCCAAGCTGGTTTCGGCCAATTATCTTCACAATACTGTCTATTTCTAGCTGTTGTCTTATATCTTCATTTCTTAGTCTATCTCTCTTTGTCACTCCAACCACACCTCTTTTTTGCTTTTCTCCCTTCTACTCAATGTCCATGATTCAGAGCCAAAATAATCGGCGCGTATATTGACTTATAAACTTTCAATTTCGATTTTCTCCCGATCCTTCTTTTTATAAGAAAACTTTTGCTGAATGTTCCATAAACTTTCGCAGCACTTTCTCCGATTTCCAAATCCTATTTACCCTTTTCCTCCACTATATACCCCTAATATTTAAAAGTTTCTACTCTTTCTATGATTTTGTTGTTGAGTGTCACCTTCGGATTATTTCTGTTATTCGATATAACTATAATTTTCGTTTTTCCTTCGTTGATTTTTAGGGATCATCTCCTAAGGTAGTTAGTCCAAACATCCTTATTGTACTGGAGATCATTTTCATTTTTGGCAAAATCGCCAAATCATCAGCAAAGGCGCACTCAGTGATTTCAACTGGATAAAAATTTTTGAAACCCAAGTGGAGTTTTCTGACTTTAGTTCTCGCCTCTTTGATAATTTCATCCATGACCACTATGTACAGAAGGGGACTCAATACGTCTCAAGCCTTGTTCGGTGACAAACTCTTCAGATTCTATCCTTACTCATACCACGTTCCTGCATACAGCATATAAGCTTTTTAGTGCCTTTAGAAAATTGTGTCCTATTTGTCTTTGTGATAAAATTTCCCAAACTCGATGTCTCAATATCCTATCGAAGGCTTTCTCTAGATCAATAAACGCTATCCACACCTTGAGATCCTGAATGAGTATTTTCTCGGTGATCTGTTTAAGGCTGAAAATATGATCCTGGATACTGTACCCCTTCTGAAATCTGCTCTGTGAGTCAGCCAGTTGTTGTTCCACTTTCTGTAACAGTTTCCCTTCTAGCACTCTCTCATAAACTTTCGCAACAACACTTAGTAAAGAAACCCCTCGATAGTTTTCAGTTCACAATATCCCATATATATATATATATATATATATATATATATATATATATATATATATATATATATATATATATATATATATATATATATATATATATATATGATCTTCGTATTCTATTTTTAGCAAACTGTTTGGTTTCATTCCAATTTGTGCCTTTCTTCTATAATTGTAGAATGTCATTCGTCATTCGATGTCTCCTTAAGTTTTCCACTCACTGAGCAGTTCCTGACTTATGTTTGCTATATGCGTTTCACTGGTCCCCCTTCTCATTCTCACCAAATGTTCAACCATATCAACAGATGCCTTTTGATACATTCCAAGAAAGATTCTACTTCCAGTTCATTTTTCATATCTTCCTTTTTCAGTCAGTCTCTTTTTTGTGTCACTCACTTTACTCTTTGCAGGTACTTCATTTTTATAACCTGTAGTTTGCTCTTCTGTGCCAAACTCAGAAGCCTGCTTTCACTACCGCATGCGATAACAGATCTAATTAATGCCTTCTTCAATTGAAATATTTTTGTTCAATTACTCATCTTCCTGTTTCTCATAAATTAGTTTGATATTGAAGAATGCAGCTTAGAGGTATTTCCTATCCTCTTATATTCTCTCTCGATGAAGTTTTATTTCGACTATTGCCATATATACCTGTTTGTGATTCCTTTCCATGACCATCATTCTTCTTTTGTTCCAATCATATCTCATTTTTTTCCAACTTTATTGTCCATACTTGCAAATTATCGTGCAGTCTCGTTTTGTTCTTAGGACATACCATCACATAATTTACAAATTCCAATTGATTCCAGGCTTTTGTATCATGTATGATGTTTCTCCATTACTTCGTGGATAACATCTATAACAATAAGAAATAATAATTTACTCAACACTCCACGCTGCGTGAGTTCTCAGTAAAAATGAGTCCAATATGGAATTTCCAGTCTTTATATGATTTTTATCTGCTGTATATAGACTTCTGATATACTTCTTCAGTTCATAAGTCACTCCTCTTTTTCTTAGACTCTCCCTTACTACTATTTTCAACATTGTGCCAAGAGCTTCCTCCAGATCAAGGAAAGCCATTCATATGTTTTTGCCTTTTAGTCTACACTTCCTTATAACTGGTTGATGGTAAAGATGCAATCCCAATAACTTCTTGCATCCCTGAAAAGTGTGTTTCTCAAGTTGTTTTTCAATTAATCCTATCAGTTTGGTTTCAAGAATTCTTTTGCAATAAAGTATATCCCCTAAGATTTGCTCTTTGACATTTGTCTCCTCTATTCAGTATTGGAATTATAATGTCAATCCTTTAATTGTTATGAGCTGGCACATTTTCTAAAGTGTTGCCATCATAAGTGGGGACAGGACTGAGATCTACCTTAAACACGTTCACAGTTAATAATTCACTCCTCTTTTCCTTAGAATCTCCCAACGCTCCCATAGTGTTCTTCTCAGTTCTTTGTTGAAAGCCTATACCAGATCAGAGAAAACCTATAATAATCATATTATGCCCTTAAGTATGTTCTTCTCTATTTGCTAGTCAATGGTGAAAATGTAATCTTGAACACTTCTTCCTTTCTGAAAGTGTTTTCCATATTGTTTTCAATTATTTCTCTAATTCAAAGACAAACAGGTAGTTTATATTGATCACAGAAAAATTTAGGAAGAAGTCAAACTTTCTCACAGATGATGGAAACCCATAAATATGAGTGGGGAGTGTTTCCTATGTTGTTTTTCAATTATATCCCTATTTGGTCTCTAGAATTCTTTCTTTAATTCAAAGACAAACAGGTAGTTCATATTGATGACAGAAAAATTTGGGAAGAAGTCAAACTTTCTCACATACTGTTGTACATTATAAAGCTTTTGATACTCTTTCTCCGTTTATAAATAACTCCTCTTTTCCTGAGACTCTCATACTACTCTTCTCAGTGTACTGTCAAAAGCCTTCTACAGATGAGGAAAACCATAAATATGGTTTCAACTCTATAATAGGGAGTAATCCTGTTGAGTTTGTATCAATAAATAAATTTTCAGTCATATATCCGTCTGTTGTTCTTTAAACGGTGGTTAATCGTTCTGAATACACTTCTTCCTAATATGAAGTGTGTGTTTCTTAAGATATTTTACATATAATTCTCTCACTTTTCTTCGTAGAAGTCTTTCGAAGAGTTTGGCATTAATGTAAGTCCTTCAGAATTTTCTCAGTTCCAGCATCCTTCTTTTACAGAATTGGTTTTCAAATGTCAATCATTATGAGCTGTTAAACTTTCTCAAGACCTTCTGAATATTGCAGTCAGATCTTTTCTTCCCTTATGTACCATGCATTGTCTTATGATAGGTCTTGTTATTATATATCCTGGTGAAACACCAATTTTAAGTTATTTGATCTTTTACTTTTTATATATATATATATATATATATATATATATATATATATATATATATATATATATATATATATATATATATATATATAATAAATATTAAATATTTGTAACATTGAAGTATCTAGACTTTGTACATATAAAACTTAAATATCTCTTCATATTTGAATTTTATATTATATAATCTTACATCTTACTTATCTTCAATTCGTTATATGATATAAAATGAAAATTTATGAGCAAACTGGACTAAAATAACATATAACGTGAGTATCTTTAATGAAAATGATCAACTATACACAGCATTTTTCAAGAAGTAATTGCATTTTCCACAAAATATATGATTTTCTCGAACTGAAAGTTCCTGTTGTGATGAAGCTTCACAATTTGCTTCTCCTGATTTTATCGAGTTTCCCACAAACACTAATAAAAAAGAAACTTTACATTCTAAATGTATAGACTACCTGTTATTCAGTGAACAGCTTTGACTAAATTTCTTAAAATACAAAAGAATGTGTTATGCACAGAAGTAGCTCAAAACATGTACCTTATGTGTTATGTAAATATTGGAATGTCCTGAAAAGCTCAAGTTTTCATGCCAACTATATGAAGAATTGTTCAACAAATAAATTTTGAAGTTAAGTATTGCAGGTAATTTACTTGATCTCTTTCCTTCAGAGTTAGAGATCTGACTCTATTGTAACTATTATTAATCAGACTGGTTTACTCAGACAAAAATATCTACGAAGATTATTATCAGAGAACAGAGATGTATTACATTCATATTTACTTGAAAGTTTCTTGTTATTGCTTATTATTGTCTTTGCATATTTTTCGTTTAATTTTCCAACCTGTATTGTAATCTAAAAGTAAATATTTCATTGAAAAGAAACTACTTTTGTGCACACAAAGTAAAAACTCACTTTCAAAGAGTCACTTTCATACATTTCAACTTGAATAACTTTCCATATGTGATGAACATACTCATTTTACACAATTATATAAATTACCTATAGTACAACCACCTATTACAAAAACGGTCAAATTCCATAGCATTCTCCAAGTAGTAGTTGAATTTTTCCAAAATATGAGTCGGAAAAGTAGCAGCATGTTTCCTGTGACTTTCATAAATCTTGGATTGAAAGTTGTAGTTGTACAAAATGAAACTTCATATGCTACTTCTACATTTTTGAACATCATGTTTCCCACTATCAGACACCTATAACAGAGAAACTTTCAACTTCAAATCAATGAGGAATTCTTGTCATTCATTCAACAACCTTGATAAAATTTCCTGAGAAACAGTAACTATGAGCTATGAATGGAAGGAACTCACAATAATTACCTTTTGTGCAAATTTGTGATCATATTTTCTTTGGTTCAAACTTGAACATTGTCAAACACATTGAATCTCATCAACTTTTACATCGGAATAATTGTAGAATAGAAACTTACTTCCACTTGAATAAACTGAAACGAAAATTCAATTTGAAATGGCACGGTCATATTGACATCCAGCTTGAAATATTTTAATACACATATAGCCTTAAGTGGATAGCTTTCAATATTCATATGATACATACTCTAAATGACCTAACGAAAATTTTATTGAATTCTTTCCAGAAAAAAAATTATTATATAAAAGAGCTCAATACCTATTAATAGCAACTCGAAGGATAACTCCCATCATTTTGTAAGATCCTCCAATTGATTCGTTAAAAAATCCTAGTAATTCCAGGACATTTTTCAATGCATAGAGGTTGAAATAACCATGAAATAAAATGAAATATGTGAATTCTGAGTACATTTCTTGAGAAGGCCTAAAAAATATACATTAAGTTACATGAATAAACCTCAAATTACATTCACTTACCTTTCAAACATTATTGTAAGTCTTCTTAATTCCTTTCTAACATTTCGTTTGAATCATATTGTATAGGTTAGAATAACCACAGAATGTTAAATTTATGAATGTTGAAAGTCTATCGTTTCTTTCCTTAAACAAATTATACATTAACATGGATAAAATAAACATCAAACTACGATCACTTACCTCTGAAAATTTATTTCAAGTTTCGTCAAACTTTTCATACAATAAAATTCGGAATCACTTGTTTTGACAGACCAAATATAAGACTAATTGAAATGAGGTTAGACTCGAATGTTACTCAGAGAGAGAGAGCACTATATTCTAGATGTTGTTAATACCGAAATTATGTTGGTGAAAATTAAAGTTACTAACTATTTCCATCTCACTATTTTCGTTCAGAAGAGAGAGAGAGAGCATTACATTTTACACGTTGGTAACGCTCACTTCCGACATTGAATAGCGATATAAGGGGCAGAAGGAGCGGTGATGGCTCCACCCCCGTGTTTCCGTTCTATTCTTCGAAAATGTAGGTCTCAAAAACCCTCCCAAATTCGAAAATTAAATCCTGAAAAGACGTTTTCTCGCCGGGGACCCGATCTCGAGATATGTAGGAATCGTTCGAAGGTCGAATCCTTTCTCCCGGTGACCCCGTTTAAGTAGGATGGTTAAAACAAAAACCCGTATTTTGACAGCTCGAGGTTTGTTTATTTCGCGAATTTCTGGCCGTCGGAGATTTTCGGAATATGGAAAGTAGAGCGAAAATTTGCGAAAGTCGGCCGATAGCCCTCCGTTCGATGAAAGATTTTTCCGATTTCCCGTGGTTTTATGAGAATCTAACTATGGCGGCGCGAAATGCGAAACTCGAGGCTTTTTCGTCGTCCGGGTTTCGTAGCGATCGAAGGCGATTTAAATATTTCGTATAGCTGCAAAAGTCCATAGAAATTATCCCCTCCATCCCGGAGATTTCGGAGACGTATTTTATTTTCGCTTTTTCGGAACTTTTTGCCGGAATTTTCGCCCGATCGACCTCTCCGATCGCCCTCCGAAAGATCCGAGTTATCGATTCCGAAGAAATCTCGCCGTTTCGACGTTCCGTTCGCCCGGGGCGACGTTTCGGCGAAATTTTTCGAAAAATCGTCGCGCCTCCGTCGTTCGAGCTAGGGACTCCGAATTTCGCTCGGATCTTCCTCGGACGTTTCTCTACCGGAAAAAAATTATTCGCGGGGGCCTACGGACCCCGCTCGTCCGCGCCGACCCTTTCTTCCCGCCCGGTTCAAACTCCAATCGTCCCCTCCACTTTCCTCGAAATAAGGCTTACTGCTTTAGTATATAAGACTAGTCATTTTTTTAATTAGAAGTGTTTTCAATTCGGCGAATGCGTACAATCGTTTAATAATTTTTTGCTCGAGAACGGTGGGAGATACGAAAAAATTACAAGTGTCAAAAAAGTTTCTAAATTGAACGAAGATGATGAAAATTGATTGTACGCTGATCAGTGGCGTACTGCAAAAAGTTTGAAAGGGCAAAAGAGACATGGCTCCGGAAAAGAAAACCCCTTGTAGGTTCCAGTTAAGATTTAGGACGTGTAACTAGTGAGCCCATTAAGATTGCCTCAAATACAAAAACGCCTAATATACAAAATCGCCTAACATACAAAATCGCGTAATATACAAACACGCCTCATAGACTAAACGCCTAATATACATAAACGACTAATATACAAAAACGACTTATATACAAAAACTCCAATTCCTAATATACAAAAACGTCTAATATACAAAAATGCTGAATATACAAAAACGCCTAATATACAAAAACACCTAATAAACTAAACGCCTAATGTACTAAAAACCAAATATACTGAACGCCTTTTCATCTCTACTATACGGAAAGCCTCATATATTCACTGATATTTATACTTGATAGTTCTTTATTTTATATGGAACTCTCTCATATATTGCCTCATACATTCTTATCGTAACGCAGTTTTCAGTATTGTTTTATGTATACCGACTCATCAACCATACGAATGTCAACACTATTCACTACTATTCTAATTCAAAGAGATACAATCGATTTGAAAATCTCAACTTACTCCAATTGAGCTAGCATATATATTCATCATTTAAAAGCCTTTCTACAGAGTAACGGTGTAAGGCTTGATACGAAACATAATTTTACAATATTCGAAATAAAGAAAAACTTAATCAAAAATTAAATAATGAAAATCAACTTAAATAATTTACATTCGAAACACTATTTCGCCAGTGTCCCCTATTTTGTGCCATTCTTCTCTTCTGTCATCTCTAAATTTTGTCCCGCTAGTATCTTCGCTACCACGCCATTCCACGTTTCCCTCGGTCGTCCCTTTTTTTCTTCGTCTTCGTTCGTGTATCCCAAATAGATTTTACCTGTCTTGAACTATCCATTCTGCATAAATGTCCAAGCTGGTTTCGGCCAATTATCTTCACAATACTGTCTACTTCTAGCTGTTGTCTTATATCTTGATTTCTTAGTCTATCTCTCTTTGTCACTCCAACCACACCTCTCAGATACTTCATCCCCATCGAAACTATTTTGCTTTTCTCCCATCTACTCAATGTTCAAGATTCAGAGCCAAAATAGTCGGCGCATATATTGACTTATAAACTTTCAATTTCGATTTTCTCCCGATCCTTCTTTTTATAAGAAAACTTTTGCTGAATGTTCCATAAACTTTCGCAGCACTCTGAATCCTTTCTCCGATTTCCAAATCCTATTTACCCTTTTCCTCCACTATGTACCCCAAATATTTGAAAGTTTCTACACTTTCTATGATTTTGTTGTTGGGTGTCACCTTCGGATTATTTCTGTTATTCGATATAACTATAATTTTCGTTTTTCCTTCGTTGATTTTTAGGGATCATCTCTTAAGGCAGTTATTCCAAATATTCTTATTGTACTGGAGATCATTTTCATTTTTGGCAAAAATCGCCAAATCATCAGCAAAGGCGCACTCAGTGATTTCAACTGGATAAAAATTTTTGAAAGCCAAGTGGAGTTTTCTGACTTTAAGTTCTCGCCTCTTTGATAATTTCATCCATGACCACTATAAACAGAAGGGGACTCAATACGTCTCAAGCCTTGTTCGGTGAAAAACTCTTCAGATTCTATCCCTCTTACTCATACCACGTTCCTGCATACAGCATATAAGCTTTTTAGTGCCCTTAGAAAATTGTGTCCTATTTGTCTTTGTGCCAAAATTTCCCAAACTCGATGTCTCATATATATATATATATATATATATATATATATATATATATATATATATATATATATATATATATATATATATATATATATATATATATATATAATTGTTCTTCATATATATATATATATATATATATATATATATATATGTTATATATATATATATATATATATATATATATATATATATATATATATATATATATATATATATATATATATATATTAGTATTCTATTTTTAGCAAACGGTTTGGCTTCATTCAAATTTGTGCCTTTCTTCTATAATTGTAGAATGTCCTTCGTCATTCGATGTCGTCCACTCACCCAGCAGTTCCGGACTTATGTTTGCTATATGCGTTTCACTGGTCCCCCTTCTCATTCTCACCAAATGTTCAACCATATCATTCCAAGAAAGATTATACTTCCAGTTTATTTCTGATATCTTCCTTCTTCAGTCAGTCCCTTTTTTGTGTCACTCACTTTACTCTTTGCAGGTACTTCATTTTGATAACCCGTAGTTTGCTCTTCTGTGCCAAACTCGGAAGCCAGCTTTCACTACCGCGTGCGATAACAGATCTAATTAATGCCTTCTTCAATTAAAATATTTTCGTTCTATTACTCATCTTCCTGTTTCTCATAAATTAGTTTGCAATTGAAAAATGCAGCTTAGAAGCATTTCCTATCCATTTATATTCTCTCTTGATCCAGTTTCGTTTCAACTATTACAGTATATACCGGTTTTTTTCCATTTTTTTCCAACTCTATTGTCCATACTTGCAAATTATCGTGCAGTCTCGTTTTGTTCTTAGAACATACCATCACATAATTTACAAATTCCAATTGATTCCTGGCTTTTGTATCATGTGTGATGTTTCTCCATTACTTTGTGGATAACATCTATAACAATAAGAAATAATAATTTACTCAACACTCCACCCTGCCTGAGTTCTTACTAAAAATGAGTCCATTAACGAATTTTCAGTCGTTATATGATTTTTCTCTGCTGTATATAGGCTTTTGATGTACTTCTTCAGTTCGTAAGTCACTCCTCTTTTTCTTAGACTCTCCCCTACTACTATGTTCAACATTCTGCCAAAAGCTTCCTTCAGATCAAGGAAAGCCATTCATATTTTTTTTGTCTTTCAGTCTACACTCAGTACACACAGTACACACTCAAAAACTTCTTGTATCACTGAAAAGTGTGTTTCTTAAGTTCTTTTTCAATTAATTCTCTCAGTTTGGTTCCAAGAATTCTTTTGCAATAAGTATATCTCCTTAAATTTGCTCTTTTAATGTTGTTTCCTCTATTTAGTATTGCAATTTTAATGTCAAACCTGTAATTGTTATGAGCTGGCACATTTTCCAAAGTGTTGCCATCATAAATGAGAACAGGACTGAAATCTACCTTGAAAATGTTCACAGTTAATAATTCACTGCTATTTTCCTTAGACTCTCCCAACTCTCCCATAGTGTTCTTCTCAGTTCTCTGTTGAAAGCCTTCTCCAGATCAGAGAAAACCTATAATAATTATATTATGCCCTTAAGTCTGTTCTTCTCTAATTGTTGGTCAATGGTGAAAATGTAATCCTGAACACTTCTTCCTTTCTTGAAGTGTTTTCCATGTTGTTTTCAATTATTTCTCTAATTCAAAGACAAACAGGTACTTTATATTGATGACAGAAAAATTTGGGAAGAAGTGAAACTTTCTCACATACTGTTGTACATTATAAAGCTTTCGCTACTCTTTCTCTGTTTATAAATAACTCCCGTTTTCCTGAGACTCTCATACTACTCTACTCAGTGTTCTGTCAAAAGCCTTCTCCAGATGAGGGAAGATCATAAATATTTTCAGTCATATATTCAGTCGGTTGTGAAAATAAGATCCTGAATACACTTCTTCCACATATGAAGTGTGTATTTCTCAAGTTATTTTACATATTATTTTCTCACTTTTCTTCGAAGAGTTTGGCAATAATGTAAGCATTTCAGGATTTTCTCAGTTTCTGCAGCCTTTTTTTACAGTATTGTTTTTCAAATGTCAATCATTATGACCTGTGAAACTTTCTCAAGCCCTTCTGAATATTGCAGATTGCAGTCAGATATATATATAATATAAATATTTGAAACATTGGAAGTATCTAGATTTTGTACATACAAAACTCGAATATCTCCCCATATTCGAATTTTATATTATATAATTTCAATTCATTATATAATATGAAATGAAAATTTATGAGCAAACTGGACTAAACCAGCATATAACGTGAGTATATTTAACGAAAATCATCAACTATACACAGCATTTTTCAAGAAGTAATTGCATTTTCCACAAAATATGTGATTTTCTCGAACTGAAAGTTCCTGTTGTAATGAAGCTTCATAATATGCTTCTCCTGATTAAGAAACTTTACATTCTGAATGTATAGACTACCTGTTATTCAGTGAACAGCTTTGAATAAATTTCTTAAAGTACAGAAGAATGTGTTATGAACAGAAGTAGCTCAAAACATGTACCTTATGTGTTATGTAAATATTGGAATATCCTGAAAATCTCAAGTTTTCATGCCAACTATATGAAGAATTGTTCAACAAATGAATTTTGAAGTTAAGAATTGCAGGTAGTTTACTTGATCTCTTTCCTTCAGAGTTAGAAATCTGACTCTATTGTAATTATTATTAATCAGACTGGTTTACTAACACAAAAATATCTACGACGATTATTATCAGAGAACAGGGATGTATTACATTCATATTTACTTGAAACTTTCTTGTTATTGCTTATATGCACTACTTGTATGCACACAAAGTAAAACTCACTTTCATACATTTCAACTTGAATAACTTTACTTCAAATACATTGAATTCCATTTACATTTTCATTAGGATAATTAACATACTTCATCGTTAATAAACTGAAACAAAAATTCAATAGAGATGAATACAAAATTCAGTTTGAAATACCTTATTTATTATTGATTTCTTTCATTGAAATACATAGGTTAGAACACCGAATGTGAATATGAAATATGTGGATTCTTCATTATGCTGCAAAAATATACATTATGATGCATTAAATGTTCGTTAAATTACGTTCACTTACCTTGGAATGATTATATGACGTTTTATTAATTTAACGTAAACAATAACAACAATATTCTTCTTCTTCCCTTCTTGTTATGGGCCTTGCTATGATGAAACCGATGTTCAACGATTCGAAGACCGCCGTATACGACGATGTCCGTCGTACGGGACGGATATTCGATCGTTTAGTGAGAGAATAGACGTGATATGTGTTCGTTTATATCCCGTCTACTCTTTTCACCTATGTTTCCGGGTACGGTCCTCTTTAAAACTTCTTCTTCTTTGCCTTGTCAGATTGAGAAACGGCGGTTTGAGGAGAGTAAGGGAGGGTGATTGGCTCCACCCCCGTGTTTCCGTTCTATTCTTCGATGATGTAGGTCTCAAAAACCGTCCCAAATTCGAAAATTAAGTCGTGAAATGACGCTTTTTCGTCGGGGACCCGATCTCGAGATATGTAGGAATCGTTCGAAGGTCGAATCCTTTCTCCCGGTGACCCCGTTTAAGTAGGATGGTTAAAACAAAAACCTGCATTTTGACAGCTCGAGATTTGTTTATTTCGCGAATTTCTGGCCGTCGGAGATTTTCGGAATATGGAAAGTAGAGCGAAAATTTGCGAAAGTCGGCCGATAGCCCCCCGTTCGATGGAAGATTTTTCCGTTTTTCCGTGGTTTTATGAGAATCTAACTATTGCGGCGCAAAATGCGAAACTCGAGGCTTTTTCGTCGTGTAGGTTTCGTAGCGATCGAAGGCGATAGAAATATTTTGTATAGCTGCAAAAGTCCATAGAAATTATCCCCTCCATCCCGGAGATTTCGGAAACGTATTTTATCTTCGCTTTTTCGGAAATTTTTCCCGGAATTTTCGCCCGATCGACCTCTCCGATCGCCCTCCGAAAGATCCGAGTTATCGATTCCGAAGAAATCTCGCCGTTTCGACGTTCCGTTCGCCCGTTGCGACGTTTCGGCGAAATTTTTCGAAAAATCGTTGCGCCTCCGTCGTTCGAGCTAGGGACTCCGAATTTCGCTCGGATCTTCCTCAGACGTTTCTCTACCGGAAAAAAAATTATTTGCGGGGGCCTACGGACCCTGCTTTTCCGCGACATCCATTCCTTTCCGCCCGGTTCAAACTCCAACCGTCCCCTCCACTTTTCTCGAAATAAGGTTTACTGCTTCAGTATTATATGGATTATACGATAAGGCGCTATAAAATTTAGAAAGGAAGAACTGTTTGAAAGCTGTTTCATGATTCTGTACATAATTCGTGAACTTCGAATGAAAATATTTAGATTAATATTAAGAAGGGTGAAAATTGATATCTCGCTACCCGGCAAAGAAAGTGTCCCAACACAAAAATACCTGCTTCTAGAAAACAAGCTTCGGGATCTGATAATATCCCCTAAACACAATTATTCCACAGGAGAATACAAAAGCGTAAAAAAGAAGAGTATCAAGAGTTGCACTCTAACAATTCTCAATTATATATCAATTAAGATCTGATTTTTCGATATTTGGAATTTCATTCCTGTTTCGCGAAAATGTATATAGCAGTTATTGCGTCGAAAATTTTTGTATAAGTAGCAAATACTATTAGGCAACATTTGGGTTGAAGAGAGGAATACAGAAAAATCAAAAAGATTCCTAATGGGGGAACATATTTTTTATTCAACATAATGAAATGATTTTATTTTCATTTGGACATACACATAAAACAAGTTGATTTTTCATCAGTAGTTCAATATTTTTTTCTTTCCTGGAAGTTTGTTTTTCTGTATTTTCTCGTAGAGAGTCAGCTTGCAACTCTGGTTTATGAACAGATTTCTGAAGAGATGGGATTGAGTCATAAATGAGTGAGCCTCTTGATATATGACACTCTCTAAACGGAAGAAATTGCTTCCATTTCTTCTGTGTTATGACTAAACTCTTCTCATGCACTTTAGGATAATTAAGAATCGGTCCAATACATTTTTGCCTCACAGGAAGATATTCAAAGTTCCCTTTAAAATTTAGTTTCACCTCGATTCCATCTTTAGGATTATAGTGGAGTGCTTTGATGTCAGTTAGGGGCAGGTTTTCCATCTTCTTTGGAAGTTTTTACACATTCGCAGAATAATTCTATTTGTTGATTTCTGCACAATACAGATATATACCGAATCGTATTTCACTTGTGTGTAATCTTTCGTCAAATATCTTTGGATTATTGAAATTTTTTCCTGGATGGAGAAACATAAGAGGGTATTAGCCATTATATTATTTCTATTCTGGAAGGTGCAACCGTCTAAATAAATAATAACTGGCAATTTTCTCTCCAAGCAATTTCTTTCCAAATCACGGGAAACAAAATTTGAAGCTGATAATCCAGAGTGAAGCTAGGTAAAGCAATGGGACGTGGCTTGATGGCTGATAGTGCTATTAATTGTAAAAGTGTAGCAGCCCAAATTTGAATTCACATAAATTTTCGTCGTATTTGGGGAAGGAGTAATTTTGAATACTTGCAGATCCATACATAATACTGTACATTGGTTGTTCATTGTCTTAGCTTCATCTGCAGCTTGCTTCTTCCTGCCGTAATTGTTCTCTTTCATGTGCTTTTCCTACATTTTGATTATTATACTCTATGCATAGGTCACATCAATTTTTTTGGGGAGAATAGGCTCAGGTTCATTTACTTGAATAATTTCTTCGAATTTTTTAGTCTCAAAAGTTCATTTTTGTGGATTTTGGCAAACACAATTTCATTGTTCAATAGAATTGTGAAATTTTGTTTTAGGTACAAACTGCTATAGGCCCTCGTAGTGTTACGAGATGGTACTTCGGTTAGACAATCTAAATATTCTTTCAAAAAAGTTTCATTCATTTTGAAGAAGTTAACCCGATAACTTTTAACCTCTGAATTCTTGATTTTTTTCATAATTTGAAATATTCATCACAAAAGCAGCTTTTATCATCCATGTTTCCACGAAGAAGTGCCCTACCCCAATTGTATTAAAGAAAATTTTTTGCCATCCTTGAATCAAGAACATGCCTTTGGTCCTATATCAGGTTCTTCCAAAAGTTAGCGAAAATGTTTTCTTTCATTCAGAAAAACTATTGCAGAGTCTAGTTTTCTCCTTCAGGCACATTTTTGAGTTTTACTTTCATCGCGCGGAAACCCAACTCTTCACCTTTCATACGTAATCGTTGGTTTTCATTTCTTTTACAAGTTTTACTTTTAGCAATATTTTTACGTTTTCCTGCCTTCAGAGATGCTACTATGCTCTATTTCTGCTCTAGTACTGGGTGCCTCTTGAACTATCTCCATCTCAATGTCAACATTTGTTGCCATATAGGTAATTAGAATGGAAGTGTTTTCTTTATTTGAATTCGATTATTGAGAATCATTTCTCAAATCCTGACTCTTTTTGTTTTCAATACTCATCTATTCGTCTGAAATGTTATTTTGAAAATCACTACACGGCACCCGATTCTCTTTGTTGAGAGAACTAATACTTTCGTCTGAAGAAAATATGGTAATCTGAGATGGCTTAATTTACATTGTTTATTAAATTTTCGATTATAGCAAAAGAAGTATATACTACACTATAGGACGATTTAGGGTATGATCTTGTGCATTCAGATTGTAGTTTACATGCTTTCATTCAGTGTCCCAATGACGAATTTAAATCTCTAAATTATCAGTTTCCTTATATTCTGAAGTCTGGATATAAGAATTAATTTTTGTATTTCATTATTCAAATTGAAATTTTCTATATCCTCATCCTCTGCAAATACCACGGCAATATTGCTTATGTCAAGATTATCGAACTGAAATGTATTCTGATTTAAAATAAAAGTCTGCTAGTGGTAACTATTATTTTCCTTGATGTCACGTAAGAAATAACGTGTAGGTGTAATCATCTCCTTATCCATTCTGATACATCATTTTTCAGCTAGATTTCATCTTTAGGAAGCGCTACCATTTTTTTCCACCAGAAATGATTTTTCTTCAGAGAAAAAAAGTTATGCAACTTTCAATATCATCCAACAACAGTTCAAGAGCTGCTATCTACTTGGATTGAGAAGGCAGTGCTATTCCATTGAATAATTGTCAATTATTGCTCCATATTGCACCAAATTCTTAAAAAAAAACTTATTATGCTACCTTGATACTATTGTCCAGGTATTTGATTATGTTTTGAACATCATAAATTGCTATTTATAATCATAGAAACATCACATTGCTGCCTCATAAAACTAACGTTTATTAGATATTGCCGCTTCGAATGAAGTATTGCAGATACCACAAGATGTTGAATATGTTGAAACTATTGTAGTTGAATAAAATTTTCATTTAAACTGTGGTTGCTTCTAAATAAATAAAGTTGAAAAACAAAATATTTCGTAATTATTATTGATGAAAAGGTATATTCATGTCAATTCGATTATAGATAAAATAAGAAAACCTATATACATCTTCTATTACCCTAGAGACATCCTTCCATTAACATTGGTCAAACCACTACTCCTCACTAACGCAATCGATACTGTCATACGGAATTTCAATTTAAAGCCGAACAAACTATATTCATAGACTAGAAACAACGCAAAAGTCATTGCGCAAAATTGTATATCGAAAATCTCGTTGACATTTATCGGAATTTTCATTCTCTGAATCACAAATTTCCTCATTGCATCAGTTATATGCGATTGAAGTCTATAGGTACCTCTTCAACAACATGAAAAACATTTCCCGTCCGACCAAAATTATCAAACCCGTAATCAATTAGTTTTGAATTTTATACCTGGTACATCCTTAAAAGCTGTTGGTCCTCATAGTTTCGCGACTGTGGCTGTATATTTGTATAATGTACTTTCTGTCTATCTAAAAAACATATCTATCGTATCGTATCTTTCAAAGTACATGAAACGAATGAAATTCTTTGTAACACGATAAACTTATCCTTGAAATACTAGCAATTAATTCGAAGTTTTCAATATGAATTATCAGTTTAGTATGTTTATTTTGTGAGTGTTTATATGAGTTCTTCGGTATCTAGAGGAGTTTGAATGTATGTATGCACTACTCTGATGTTCTCTGACTCGATCTTTATAGAATAGGAAGATCCACTGAATATGGATTTCAGGAGTTTCGCAAACAAAATCTTTCATTTAAGCGAAACGTATTAAATTTCACTCGTTTCTGTTTATGTTTCAATTTTGGTAATGATGTTTGAGAAGGAAATTTTGTAAATTGAATTAAATGAATTCGTGAATTATATTAAATTAATTTAATCAATTTATAGTAGTTTCTCTATGTACTAAAGACCCGGATTATAATTTTCAAAAATTTGATGATATTTTTCCCAACTAATTTTTAAGAAATTTTTATGAACCATTTATTATGACTCTTATTTTCAACAAAATATTTTCTGTATGAAAAATGATCATTATGAGGTGAAGCTTATATTAACTGAACTGAAAAGTTTTCAAATTTCTGGATAAATTTGCCATTGAATATTCTTTAATACATAGTTTCGTTATCATAAGGCACATTATGAGATTCACAACAATTTCATAACCCTATAAGTCTATAAAGATCATGTCTTTCCCCCATCGATATATTCTCTAGATAAGTTTTCTTCGTACGTAATGGGATTTCACATGCAGTATTGAGTTGTGATATTTTATGCTCTGAGGAATAGACTCCGCAACTTTCTTGTGACTGTTGTGTTTGTATCTGATGGCTTCTTTCACTAACCTGTCTTGATGCTTGTCAATTTCGGTGCTGATACCACGATCACTAATATCCAATGCTGCTCTGGAAAAAGTTTCGCATGCTCAAATAAACAATTCATCACTTTCAAAATTAAAACTATGATTGACTTTTGTGGACTGAATGAGGAGATAATTTATGTATGTGAATAAAATGTTATTGTAAAGACAGATCTGCTAAATACTAGTAGTATTCAAATATTGTAAATCAAGTTATATCAGTTATCTTCCAAGTATATTACAATTTACATTTTTTTCCTCACGACAAAGATGGCTCAGTTGATGAAGTCGGTTGCAAATGCTACTATCTGAGCTAAAGTCCTCATTATCGTACACAAGTAGGAAATTAGGATCATTGATATTATCACCGTTGTCTTCCAATAAAATATTTCCTTTATTTGATACTTCAACTTTATCCGAATCTGAAATGAAAACAACCAGGGTGACTACGAAGAGAGTATGTAATATATTCAATTAATCATCAGCATTAACAATTTATTTGAACGAGAAAATAATTCATAATTCTGGATTACTAACCTTGTCCTTATTCAACACCTTTGATCATAAGTTTCCTATTGGTGTTTTTTTGAATGCCAATTTTGTCAGAAATGTCCCATGACTGTTGGTATTCATGATTTCCTTGAAATGAATGGCCACAATTATTAATAATATTATATATGAAACGATCTTTTATTCTAAAACCTTTGAGATTTTCCGTGAAAACCAGCATAAAATTGAAATGTGTCCCATATATTTCGAGGAAAGTTTACGTTAATACAGAATGATAGATCTTACTCATCATAATATTTATGATCATTCAGTTAGTTAGCAGTAAAAATTAAATTATACAGGATGTGATTGAATAAGTATGAAAGATTTCGCGAGATTAGGTTAGGTTAGATTCCTCAAGTCATTTTATGACAAAAAGTTCCAATGAACATAAACACCTCAAAAAAGTCTAGGGAACACTTCTGAATATCGTTATATCGTATCCAGAACGATCAATATGGATGATTTTTTTTAAGAAATGAACACCTGCATCAATTTCCCACCAATATATGTAGAGTGCCGCAACAGATTTCAGTTTTTTTTATAAAAGACTAAAAATGCAGCAGATGCGACTCTGCTTTATAATCATTTCATGTATTCAGTGTTTGAAATCAGTTAGTTAGCACTTTGTTTCTGTTGTAAGCACAAATATAGGATTCGAGTTTTGTGATTCGACCATGGAAAGACGACATTTGACTAGAGAAGAGATGTTACGAGCCGTTGGTAAGCTGGGAGCTCACAACGGGAAGTATCCACGGTTCAGGGAAATAGCCCAAGTGTCATAAACCGTTTATGGTCGCATTTCAATGAAACAGGTAGCGTAGAAGAACGCCATACAGGTCGTTTCAGGAATACTACAGTCGCCCAAGACCGATTTTTGGTTTCACAAGCCAGAAGAGATCGTACTACCACAGCATCTCAATTAGCTATCACGAGATCATAATGTACAAATTTCCTATCAAACTGTGAGAAATCGACTGCACGAAGTTCAACTCCACTCCAGACGTCCTTTAAGAGTACCACAACTGACCCATGGAAATCGCGCTGCTCGTTTAGCTTGGTGCCAAGAACACGTAAACTGGGATCAAGAGAGGTGGGCCGTAGTTCTCTTCAGTGACGAATCTAGTTTAAGTTATTATCCTGATTTGGGAAGAATTCGAATATGGAGGGAACCTGGAAAGCAAAACCGTCTCCAGCATGCTCGAGAAATTGTTAAACAGGGAGGCGGATCAGTGATGTTTTGGGGATGTATACGCCTTGGTGAAAGAACTGGCCTCGTTTTCATACAGAACAACCTCACGGAAAATTCTTACGCAAATGAGATAGTTTTACCTGTAGTGGTACCGTATCTCCAAACAATGAGTCAAAATCCACTCTTCCAACAAGATAATACCCCTCCTCATCGTGCAAGAGTTGTCTTGAACGTTCTTGAAGAGAATGATATCGATCTTCTACCGTGGCCATCCTGCTCCCCAGATCTGAATCCCATCGAGCATGTGTGGGACACCTCAAAAAGAAATCTCCTGCGTCAAAACGTCTCATATCATGAACCGGAGCTTCGATTAGCAGTTCAGGGGGCTTGGAATGACTTAGGCCAAAATGTAATAGACAATTTAATATTGAGCATGCCGCGATGATGCCAAAGTGTCATTAATAACAGAGGTGGACCTTCTGGGTACTGAAAAATATAAATGCTTCCATATCGTTTCGAAAATATTAGTTCAGGATTTTTTTTGTGTTTTACCAAATTTCGTAATTTTCAAATTTCAAATTTTTTTTATAATAGGTGCTTTGAAGAAGTCAAATATCATTTTGTTTTCTTGAGAATACATTATATACAATACATCCTAACAAAAACCGAAAGATTTCTATAAATTCGAATCATCAAATTCATATTTTAAAGATATTGGTAAGTGTTCCCTACATTTTTTTGTGGTGTTTTTGTCCGTAAACGCTTCGTTGCCGAAATACAGGGCGTTAAAATCTTCAGATTTTCTTCTTATGATAACTAAAGGTTTTCAGACACAGAATTCAAATTTGTCACCTAACAGCTTTTTTTAAATCGACATAATCAGATCACAGAACAATTATGAAAGTCGTCAGGGTAGTAGTTTTTGTGAGGCTACGTTTGTTTTCTACCCCTTCTTTCAGTACGCCCCGGGCAATATAAATTATTCTTTTATACATTTTCAATTAATATTGTACCTTTCAATATCTTACATTTTTCCTTATCTGCCTCAGTTTTTGTGGAAAAAATTGATCAATTTCATGTGTATGGTGGAAACATAATAATTGATCGGTGATTTATTTCACTAGTAGACGGCTTTTGTGTTGATTTCTTTCATCGTCAACTCTAATTTAATTGTAATCAATTTACTTTCGTTGGTAGGCAGTGATAGTTGCAGTTACTATTTCGAATTTTCATTAGGATGGAGGTTTATTCAAATATAGAAAAGGCCGACATGTATTTCGTCAACTGCCTCTCTAATTATAATTCCTAGAAGCGTTGAGAAAGTATGCTGAAATGTACCCTTAACATGATTATGATCGCCACCGGGATATTAGAACACCAGAATTAGAAGAAGCTGTACTTAATTTAATCGACGAGCAACCCGATACCTTGTAGAGATCTTAATATGGTCTGTGTGTTTGAAGAGAAGTACTCTAATCATTCTGTTTCGGTGTAACTTCAACTGTCAAATGTCAATGAACTGATAATAGATATTCGATTAGAAACTAGTTTATACGAAACATTCTCTGATACAATACCGTTTACTCTGTTGAATAATGAAAAATACTCAAAACTAAGACGAGTCTTTATAAGTCAAGAATATCTAACAGGTTATGAGGCCCAGATATAACTGGGCGGACCTAGAATCAAGTATTTTCAAGGGTAGAAATATGTTCGTCGATTGAAATCTGTTTGCAATCTGTTTCACTGGTTGGTAACGAAAGCTGAAAAAGCAGGAGAAATGGCCGACAAGGTAGACATTTCGGTTGTATATAAATTCAATGGAACAAACTATCAGCAATGGAAGTTCCAGATAAATTGTGCCTTAAAAGCAAAGGGACTTCATAGCATAGTTTATGGAACCATCAAAAAGTCTGAATTGGGAGAACAAATGTCCCAACAAGATGTGAACACTTAGCTTAAAAAGGATGCAGTAGCAATGTATACGATTACAGCTTCAATGGATTTGAATCAAATGCAGTTGATTGAAAACTGTGAGTCATCTGGAGAAATAATTAACAAGCTCGATTCAATCTATAAACAGAAGTCTGAAACGAAAAATAGCTCTTCCATGAAGGGTTACATCAATATAAGATGAATACATCAGATAATACATTGACATCAGATGATATTGCACAACACATTGCAAAAGTTTAAAGCTTAGCTAAACAGCTTCAGGAATGTGGTGAAACAATAAGTAATACTGAAGTCATAACATAAATATTGATTATATTGCAACAGAAGTTTAAAAATGTTAGACAAGACTGGCTTTCACAATACAAACAATTACAAATCTAACTTCTCGTTTACTTGATGAAGAAGCCAGTTTAACTTTTTATAAAGAGACAGAAACGGCTTTATAAACATTTATGAATATTTTATTTATGAACACCAAAGAACAGGACAGTAAGAAGAGGAAAGATGTTGCATGTTAGAATTGTCGAAAACGTAAATGTTGCCAAGCAGTGTAAAAAGCCGAAGAAACCGTTCAAAAATACTCAAGAAAGTGAAACCTCACAAGAAGTATCTGAAAATGAAACTGCATTTGTTGCAGAAACAACCAGTATGATTGATGATTCGTGGATAATGGATAGTGGTGCATCAGCACATACCATATGTGTTATCCTCGGGATTTCTTCGATACCTTTGAAAAGTACAATTCGAGTGTGGGTTAAGTTAGATTGTGTGAAGTGATCAGATGTGATCCGGTTAAAATTCGAGAGAAGATTAATAGAAAATGGTCTACTGCCACAATAAATGGTGTACTATTTGTACCAGAGCTGAGGAAGAACTTATTCCCTGAAGGTGTTCTAACACGAAAGATTATGACAGTAATCAAAAAATTCAAACAAACAGAAGTCTTTGAGGCTGTAACATTAGTTGCAGAAGGCATACGTGACTCAAGCAATATCTATCGTATGATTTCCAGAACACAGGTATGCTATTCGAATGTAACTACTGAAGAAGTTTGTTTAAAACTATTGCATAAAAGACTAGAGCACTTGAACAACAGTTTTGTTGAAGAACTGTTTGAGAGAGGACTGATAAGTTCAAGCTCAAGAGCAAATTAAAAATAAATTAATTTTTTCTTTAAAACTTGTTGTTATGGCAAGCAACAAAGACTTCCTTCAAAAAGTACAAATCACACGAAATGAAGCCAGGTGAACGCATTTTCAGATATGTTAGTAGCCCAATGGCAACGCCTTCAGTACAAAGGTCAAGATATTTTGTAACATTTAAGGATAAAATACTGGCTATCGTGTGGCATACTTTCTAAAACATAAGTATGATGTGTTTAAGAGCTTTAAACGGTACAATGCAAAAATTAAGACGAAGTTTGGTTATTCGGTGAAAATATTACACATTGACAATGGCACAGAGTACTGTAATAAAGATTTTCAAGTGTTCTTGGAAAAGGAAGGCATTGAAAATGAAAAGACAACTCTCTACACACCACAACAAAACGATCGTTGTGAACGGAATAACCGTACTATAAGTATGAAGCAGTAAATTTGGCTATTTATTTACTGAACAGAGCACCTACTGTCCAAACACCAAATACAACGCCGTATTAGCTATGGTGTGGACAGAAACTAACGCTCAATCATGTGAGAATCTTTGGTTCAGATGCGTTTGTTCATATTCCAGAACGAAAGAGTGCCAAATCAGAATCTTAAAGTGTAAGAATGATTTTTGTAGGATATAATCAAAATTCTACAAGTTATAGATTGTTTGATTCAGATACAAAGAAAATAACTATTTCTCGGA
This sequence comes from Cryptolaemus montrouzieri, assembly GCA_013387265.2. Lineage (NCBI taxonomy): Eukaryota > Metazoa > Arthropoda > Insecta > Coleoptera > Coccinellidae > Cryptolaemus > Cryptolaemus montrouzieri. The sequence goes on along the minus strand of JABFTP020000185.1, from coordinate 54,950,161 downwards.
ATGTTGTATCCAATGAAAAATCAACAAATTATCTACAAATTAACAGGAATGATTTCACAATATCCAGAAATGATACTACAGAACTTCCTCTTGAAAATTAAGAAGAAGTGGGAGACATTCAAAACAATGATGAAAACGTTAAAAGACTAAATGAAGCTGGTGGTCGTGGGTTGCGTCCACATAATGCCATACAACCACCCAGAAGGTTTGAAGAATACGAGTTGAATTGTGTAGAAGAAAATGTACCAGAAACATATGAGGAAGCTACTGAAAGTAAAGAAAAGGAAAACTGGAAGATTGCTATAGAAGAGGAAATATAAGCTCTAGAAAAGAATGCAATATAGAAATTGGTTCAATTGCCTCAAAATAAAAAGAAAATTGACTAAAATTGGATTTTTCGCATTAAAAGAAATCCAAACAATTCTGTTTCTCGATACAAACGGTAATGTGCCAAAGGATATGTTCAACGAGAAGTTGTTGATTATAAAGCAATATTCTCACCAACAGCAAGGTATGACTCAATTAGAGTGTTGTTAGCTGTAGTAGCTGGAAAGGGATATGAGATTATGCAGTTTGACATGAAGACAGTATTTCCTTATGAACATCTGCAGGAGGAAATATACAGGACAACTTCAGAAGGTCTCAGATGCCAAACAAATATGGTATGCAAGCTCACAAAATTTTTATATGGACTGAAGCAAGCACCTTTGTGCTGAAACAAGAAATTTGATAGTTTCTTAAAACATTTTGGATTTCCTCATTCTGATTTAGACAAATGTGTTTACAGAGGATCAATCAACAATACAAATGTTCTCCTTATCATATATGTTGATGATGGTGATATCATCTAAAATGAATGCAATCAAAGTAGTTTTGAGTGCACGAATGAAACTTTTGATGTTACTATAAGTGAAGTGAACAGTTATGTAGCTTGGAAACAACAAAACAAAGTGATGGTTCGTTGTTTCTGAGTAAACCTCATTATATCAAGTAAATACTAAAAAGATTTGGACTTGAACAAGCATATTCAGCCAGTACACCAGAGGATCCACAGACTAATTTAACTGCAGAAACTGGACCTTCTTTAGCAGAAGGTAAAGTTAGGTATAGACAAGCTGTAGGATCTCCAATGTTTCAAGCAATATCAGTCGATCTGACATTACAATTGCTGTTGGAATAGTAAGCAGATATCTAAATAATTACATTAAAGCGCATTGGAATGCTATTAAAAGAATCTTTGGAACTATTCACTTTGGAACAACTTACAAAATAACAAGTTTGGAGCTACATAAACTCAGGGATTCAGATTTTGCTTATCATATTCAAGCGAGAAAGTGTGTGAGTGGATATATCTTCAAAATATGTGATGGAGTTGTTACTTGGACAAGTAATTGACAAAGTGTGTTGCCCTATCAACTACTGAAGCCGAGCATATTTGTGCCTCCCAAGCAACTAAAGAAGTTATTCGGCTACAAAAACTTCTGAAAGATATTGAAGAGGATATAGAGAGTCCAATAACTTTGTTCATTGACAACCAAAGTGCAGTAAAATTGATTCTAAATCCAGAATTCCACCGAAGGGACCAATAATGTGGATATCAAGTATCTTTGTGTACGAGAGCAATATGAAAATAAGACAATTATTCCTGAATATGTTAGAACAAGTGACCAGCAAGCTGACAATTTTACAAAAACTATTCCAAAGTATTATTTTGAGAAGTTATGAAAATGAATAGGTCTCAAAACAAAACTCTGCAGTGAGAATAATGTAGTTCACCATTTGACAAACAATCAAACAGAAAGTGGGAGTGTTGAGATCTTAGTATGTTCTGTGTGTTTGAAGGGAAGTGCTCAAATTATCCTGTTTCGGTGTAACCTCAACTGTCAAATATCAATGAACTGATCATACATATTCGATTATAAATTAATTTATACGAAGCATTCGTTAATACAATACCGTTCAGTTTGTTAAATAATGAAAATACTTGAAACTCAGATGAGTCTTTATTAGTCAGGAATATTCAACATACCTCCACTAACATTGCTTTGCAGCTACATGTTGATCATCTAACGGTATTTGCCATCTTAAAAGAACAGTTCTTATATGCTTATTAGGTGAAACGAACCCAGGTACTTCGTGATTTTCCTAACTGTCTCGCATTTCGCTTTAGTTGCTAGATATGATTAGATAGCAACCTGCATTTCTTCAGCATATTTTATTTGCGAAAAAAGCGAGTTTTTCTAAAGATGCTATTTTTAATAACTAATACAAGCACATATGGACAGAAGAAAATCCTCGAGCTCAACACTAGGAACAATTTTCGTCGAATATGTGGATTGGAATAATTGGAGATCGCCTAATTGGTCCACATTTCCTTCCAAATCGATTCAATTGAAATTCATACACTCAGTTTTTAACCGAAGAGCTGCCGAATCCTACTCCTTTAGGTGGGCAGGAATGTGGTACATCCACGATGGCGCTCCTGCTCATTTTGGTATAAGAGGACGTCAACGTTTAAATGAAACGTATCCAGATCGTTGGATAAGCCGAAGTGGACCACAATTTCGGCCAGTTTGTTCTCCTGATCTGAATCCAATAGACTTTTCAGTTTGGGGACATTTGAAAACGTCGATTCACAGGACTCCTTTACAAGACTTAGAAGACTTAAGAAACCGCATTATCATTTCTTGAAAGGTAATTCAAGATACTCCTGACCTTTAATTGGATACGAATCTATGTGCCGATGTCTAGACCGCTGTGTAATGGCTGAAGGAGGGTATTTTCGACAACTATGATCGCTTCCTTTACATTATATTTTCATGGTACACATAAAATTCATCAATTTTTTACACAAAAACTGTGGCAGATACGAAAAAAATGCAGAAATTAGAAAAAAGATTTAAAAATTAATTCAAAATTTCTGCAAAAACTTGTTTAATTGCCTCGGGATTTTGGGGTAGAAATGATACTAGACCTCAGAAAAAGTACCATCCTGTGAATTTTCATATTTGTTTCTCTGATCTGATTATGAAGATTTTCAAAAGGCACTTATCTGCCAAATTTGAACTGAGTATAGTGATTATAAGAAATGAACTGAATTAAAATCTGATGATTTCAACACCCTGTATTTCGATAACGAAGCGTTCGCGTTTTCAATATCACGATCTTATAACAACGTATACGTGCTAACTAATATAAACACCTCAAAAAAGTCTAGGGAACACTTCTGAATATCGATATATCGTATCCAGAACGATCAATATGGATGATTTTTTTTAAGAAATGAACACCTGCATCAATTTCTCACCAAATTATGTAGAGTGCCGCCACAGATTTCAGTTTTTTTTACAAAAAACTAAAATTGCAGCAGATGCGACGCTGCTTTATAATCATTTCATGTATTCAGTGTTTGAAATCAGTTAGTCGGCACTTTGTCTCTGTTGTAAGCACAAATAAAAGATGTAAGTTTTGTGATTCGACCATGGACAAACGACATTTGACTAGAGAAGAGATGTTACGAGCCGTTGGCATGCTCCAAGCTGGGAGCTCGCAACGGGAAGTATCCAGGGTTCTAGGAAGTAGCCCAAGTGTCATGAACCATTTATGGTCACGTTTCAATGAAACAGGTAGCGTAGAAGAATGCCATATAGGTCGTTTCAGGATTACTACAGTCGCCCAAGACCGATTTTTGGTTTTACAAGCCAGAAGAGATCGTACTACCACAGTATCTCAATTAGCTCAAGAGCTTTCACGAGTTCAAAATGTACAAATTCCCGACCAATTTGTGAGGAATCGACTGCACGAAGGTCAACTCCACTCCAGACGTCCTTTGAGAGTTCCACAACTGACCCATGGAAATCGGGCAGCTCGTTTAGCTTGGTGCCAAGAACACGTAAACTGGGATCGAGAGAGGTGGTCCACATTTCTCTTCAGTGATGAATCTAGATTTAGTTATTATCTTGATTCGGGAAGAATTCGAATATGGAGGGAACCTGGAAAGCAAAACCGTCTCCAGCATGCTCGAGAAGTTGTTAGACAGGGAGGCGGATCAGTGATGTTTTGGGGAGGTATACGCCTGGTGGAAGAACTGACCTCGTTTTCATACAGAACAACCTCACGGGAAATTTTTACGCAAATGAGATAGTTTTACCTGTAGTGGTACCGTATCTCCAAACAATGGGTCAAAATCCAGTCTTCCAACAAGATAATGCCCCTCCTCATCGTGCAAGAGTTGTCTTGAACGTTCTTGAAGAGAATGATATCGATCTTCTACCGTGGGCCATCCTGCTCCCCAGATCTGAATCCCATCGAGCATGTGTGGGACACCCTAAAAAGAAATATCTCTCGTCAAAACGTCTTCCATCTTGAACAGGAGATTTGATTAGCAGTTCAGGGGGCTTGGAATGACTTAGGCCAAAATGTAATAGACAATTTAATATTGAGCATGCCGCGACGATGCCAAAGTGTCATCAATAACAGAGGTGGACCTTCTGGGTACTGGAAAATATAAGTGCTTCAATATCGTTTCGAAAGTATTAGTTCAGGATTTTTTTTTGTTTTACCAAATTTCGTCATTTTCAAATTTCAATTTTTTTTATAATAGGTGCTTTGGAGAAGTCAAATATTATTTTGTTTTCTTGAGAATACATTATATACAATAAATCCTAACAAAAACCGAAAAATTTCTATAAACTCGAATCATCAAATTCATATTTTAAACATATTGGTAAGTGTTCCCTAGACTTTTTTGAGGTGTTTAATGACAAAACACACGTTAATACTCTTTTCAAGAATACCAGCCCACAATCTCTCTGTATCAACACAAATATACTGATGCCGATCAAGTGCGCAAAATGGCTTTGTGAAGGAAAAAACTTGGTGTCATCTCTCGGCAACTACGTGCAACAAAATTATGATGATTATACAGCCTAATAAAGGATGCATTCTCGATTCTTAACGGTATAAGGTTATCAAAACCTAAATCACCTGTATTATGACTTCTTTTTTCGCCCGGTAGTAATATCTTTCGGGTTCATCACAAAATTGTGCAGTAGCTTTACATCATTCCAATAAAAGATTTCATCAAATTGACAGCACCAACTACAGATCAATCTTCGGGCTTTCATTAATCTTCAATTAAATTTGAAGGTACCTCTTTTGATCCCTCCATTGAAAAACTTAACGAACGAATAGATCAGAAATTATATGAGAAAAAGTAAATTTAAAGAACTGAACAAAGTGAAAGAAAATTAAAATGAATTGAGAGTGCGAACGAAATGTCTTGTAGGTATACGACCGATTCCAGCAGTAGTTGCTTATTAAACGAAGCATTCAAACCTCGTTGGGTCTGTAACAAGAACTAAAAATTTGAATAGGAATGGATGAGCCTGAAATTCATCTGCCACGATTATGTAGCTCGCTTCAAAAGAGGGGATTTCAAGAGGAAACGAAATGTCTGCAAGATGCCTGCCGTTTTCGTAATTGATGAAGTAACTGAATGGAAAAACTTCTCTAATCATTATTATAATTTATATTCGAAGATTCAACGTTAAAATTCTATAACGTGTTTCATTGAGTGCGTGCTTGTTCGATAACTCTAAAACTGTACACTGTATCAAGAAGATTTCAAGAGAAGATAAGACAATTGTAAACCGTAAACCGCATATTTCGAAATTTTTTCAAAGATACAGGTTGTTTCGTGTCAAAGATTTGTAGCAAAGATATGTTATTTATAATAAAAAAGAAATACTGTGTTTTAAGGATTAGCCTAATTACCCTATCAGACCCGTTGTTTCTTATGTAACGGCACCTTCTTTTAACCTTTCAGAATTCCTCAACGACTTGCTAATAAAATACTGCATTTTAAATCTAAATTTTCGGTCAAAAATTCAAACTAACTAATTGCCAATATCAAAGATACCATTATACCACCTAATTCCAAACTCATTTCTTTCGATGTTAAGAATCTATTTTCCAACATTCCTCCGAAAGATACGTATTACTTAGTTGAAGAATTATTAGAAAAGAATCATGTCAATACTATCATTATATCAGATATTCTTTCATTATTACAAATTTGTTTAGATCAAAATTATTTCCATTTCAAGAACAAATATTATACTATTGAAGACGGCTTGATTATGGGCAATCCGTTAAATCCTTTGTTAGCAGAAATATTCATGAATAATTCAGAGATATTAATTCATAATCATCCACTCAGTAAATATTGTTTATACTGGTATCGCTATGTAGACGATATCATTATTTGCTTCACAGGAACAGATAGACAGTTAGAAATTTTCGAAAATCATATAAATTCATTACATCCGAAAATTGGATTCACAACCGAAATAGAAAGCAATAATTCGATAAATTTCTTAGACGTAACAATTTCGAATGAAAATGGAAAACATGTTTTCGCAATTTACCATAAGCCGTCACATACAGATATTATAATACATAACTCGTCGTGTCATCCGTATCAACATAAAATGTCAGCATAACATAGTTTTATTCATAGATTGATTAACATCCCGTTGTCACCAGAAAATTTCAACAAAGAATTAAATTTGATTAAACAAATAGCCAAAACTAATGGTTACAATCCCAAACTAATAAATAATATTTCAAATGAAAAACAAAGTATTTAAATTAAAAATTTTAATTTACCCTGTCGATAAATTGAAAGAAAAATTCAACACGTTAACCTACGTTGGCATTACAAGTGAGAAACTGAAATCGTTCTTGAGTAGCAATAATTTCAACATAGCTTTCCAAAACAATAATTTAGGCAAATATATAAAGAATAATAAAGAACCGAACCAGGTAAAAACAATAAATCAGGTGTTTATAGATTGAATTGCAATGACTGTGACAATTTCTACATTTGTAGAACACATAAAAGTTTTAATATTAGAATATCGGAACATAAACGCAGTTTTTCGAATGAAAAATCAGATTCAAATTACGCGAATCATCTCTTAGAAAATATTCACTCTTTCGACCAACAGTTTGAAAATTTGCATACAGATGATAAATATTGGAAGCTAGATCTTTGGTAAACTTTAGAAATCAATAAATACAAACACTCAGGTAGAGTCATCAATGAACAAGTCGATTTAAGCCATTCATCTCAATTGAATCTCTTCGGGAGCAATCTATTCCTTAATTTAATTAGATATACCTGTCATAAATAACCACTTAAGAAGAAGCTACCCAATAAGCTTTCAATTACTCAAGAACATTTATATTTATATTCTCATCCTTATTTTCTGTACATTCATTCGTCTGAAAAAGCTACGGTGTAGTTAAACGCGTTACGAATCGCAATTATTAAGTGAAATTCCTTAAAACACAGTACTTGTTTCTTATTATTGCTTATGGAATTTTACCAAGTGAAAGCCTCCCAAATTCAAATATGTTATTTAAATAAATGCCCGCATTGTATTCGCATTTCTCGTACGACTGAAATAATGAAAGTTTTAGAATTATTCGAGATTTTGTGAAATTTCAATCTTAATTTCAAGCTCTTCCTGCATTCATCAGGATTGTGCGATAATTTCCACCATGTCACAAAAACTTTCACAAAGAACACATAAAAATCGAAGCGGATGATAGCAAAATTATACAAGTTGTTCATTTTTTATTTCCAAAATTTGGAAACATTCTAATCCCATGATTTGTTTTTATTCCAAATGGCTCCCTCTGCATCAAATAGTTGCATCTGAATAAGAATTTCTACACCTTTCGAATGGTGTATCGGTTTTCTATATCTATCCTCATAAATCGAACCCTTTGCCAATCAATGGTCTCCCAAAAAAAATATTTAATTATATAACATTCCACAATCCCTCCCTAAACATTCAAGAACCATTATGCTAATAATTATTCATTCAGTTGATATGCGGATTTTCTTGAATGTGTAAACGAAATTTGTGTTTATTCACAAATCCATTTTTATGAATGCAGCTCTACTAATTCACAGTAGAGCTGAACATGGTCTGGATGACATTTATTCACTTTCAATTTCTTAGATACTGAAGCTCTTCTTGTATTTAAGTCTGTTCTAACTTCTCATATGAATAGACTGTTGATTTTCTTCATTTAAGAGCATTTTTTCCGAGGTGTATTTAATGATTAACCCTTTTAGTCTTCCCAAGGCGTCACTACTCGGGGATATCTCCTTCCTGGATTTGTGGCCGCATGAGAACGAGACGCTTATAATTAAATTCTTTAGCTATTTCCAATTTTTTTTATTTATTAGTAGGAAAACCATTTATCAGCCATAATATAAAGCTGTTAGCATGGAGTCGCATAAAACAAGTATTAATTTATGGTTATTCGAATCATGATATTACAAGGATGAGTGAGCTTTGATATAAACAAAAGAATGATACAGTGAAGAACAAAAATGATATGTATGATGCTACTATTACATTTCAAGAAGATATTTTTTAACTTTTCTCACAAACACTTCATAACTTTTTAGGTCTTTTATTTCTTTGGGTAGGCTGTTCAATGAAATGATAGCTTGATAGAGAGGTGATTGATTTCCTTCTCCGTCCTGATGTTATTTAGTGTTAGGTTATTTGGGGATCTTATATGATAATGATGTACTTCACAGACTGTCCTTAGTATGTTCCTCGATTTTACCAGTTTGTTTCTCGGTTTAAAGGCTAGTTTTGATTGAACTCTCAATTATTTTTAATTTTTTCAGTGGTATCACATTAACTTTTCGTAGAGTTCTGAGGTCGGAATTTCATATAGGCAGATATATATATATATATATATATATATATATATATATATATATATATATATATATATATATATATATATATATATATATATATATATATATATATATATATATATATATATATATATATATATATATATATATATATATATATATATATATATATATATATATATATATATATATATATATATATATATATATTTATTTATATATATAAATATCTTGGATTTTGTCAAGAAAAGACAATCAACCATAGCAGCACTAAAGAAAATATTAGAAGTTCATATTACAAAAGACTTAGAATTATCATCAAGAGTCATTTAACTATGAAAACCTTTTCAGAGTTATCAACTCCTACGCAGTTCCTATTCTCACATCTTCTTTTGGAATTATTAAATGGTCTAAAACTGATCTAAATGAATTACAATGTCAAACGAGGGAAATGCTTTGTAAATATCATAAGCACCACCCAAAGTCAGCTGTTCAGAGAGTTACACTACCTAGACATCTTGAAGGTCGTGGATTAACTGATTTGAATAATCTTCATAGTAAACAGATTTTTCATCTACGTTCCCATTTTCATGATAAATAGAGAACGTCTAAATTACATGATATTGTTGTTGCTTCAGATTAAAATCTTACACCTCTGAACTTGACAATGCAAAAGGTAGATTTTGATATATTTAGTGATAATTCTAAAAGAGAAAGTTGAATGCAGAAGGAATTACACGGCAAGCACCCTAAAGAATTGAAGAATGATTATATTGATGAAATCGCATCGAATAAATGGTTAGTATCTGGAGAATTGTTTGCTGAAACAGAAGGCTTGGCAATTGCGATCCACGATCAGGTTGTTTTCACGAGGAATTATAGAAAACACATCATCAAACAAAATATAGATGATACTTGCCGTAGATGTTTCTGTTCTTCAGAAACAGTTTTTTATATATTATCATCTTGCTCAGTCCTTGCTTAACAGATTATTTAGAAAGACATAATGCCGTCGCTAATATTATTCATTTTAATCTAGGAATTAAACATGACCTAATTCCCAAAAGAAAAAATTTTACAAATATGAACCTGAGATTATTTGTGAAAATGACAAATATAAACTTTATTTTGATAAAACAATTCTCTGCAACAGAGCTGTAAAATACAATAGACCAGATATCATTCTTAATGAAAAACAGAATCAAATAACATATATAATTGATATTGCTATACCCGACACACATAATATACAAAATAAATACAATGAAAAAATTTCTAAATATATGATGCTTGGCGACGAGATTTAAAAAATGTGGAAAATGAAAAAAATATTTATTCTACCGATTATTATTTCCACAACAGGTGTTATTCCTAGAAATCTTCACAAAAGTATTGAGATTTTGGGTCTGAAGAAAAATTTGTTTGACCAGTTACAAAAGATAACAGTCATCAAATCTTGTAATATTCTTCGTAGGTTTCTTTCCGAAAAAAATATTGAGGTAGAGTCATAGGTTTTCTCTTTAGTTTATACTGCTCAGAATCTCATTTCATATTTGTTTATATAAATGTAATATAATTAACTGTCAATTTTGTCATATTTATATTCAGAGCAGTATTCTATCCGATCGTTCACCACTTTACACAAAGGAAACCATTAATGAGTAACATTCAGTGTTACTTGTCTAAGGTCCGTACACTGGATTTTTTCAGGGAGAAAGCCTCTGACACTACTCGTTGGTACATTGATATCATTGTCTGCTGATGCTATAGTATATATATATATATATATATATATATATATATATATATATATATATATATATATATATATATATATATATATATATATATATATATATATATTTCATAACATTTAACGTTATCCTAATATATAATTATTCCAGGATATGTTTTGATTATAATCATTGCCTGGCAATGGTATTAATAACTGGGTGGTGGATTTATATTTTTCATGAAATCAGTTTGATTGCATGAACAGATACATGGGCAACTCGTCATAATTCGTCTTTTTCTCAAATGTATATATATATATATATATATATATATATATATATATATATATATATATATATATATATATATATATATATATATATATATATATATATATATATATATATCAAAAACCGTAGGCTCAGGTTCAAAATTTATAGAAAGATCATATTGTTTCAGTACAAGAAATCTTAAAATGATTCAAAAATAGGGCTTTCCAATAGAAATAACATTAGCTTAATATATATCTCTGAAACGGAATATTCGCATGTTGAATACAGCTTTGATTCCTCAGTAATTATTGAAATTAGAGTGTGTGAGCTAATTGAAAAATGTAAAAATCTGCAGCGTGATTAGTGTTGATAACTACCACACTTTGAGTAGAATGATTCTGAATTCTAACAGTTTGCATTCAGATAATGTAAAAGTGAACAGTAACACCGTTCCAGAAAAGAGTCTCCACATGTTCGGTCCAACAGGTACGGACATGGCTGGCTTCAAAAGTTATTAAAACTTCATCGATACCTTCCTTAACTATGGAGACTACTGACTACAGTCGATCTCAACAATCAACCCCCAACAACAAAAAATCTACCACTACCAAAAGGTTATTCTTCAATCGTTAGCCAACATGTTTTTCCAAAAAAAGATCAAGCTATCATATTGAACGCAATAGAGAACACACGTCTCCAAGATCTCGAAAAACATTCTGTTTTCATCCATACTCTCAAATCTGATTTTTCGAATACATACCCTACAATACCGCACGATAAAATTGCTACAGAGCTCCAGAAAATGGATCCGAAAATGGTTTCCCTTGTAACCTTCCTCATAATAAACTCTACAAGTACCAAATATAGACATATATTAAGTTTCAGACGCCAAGTCTACTTTGTTTCTGCGAGTACTAATATACCGGAATCCATTATTATTGATTTCGATGAAACTTCTTATTTTTTCTGTCCACCATCATTTATCATTTGTAAGGAATCCCAATCAGAAAATATACAAGTACCCCCAGCACAAATAACAAATAACTCAGACCACAACCCGATTTAATTTGAAGATTCTGAAGTGCATACGACTTCACAACATCAACCAAAGATTAAAACTGACACCTGTACATATACCAGGGGTACTAAAAGATTCTATAACGGATATTTTGACTCCAATTGATGAAACAACCTCTGTAGCCATTCCATTTCTCATTCCTCCAGTTATCTATAAACCTAAAAGATTTAAATCTGCAAAGCCTTGCGTTGAATTACTTAAACCTACAATGGATTTTATTGAAAAACTCTCTCCAGCACCTATCTTAAACTTCGATCAACTAACGAGCTTAGTTGATAATACCCATGGTTCAACCGATCAAATCATCATTATTAGTGACTACACCACTGACCACCTATCATTAGCTCAGTTGATGACGACAATTTATCATATCTGAACGTTCTATTTAATCCAAATGTACTAAGCTTAGGAAAAAAATGTTGAATGACAGGACTGTCCTTAGATTTCCACCAATAGATTTTACTTTCTGCTTCTTCAACAACCATTGATCAATAATCCAAAGGAACATCATGAAACATAAAAAGAAGAAGAATGTATTGATACATCGACTCTGTATTCACAAATCGTTTTTTATGTGGCATCAGACACTCAAGTTGTTTTTCACTTGAGAATTTCACACGGATCGGCCTGTCTTTATTGTCATTCCTAACTTTTTCCCACACGATAACAGCTGATTATTCCTTCGTTTTTTATAATTATATTTTTATCACTGCACATTGGGATTATCTTCTCTTCCACTTTTTCACCTTGTGATTCCGGGACTCTGAAGATTATAAGATTTCTCGACTTATTCGAATGCTCCAACAGATCAATCTTGTTTTTTAATTTTTTCAGAGGATTTTCATGTTGCTTCATGTTTTCTTCTATGCTGGTTTTAATCTTTTCCATAACTTTATCTGCAATTCTGTCCAGATGAACATCAAGAAGTTTCATGAGAACGTCCCTGACTATGTCCCTAATTTCAGCCCGATTCTCCCTGGTGAATCCCATTTTCACAGCTAGTTATATTTCGACAGAATGGTAAAAACTTCTAATTTTCTTTCATAAGAACGTCCCTGATCATGTCCCTAATTTCAGCCCGATTCTCTCTGGTGAATCCCATTTTCACAGCTAGATATATTCCGACAGAACGGTAGAAATTTCTAATTTTCTTTTGACACAAATATGTAATAATGCCCGCACTTATTATTTCTATACGTTGTTAAACAATTTAATTTTATTTGAAGAGCAGCAGCCCAAAACACCATATGCAGTTAGATAGGGATAGAGGTCACATCAGTCAAATTTCAAGGGATAATATTCAATGAAAAACTCAATTAGAAAGAGCATATTTCCATGATCTTCTCTAGTAATTGAGAGAAAACCTTACTCAAAACACTAGCTCATAAAAACTGAGGATCTGATCAACAAATTCTGTTACTCATTTACAGAACTGACTATATGATAAAATACAAATTGATTATGCCTCAGCAAGTTAATCGACCCTCCAAATGTGGAATAACATCCACAACAATGCATTACGGATAGCTCTCAGTGCACATAGAAAGTTTGTACAGCGAGGCAGGTGAGCCATCGTTGCACACTAGACGTCAGCCTGTTTTGTGCATCTTCTGTAGCTGGTAGAAGGGGGAAATCTTCGTTAACGCGATAACAACTGAACCGTACTTCCATAGAATTCTTTCAATTATGGATGACATTGGCGTAAGTTTTCCAGAAATCTTACTAAACACCAATAGGTATCCCGCTTCGTGGACTTTGAATACATCAATTTGCAAATTTAATCTGGATCAGTATCAGAGAAAATTTTCACCGAAGGCTCCACGTCCACCGAAGGAGTCGGATCGGTAAAGATTTCAAGAAATACTGTGCTCCGATCTAAATTATCCACGCTGACTAGCATTCACACCGCAAAACTTTTTGCGATACTGCAAGCACTCAAATATGCAAGAAAAATCACAGATAGAAGGTTCATAATCATTACCGACTCTTTCAGCTCTATCCAATCCTTACAAAATCTGTTCCCGAAAGGGCCTACTGAACAATTGATCAAACGTGAGCTCAGCTTACTATAAGAGAGCTCGAAACAGGTCCATTTCATGTGGGTACCCTCACACATTGGAATTAAAGGTTACGGAAAGGCTGACAAAAACGCGCGTCAAGCGGTGATAAGTGGCAGTGCTGGAATATTTCCTCCTTGTTATCAGTCGACCTCAAAACTTAAAAAAAACTCTGTTCAAAAAGTGGCAGAATAAATGGCTACTTTCAAGGTCGAAAATCCGAAAATTCAAGAATAAAGTTCTACAATAGCGACCATCATCATCGTGTGAACACATTCAAATCGTTTCGCCTGTCTTGCGGCTCGGGCATACAACAATAACTCAGGAACATTTGTGGAAAAGAACGGAACATGCTATATGTGATTTATGTGCCGTTGAAATGACTGTGGAACAATTTTAGTGGACTGCCTAGTGTCCCAGAACTTCAGAGGCTTGCATCACATCCCTAGTTATCTTTCAAGAATCCTAGGCAGACAATGTTGAACCGAACATCTAATTAATTTTCTGAAACATATTAACATATTTCACCTGATTTAAAATGTGAATTCCTATACTTTGTGGTAAAATTATGTGAAGATTAAATTAAAGTTTCATCGCTAATTACCATTAGGTAGATGCGACCTATGTAAATAAGAAACAATAATTTCGAAATATACAATGGTTCAAGATCTATCTACCTTCTCTTCACACATTTTCGATATGATATACAGTTTGGAAGCTATCGAATAAACACGCACTAATTGGACACAACATGGATATCCGTTCTGTATTCAGAATCTCATTTAAATCACCTCTAGGAAAGACGTGAGGATGCATACATACAGAAATTTATTTATTTCTAAGGATCGTTATTGAAAAGATTTCATTTGCGGAATCTTTTTTGAAGTTGCCACACTACCGAGAATGTTCTCAAAACCTCAATAGTATAACTTAACTTGAGATAATTTAAGTTTTAGTAAATAAATCATTAGCTAGCTGTGATTGAGTGAAATAGTAATATCACTGGCGTCGAGCAGCATATCAGCGGTTAAAACTGAATGGATCACCGTAAGGAATGCGATAGGAATGAGAACGCAAGAGATGTTTTGATTTTGCGTTTCTTTCACTGAATCTTCTTTTTCATTTGGCTAATTATGAATGTCATATATAAGATGCTTGCGAGAGAGAATTTATTCGCATAACGTTTCATATTACAGTTGATCGCTTTTCCATTGTAATTTCATGTATATGAAATTATGTAGTTTATATACTAGCAAAAATTTCTACATACAGCGAGATAAAGACGAATCAATTCGAAAGAACCAGTAAGTGCACAGTACGAATTGAAACAAACCACTCTGAATAACTCGGCTGGTTTTATTTAGCTGTGAATTTTCTGAAACATATCGATCCTTGATTGAAGGAGGAAATTTTTTCTATATTTCGTCTTCCCCCTATCAACCCCTTACCTCTGGCAGTTTCCGCCCCCAATTTTCAATAGGGAAATGGTTTTGGGCAATTCCTTTTTGGAAAAGAAATTGCATTACGTATTTAGTTACTTTCTAAGATTATATGTGACGAATTGACATCGAGATTTATTTGGGAAAATTCCAGATTATTATCAATTTCTTAGATAAATAAAATCTTTAATAAAATCGATTCTGTTTGTTCAGAAAAATTATTCTCTCTCATAAGAATGTTTAGGCAACTTCCCCTTGCTTCTGTTAATGGTAGTTCGAAAATTTCCCAATGAAAAAGGGGTAATGAAATATCTGTTTTAAAGGATATTCAATTTTCTGTAATTTTTTTAATTCATCGATATTCAAATAATCCTTTACATTTTATGTTAACATCTTTCAAGTCGATTTTGTTTTGATAAGTTAATAATTCTGCTGATCTGGAATGGGAAACAGGGAGCGTGCGATGTCATTCTCCTAATAAAAAGCTAGATTTGTTCCGTTTGAATCATTGAATAAAACCGATGATTCATTTTGATGACATGCGACGGTTTGTTATAAATCTTCCCAAGTACTTTTTTTCCAGATCTGCTAAATTCAGCAACTTCACCAATAACCAGCCGCATTATTCAGGGTTGTTCGCTTTCGTGGGAATAAACTGTATATGTGAGATATTATGACGAAATTTTTTCATACTGTATTGGAAAAATTTTCTACAACATTTTCCAAATCTATCTTTTCTAGGAAGATAAACAGGGCTATTATCTTCAGATATATATCAAAAATCAGTTTTTATTTCAATCGTGAACAGTTTCAATAAAAAGTGAAGCACTGAAAAATTGCTAGTTAAACAGAACAAATTCAATCTCCCATATTTCTCATTCAAAAGTTTCAGATTTATTTCGAGTATGATGCAGCATGGACAATTTTTATATCTTTAATGTATAACATATGACCATCATGATGTGAGCATCGCGCTCAACCAATAGCTTTGCTACTTAGAAATATATGGCTACTTGAAAATATGATAAGCACTGCTTAACACTCACGCAATAAAGTTGTCCCATCATACTCTACAACTAAGGAACCGGACCCGCTGGGCTTTAAATAAATGTGATTGTCCTTGCTATCGTCAAGGATCACTTCTAAATCACTACACGGAAAAACCAGAAAATGCATATAGATTTATTAATTTTTTCCTGAGGGGGGTAAGAGGAATAGTTTAATTCGTGAATTCATCCAAGAAATAAACACTGTGGACGATATCATCGAAAACTCTGCAGTATTACTGCTACTGACAAAATCTAAATGTTGGTGATACTCATTAGCTAGCTGTCAATAAGAGAACACAAAAGATCACTTGGGTTAAGCTCCCTCACGCGCTCAATATCTGAATGGATGGAACCGAAGCTTTAAGATTATTTCGATTTTTTCGTTTATTTTACCGATTTCATCAATATCTTTTTTGTATTGTCGAAATTTTGAAATATAGAGCGCCTTATGATGCTTCCAAGAATAATAGAGTTCATTCGTACAAAATGGTACATATCATGTTCGACCGTGAATTAAGACTTCAAATTATGCAGTTTATATATTTTCCAACTATTATTTTCTTCGATATTTATTTTTCCAACTAAAGTATTATGTTGTGATATGTATCACGAAATCATTTTTCGTATTAATGGTGAACTACAAAAAATTAAAAGCTCTGAAATGTTGCCAAATCTACAGAATTTGGACAAATTCGGAAGTATATTTTACGGAATTACGAAAACGGAAAAATATCGAAGGAATTCATTTAAAAGTTGTAGAATATCCATGAAAATAATATATTATATCTATTTAGATAAACCTATCTCAAGATGGGTAAGACTATGAGTATCGACCTCATTCGCATGATGTGTCACATTTTGGTTAATCTGTAATCATATTTCAGTAGTTAAAATTAAATTTTGTAATTGTATGAATTTAGTACTTGCAAGTATGATATAAAAGGCTTGACACTAACGTAAAATGATTTCCCTAACGTACTTTACAACCAAGCGAATGAAAGAGCGATGTAA
Organism: Cryptolaemus montrouzieri; assembly: GCA_013387265.2. Lineage (NCBI taxonomy): Eukaryota > Metazoa > Arthropoda > Insecta > Coleoptera > Coccinellidae > Cryptolaemus > Cryptolaemus montrouzieri. The sequence continues at coordinate 54,932,769 of JABFTP020000185.1, read as the reverse complement.
GGCTAATTTGAATATAAACTAACAACATTAATTATAGAGAGCAATCTCAACGACTGATGTAACTCTTATCATAGATATAAAGGAAGAACCTACTAATGAAGAAAAATCTGCATCGGTCGAAGCTGAAGAAAGTTTGGAAACAATTTCGTCCGAGCCTAGAGAAAATGTGGAACCGAAAGGATCAGAGGCAGAAGATTTAGCAGCGAAAGAGGAAGCATTGACTATGGAACCTGTAGAATGTCCAGATCCTTGCCCTCCCGAAGAGTCTGGTGAGCCAGAACCTTGCGAACCTGCTTCAGAGGATGAGCCTTGTCCTCCACCGTGTGACGAACCCGCGCCTAGCCACCTTCCAAATAGCGGTACAGAATATCATTCATTCTCAGAAAATTCACTTGTATGACCAAAATAAAAAATCATATTATTTGTTAAAATGAAATTTACATAAAATACATCCATTCGAAAGAGCGATGTTACAAATATCTATGTTTCATATCCCATTCTACTTTTCATTCAAATCCCATCTATGATTATAATTTCTTGAATTGGCCATTGAGATATTCTAGACGAAAAAATTTTGAATAAATTAATATAACTGCACACTTACTGTCATTTTCTTTCAGATGAAATTGGCTCGAAGCATTCAGGGGTAGAAACCAATGTTAACTATACGAAAAGCATTTCCGAATTTGAGAAAGAAATGCGCGGAATCATTTCTAAATCTGATAGAGAGTCAGTAAATGAGGAAAATTCAAAAGGGGTCTTCGATACATCTACTAAAACTAGAAATAAGAATAAAAGGAAACCAAAACTGAAATCAAGAAACTCTGATAGATATCGACGGCGTAGGAGAGACTTGAAGAAACGTGTTATAGCTCCTCCAGTCTGTTGGAAGGAAGTAAGTACTTCAGTTCAACCTGTGGTACGAGAGGTTGAGACAACTTCTGAACTAATAAAGGTTACACATAAAGTTACCTACAGTCCAGTAGTGCAGAATGAAGATATTGAAGATGTAACTGAAGTTCTTTTCACGAAAAATTCTGATCAGGTTAGTACAATGTCAATTTCTCATCAATTTGTTGTCAATACTATCATATATACAAATTTCTGATGAATGTGACTTTTATAGACGATACTATTTAATTTAGTAGTGGCAGAGACGATTTAGATTCAGCTCACTTCTTCAGTAGTTACCTTTGCCTTTCGATTTAACCATATTCACGTTGTTAGGTGAACATTCTGGGCATAGTAGTCCAATAACTCTGTCACGTTAAATTTACAAAAATCCCTTCTCGAAAACGAAAAATATTGTCATGTGAGTTTCTGTTTTACCCAATTCGAGACTCGTTGGCGAAATTTTCGCAAAGTTTGCAAAAACAGTGTCTTGTAAATACAACAAAAATTATAACTCCAATTACAAAAGTTTGGGAAAAAGTAATAGATCATAAAAATATCTTTTGATTTATGTTTTTCAAATCTCAGTCAATATGTAACTTATCCACATATATCAAATACTTTTTCTATTTTACAGCATCTTTATCAACTTTGAATGAATCCATTCGGCATTCTACAGAAACATAGTAAGAAGAATAAGTACATTTTTCATAATTTAGGAGATATTTTTTATAAAACTGAGAATTTCATCAATTTATTAGACTTAACTATAACCAGAATTGATCACAGACACGAAGTTTCTATTTTTCAAACCATTCTATAGAGATATTACCATTGATAATTGATTGAACATTGATATGACACATAGATTCACTACGATACTTATGTCGAGAAATAATTTCTTGAAAGAGCTCCTTCATATTATAAAACAAGTATTCAATAATGGTTCTAATTCTAGTATGATTTGATGGTAAACAACAACTCGTTATCAATTTCAACATTCAATCCATGAGAGTATTAAAGTACCAATCGAAAATATAATCTTCATCTTATTAATATAAATAAAATATATATTGCTAAAACTCGCTGTAAATTTAAAATTATTCTTTTTATCCCATGATTTGAACAAAGTTCCCAGAACGTCAATTAGAATTTTATAAAGGAAAGAAATCAGGTGTTAATAAATTCTTTTGTGGAAGTTTTAACGGAATTTATATCGGTAGAAATTTAGCAGTATTAGGTTATCAGACACAAACGCTACCTAGATAAACAAAACTCACTTTATCGATATGAAAATCATCTACTAGAAGAAAACCATATTTTTAATATTAATTTTGAAAATTTACATACCGAAAATAATAGACTGAAATTGAACCTATGGGAAACAATGGAAATCAATATTCAGGAAATACCCAGAAATTTGATTTAAGTCCTTTTGGTGTGGTGAAAAAAACTTCCTGTACACACAGTTTTTATCCCATAGCTTTGGCCTTGTTGGTTGTTATACTTGAATCGTTTATTACGAAAACTAAAACATCTTGTTTCATTAGTTTTACGCAGTACTAACAACGAAAGCTAAGCGAGCAAGTTGTAGACGGTGGAGTAGGAGAAAACGAGTTAGTAGTTAATGTCGATAAGCTAAAGTGTTCAATGTCGTTCGCGCCCGAAAAATTTGTAATATGCCTAGGTCTTAGCCGCTTTGGGTTCTACACATATTATTATATATATATATATATATATATATATATATATATATATATATATATATATATATATATATATATATATATATATATATATATATATATATATATATATATATATATATATATATATATATATATATATATATATATATATATATATATATATATATATATATATATATATATATATATATATGCCACAATGCACAGAATGATAGAAAATCTTAAATTATCGACACTTTCCTCATGAATATACCTTCTCTGACCTGTCGTTTTCGAGATGCAGGGTGTCAAATTTTCGGAGAAAAAAAATTTATATTTGAATAACTCGCACAATTTTTTAGATATCCACCTGAAATTCGACATCCTAGTCTTTTTTCATCAGCTACACAACGACGTATGAAACATTTGTCAAAGTCTACACAGATGGATATATTTTTCTGTGTCATGTCGTCTTTTTTCCCTCATAACTTTTTTGCAGCACGCCACTGACCACATTCTCTAATATTTTCTAATTACTCATTCAATTCAAAAACTATTTTGTATCATCTATTTTCTTCGTATCTGTCGCATTTTTGAGGAAAAAACTTAAAATAAAATTTATATTTATGATTTTATCAATAGATTCTGACCCATTTTCGTGTCAAAACACAAGTCCAGGGTGTTTCCGATCTAATCTGCCAATTTTCACTGGTCGATCGTGAATCGATATTAAAGTGACGCTGAAAACAAATTATATCTCATGAGTGTTTCGTTTGCCATAATTCAGGTTGTCTAATTTTGAATTTCCAATAGGAAAAATTGCCATAACTTCCGTAAGTTTGAACATATAACTAAACTTGATATTTTGATGTGCAAGAATTAATTGTCTCAGAATGAAACTGGTGGCGTAGCATGACCCAATTTTTTTCATGTGACGCATGATGTTTGAGAGCAAAGATAATCAGTTATAGTTTACTACTCAAGACGGATTTCTCCTAAAACAGTAAAATGGCTGTAATTTCTTTGTCATATCCAGTTGAACACCGAAAAATTTGGACATATTATCAAGGGTACTTTTTTACGATAAGAAATTATCTCGATATGAAACCCATGGCGAGGCATATCCCGGAGAGATTCCCCCCTCCTAAGCAAAATCTATACGCCACTGGAATTTTTCAGAATCGATCAACCTATTGAGCAATCATCATTTCAATAATTAACTTGAACCTGTAAATAACAATAATCGAAAGAGACAATTCATCAATGACATATTTGGACGGAAAGACCATAGAATTTTAGTTAATGAATCAGTTTTCATGAAAAACATGATGCGGTTCATGATTTAATACGGCTCATGATTTTATTCTGTGTTTCGAAACCATTAACTGATTTAACTTCACAAACCATACACATTCACCGTGTGTTTCAATAAGTTTAAACTTATCATTTTGAAAATGCGGTGAATGTGTATGATTTGTGAAGTTTCAATCAATGGTTTCGAACAACGAAAATCATGAGCCGCATTAAATCATGAAACGCATCATGTTTTTTTGACACCCTGTATCGCAAGAAACGATACATCGGAGAGGATATGTTCTTGGAGTAAGTATCAATATTTTCTCAATTTTCTATCATCCTGTGCGTTTTAGCAGATTACAACGGAAATACCTTGGACTTGTGTATCGACACGAAAATGGGCCAGAATCTATTGAAAAGTTCGGAATATAAATCGTATTTTCAAGTTTTCCTCTGAAACGGTGAGAGATTCGATAGCAATGCATGAAATAAAAAAGTTTTTAAATTGAATGAGTAATTTGAAAATATTATAAAATGTTGTCAGTGACGTGCTGCAAAAAGTTCTGGGGGAAAAAAAGGGACATGACACCGAAAAATATATCACCCTGTTGAGCAACTGACAAATTTCTAATACGTTGTCTTGTAGCTGATGAAAATATACTCGAATGCTGAATTTCAGCCTGATATCTGAAAAATTGAGTGAGTTATTCAAAATTAAATTTTTTTCTCCGAAAATTCGACAACCTGTATTTCGAAGTCGACAGGTCAAAGAGGATATATTCTTGAGGAAAGAGTCAATAATTTAAGATTTTCTATCATTCTGTGCATTTTGGCAGATTAGGACGGAAACACCCTGTATATATATATATATATATATATATATATATATATATATATATATATATATATATATATATATATATATATATATATATATATATATATATATATATATATGAATAATCTTCATAGTAAACAGATTTTTCATCTACGTTCCCATTTTCATGATAAACAGAGAACGTCTAAATTACATGATATTGTTGTTGCTTCAGATTATAATCTTACACCTATGAACTTGACAATGCAAAAGGTAGATTTTGATATATTTGATGATAATTCTAAAAGAGAAAGTTGGATGCAGAAGGAATTACACGGAAAGCACCTAAAGAATTGAAAAATGATTATATTGATGAAATTGCATCGAATAAATGGTTAGTATCTGGAGAATTGTTTGCTGAAACAGAAGGCTTGGCAATTGCGATCCAGGACCAGGTTGTTTTCACAAGGAATTATAGAAAACATATCATCAAACAAAATATAGATGATTCTTGCCGTAGATGTTTCTGTTCTTCAGAAACAGTTTTTCATATATTATCATCTTGCTCAGTCCTTGCTTCAACAGATTATTTAGAAAGACATAATGCCGTCGCTAATATTATTCACTTCAATCTAGGAATTAAACATGACCTAATTCCCAAAAGAAAAAATTTCAAAAATATGAACCTGAGATTATTTGTGAAAATGACAAATATAAACTTTATTTTGATAAAACAATTCTGTGCAACAGAGCTGTAAAACACAATAGACCAGATATCGTTCTTAATGATAAACAGAATCAAATAACATATATAATTGATATTGCTATACCCGACACACATAATATACAAAATAAATACAATGAAAAAATTTCTAAATATATGATGCTTGGCGACGAGATTTAAAAATGTGGAAAATGAAGAAAATATTTATTCTACCGATTATTATTTCTACAACAGGCGTTATTCCTAGAAATCTTCACAAAAGTATTGAGATTTTGGGTCTGAAGAAAATTTGTTTGAACAGTTACAAAGATAACAGTCATCAAATCTTGTAATATTCTTCGTAGGTTTCTTTCCGAAAATAATAATGAGGTAGAGTCATAGGTTTTCTCTTTAGTTTATACTGCTCAGAATCTCATTTCATATTTTATTTATTTGTTTATATAAATGTAATATAATTAACTGACAATTTTGTCATATTTATATTCAGAGCAGTATTCTATTCGATCGTTCACCACTTCACAAAGGAAACTATTAATGAGTAACATTCAGTGTTATTTGACTAAGGTCCGTACACTGGATTTTCCGGGGAAAGCCTCTGACACTACTTATTGGTACATTGATATCATTGTCTGATGATGCTATAGTATGTATATATTCAGGTAGATTGATATATTCTCATAACATTTAACGTTATCCTAATATATATATATATATATATATATATATATATATATATATATATATATATATATATATATATATATATATATATAGCATTCTTTAATATAAGTAGAATTCAACGCGGCTAAAACCTTGGCATTCCGTAACAAGCAGAAACTGAGATATTACAAAGTTTTCGAGCGCGAACGACATTGAACATTCGATGTTCTATTCACATTTGATCAGGGTGTAACAATTCAGCTCATATGGACTGGGGTGAAAACCCGAGTTTTGTAGTAACACTACTTGACGTATGAAAATTAGTCTACTCATATTTATAAATATGGTGGTTTCACAACGTACAAGTGTATAATATATTAAACATTAGCCATATAAGAAAGTCTGAAAAACTGAATAATTCGTCGATTCAAGTTTTTCCGTCGTAATATCAACACCGTAGTTCCTACTCGCCTCACGACAGACAAAATTCAAGATAGAAATTTTAATCTGCTGTTGATACAAAACTAATACTGTATTTCAATGATAATGGTTATGATGAGATAGTAAAATTAATGGCAACGAGGAAACAGGAAATTCAATATCACTACACATATATCAAAAACTTATCACGATTAGAAGTCACCAAACATCGGAATGAAAAGTATACATGTGATCAATTTTCGAATTTCTTCATCTGAAGCTGAATTAGCGGACCATGTTGTGATTGTTCTGATTCGAATACTTATACAATTACTTTTCCTAAGGAACCATACATAACCTTTAAAAGTCAATAACAATTCAGAAGTGCCTTTCTATATATATTTATATATATATATATATATATATATATATATATATATATATATATATATATATATATATATATATATATATATATATATATATATATATATATATATAATCCACCCGGTAATTAATACCATTGCCAGGCAATGATTATAATCAAAACATATCCTGGAGTAATTATATATTACGATAACGTTAAATGTTATGAAAATATATCAATCTACCAGAATATATACATACTATAGCATCATCAGACAATGATATCAATGTACCAACGAGTAGTGTCAGAGGCTTTCTCCCAGAAAAATCCAGTGTACGGACCTTAGTCAAGTAACACTGAATGTTACTCATCAATAGTTTTCTTTGTGTGAAGTGGTGAACGATCGAATAGAATACTGCTCTGAATATAAATATGACAAAATTGTCAGTTAATTATATTACATTTATATAAACAAATAAATAAAATATGAAATGAGATTCTGAGCAGTATAAACTAAAGAAAACCTATGACTCTACCTCATTATTATTTTCGGAAAGAAACCTACGAAGAATATTACAAGATTTGATGACTGTTCTCTTTTGTAACTGTTCAAACAAATTTTTCTTCAAACCCAAAATCTCAATACTTTTGTGAAGATTTCTAGGAATAACGCCTGTTGTAGAAATAATAATCGGTAGAATAAATATTTTCTTCATTTTCCACATTTTTTAATCTCGTCGCCAAGCATCATATATTTAGAAATTTTTTCATTGTATTTATTTTGTATATTATGTGTGTCGGGTATAGCAATATCAATTATGTATGTTATTTAATTCTGTTTATCATTAAGAACGATATCTGGTCTATTGTGTTTTATAGCTCTGTTGCAAAGAATTGTTTTATCAAAATAAAGTTTATATTTGTCATTTTCACAAATAATCTCAGGTTCATATTTGTGAAATTTTTTTTCTTTTGGGAATTAGGTCATGTTTAATTCCTAGATTAAAGTGAATAATATTAGCGACGGCATTATGTCTTTCTAAATAATCTGTTGAAGCAAGGACTGAGCAAGATGATAATATATGAAAAACTGTTTCTGAAGGACAGAAACATCTACGGCAAGAATCATCTATATTCTGTTTGATGATGTGTTTTCTATAATTCCTCGTGAAAACAACCTGATCCTGGATCGCAATTGCCAAGCCTTCTGTTTCAGCAAACAATTCTCCAGATACTAACCATTTATTCGATGCAATTTCATCACTATAATCATTTTTCAATTCTTTAGGGTGCTTTCCGTGTAATTCCTTCTGCATCCAACTTTCTCTTCTAGAATTATCATCAAATATATCAAAATCTACCTTTTGCATTGTCAAGTTCAGAGGTGTAAGATTATAATCTGAAGCATCAACAATATCATGTAGTTTAGACGTTCTCTGTTTATCATGAAAATGGGAACGTAGATGAAAAATCTGTTTACTATGAAGATTATTCAAATCAATTAATCCACGACCTCCAAGATGTCTAGGTAAAGTAACTCTCTGAACAGCTGACTTTGGGTGGTGCTTATGATATTTACAGAGCATTTTCCTCGTTTGACATTGCAATTCATTTAGATCAGTTTTAGACCATTTAATAATTCCAAAAGAAGATGTAAGAATAGGAACAGCATAGGAGTTGATAGCTCTGAAAAGGTTTTTACTAGTTAAATAACTCTTGATGATAATTCTAAGTCTTTTGTAATATGAACTTCTAATATTTTCTTTAGTGCTGCTATGGTTAATTGTCTTCTCTTGACAAAATCCAAGATATTCATATGTATCTCCTTGATGCATTGGCTCGATTTCGATATTGGAAATCTTTATATAATCAGAGGTGATCTTTCCTTTTTCAATAGAAAGATTTTTACATTTTGGAAGCCCAAATTTCATATGAATATCATTGGAATAGTTGAAAGTAATCTCAAGGAGACTTTTTAAATGAGATCTGGTTCCGGCATATAATTTAATATCATCTAAATAAATTAAGTGACTTAATTTGAATTCAGTTAATAGACTCTTTATTTTGAAGCCGAAACTAGTAGCATTTAATTCATGAGATAATGGATTGAGGCAAAGACAAAACCAGAAAGCACTTAAAGAATCACCTTGAAAATGCCTCTTTTGATTGGAATTACTTCGGATTTTAACGATTGTTTTGAATAATTTAAATGAAGATTGGTTCTCCAATTTTTCATTACAAATTCAAGAAAATGACGAAGTGTCTTATCAATTTTATAAATTTCCAAAATTTCTTGAAGCCATGAATGGGAGAACTATCAAAAGCCTTTTGGTAATCAATGAAGGCTGTATGAATATTTCTCTTCTTAGTTTGAGCTTGATTCAAAGCAACTGAATCAATTACAAGTTGCTCTTTAGTACCAAGGTGTTTTTTCTACATCCTTTTGGTGTTCTAAAGAATATTATAATTCTCCAAATGTGCATAAATTTTTGGGTAATACATGAAGTTAGAATTTTATATATTGTTGGAAGGCAAGGATATATATATATATATATATATATATATATATATATATATATATATATATATATATATATATATATATATATATATATATATATATATATATATATATATATATATATATATATATATATATATATATATATATATATATATATATATATATATATATATATATACTGATCTAGAGTCATATCCTTCAAAAAAAAATGTGTAATAGGAATTGTGATTGAAGTAAAAGTCGAAGATATCAAAACATATTTCTGTGAGTACTGGACTGATTTTGAAATACTCATTTTATGATTCCTCCAAGGAAAAAAATTATATTGTTTGGTTTATCGATGAAATTACTGTGACGAAAAATTCTAAAATGCGTTGTATTGAACATATGACGAAGAAAGCTACTTTCGAAGATGGCGATTCTTGTTGTCATTTCTGTGAAAAACCCTTCATTCCTGGAGATAAAATCGTAGCCGATCACTCTCATTACACTGGTTTATTCCGATTTTTGTACATAGTATTTGCGATGTTCAGTATAAAAAAACCGTACGTTGTTCCAATAATATTCCATAGCCAAGTGGATACGATTCGCATTTTATCATAGAATTATCATGGAATATCAAAGGCATTCTTCATTTTCTTTTGAAAAATTAGCAATATATCTTTCCGAAGAAGATATAGTAATTTTACCTACAGGCTTAAAAGATTCGTTACCTTACTAGAAAGGGGTAATAGTCTACGACTGTATGAAGTAGATAGAAAAATTTAATGAAATGTCATCAACGTCAATCGAAAATTTTCACAATCGATCAATAAATGAGGGTATATCGCCCCGAGATTATGAACATATGCAACAAGTATAAAATTAATTCAATGGGCGGAATTAAAAAGATTATTTAGAATTGTATTTGTAAACTGAAATCCTTTGAATATTTTCGAAAAATAAGAAAAGCTGTAGGGGTGAATACGCTGTGGATCCAACAAGTTATCTAACTTTTCTCCCGTATACTTTGGACTGCATGCCCAAGTATACTCAGTGTGAGTGAGAAATACTTAAGGATGTGTATATGATTAATTCCATTGAACGTAAGATTCGCGGCATCAATGTTTCAAAAAATTTCAAAAGCAACAATAAATACATGAGAAATTAAAATCCTCAGGATATTGATAGATACATCATTTACACTGATGTAAATAATATGTATGGATGGAGTCAAGGTCAGTATTTGCCGAAGGGTAACTTTGAATGGAGGGAAATACTTACACTGACGTCACCAAAATTGATGATAATAGTGATATTAGTTGCTTTGTGGAAGTTGACTTGGAGTAGCCAAAACGTATTCGTGATTACTATTCTGATCCTCTATTCTTGGCTGAAACTCGTGCTCCACCAAATGCAACCAGAAAGGTTTTTGAGCATTCTGTATTATAAGAAACATGACATCATCCATTTCCGAAATTTAAAACAGGCTTTTTCAGCTGGTCTGATTCTGAAAAAGAATCATAGACCATGGCTAAAGCCCTATACTGATAAAAACACGGTGCTCAGACAAAAAGCAAAAACGAAGAGAAAAATCTGTTCAAATTAACGAATAACGAAGTTCTCGGACAACTATGGAAAAAATTCCATCTATGGTTAAATTCGTTCGGAAGTGTGAGGGTAAATTTAGAGCGGGAAACCTAATCAATAGAACTTCATTTCAAAGGTCGGAGAATATTCAATGAGAATCTCATAGCCATAGAAATAAAAAAGCAAATATTGAATTCATTAAACCAATCTATGTTGTATTTGCTATTTTCGATACCTCAACAATTTGCCTATATGATTTTCATTATGGGTATATGAAAATGAAGTTCACTGATTGTAAACTGAATTATTTAAATAATGATGGTCTAGCCTATGAAATTTCCAATTAGGATGCATACGAATTCATGAAGCCTGTCATCGATATTTTGATACAAGTAATTATTCCGAAAAAATGTCTACGGAATATCCAGAGTTAATGAAAAACGAATTGAGTGGGTGTATAATTACACATTTTGTAGGTTTGAAGCCTAAATTTTATTCCTATCGAATCGAGGATGATCCGGGCATTAGAAAGCTTGAAGGTATAGAGACTTATGTTGTTAAGAAACTCATAACTTATGAAGATTATTGTAATAGTTCAATGAAAGTATTCGTTCTACAAAGAAACATACTAGCTCCCTCTCATCAGGTGTATTCAGTCGAACAAACCAAAATTGCATTATGCAGCAGTAATGAGAAACGTTTCCAAATTAAAAATAGCTTTGTAACTTTACTTTGGATCACTATGATATTAGCTAAAATGATTGTGAAATTATTATTCTTGTGAAAATTTAGATTTAGTTGGATTGATATGGTTATGGGTATTAAAAGAACCTACATAAAATTCCTAGATAGTATTAACTATTATGAAAGGTCTGAAGAAAATAGTTTCTTCTTTATTTATATTCATCACAAATAATTATCGATAGTATAATTATCATACGTTGGAATTTGGTCAGATCAGTTACATAATAAATATTCCATCATGAAAATATCTTTCAAACTAGGATATGTTGTACATAATGAAGAAATTGATTCTTCGCGACTTCTATTTCTGATGTTTTCTATTCTCAGAAAACTATCGCTATAATAAGATATGAGCTCAATATCAAATATCATATTAAGTATATACGTTTAGGCAAAATGGGAGTTCAAGTTCTATGGCAGCCTCATCTCGTTGGCTCGAAACACCTTCTCCATCAGGTTGAAGCACTGAATCTTGATCACTTTCACAGTTAAAGTAATCGGAATCTTGAGGCATGTTGACTGTTTCGATATGATTCAAAATCTATTTTTCTGAAGAACCATGTCATTAAGTTGTCATCATCATTAATGGGTTGTCGACATCATTAACGTCAAAATATGTGAATTGTACAAATTCGTTTATCCCGCAGGCGTGAGTGATTAGAGATCATCTGAATCATTAATCTAGGAATTATGAGAGTCATGCATGTCGAGCCACTCAACAAATAATCTATCACTTTTTTTCCTCAAAAGTTTTTCAACTAAAAATACATCAGAATGATTTGTTCTCTACGTTTCCACCTCATAAAAAGCACCTTCTACTGGCTGACCTTGATAATCAATACAAGACTGGATTCACAATTGGAACTTTAACTATTTTAAATATTTCTGTAGTATATTTAGAAGTGCATCCTTTTGGAATACATGATTTGCTCTGCTTATTCCTACAATATCGTTAACTTTGAATTTACCAGGACGGAAAGTTTCAAGTTTGGTGAATGCAAATCTCAAGAAAGATTTTTAATTTTTTTCATTGACATAACATAGTCTGAATCCAATAGTTCGATGGGGATGATTTTACTCATTGACAATATTAGAAAGAATTTCAATCCATTTGAACGTACCCTTAAAACTGAAATAGAGGAATAATTTTACCTTCACAAGTTTTTATACCGCGTTCTACAATAGTTGCTCTTTTTATACTGTGAGCTTATATGCTCTTTTACTATGAGGGCCTTGAAGTATTCATTGAAAAATTCCTTTCCCTGATCAGTTTAGGGATTTTTTTGGGATCGGTTACTGTTCTCGAGAATATCTCAAAACGCTCGAGTAACTTCAATACCTATTTTTTCTTAATGGCATTGCCCAAACAAATTTCGAAAAACATTCAATTACGACAAGAATGAACTTGATTTCATTATTTTAATTAGAGTAAAGATCTAATTGGTCTTAATCGGCCTGCCACAAATCATCAATGCTCCGTATAACCGTCTCACTACTTAAATATTGTTTTCGTATTGTAGGATTGAATTCTTTGACTACATGTATTTTCTCTTTAGAATGACTCATACGAATGAGTTATTCGTCAAGTCCGTTATGAATCAATAAATTTCCAATATTTTTGTTTGATTAGAATTATAATGAATATGAGATTTGATTTCAATTAATCCCGCTAAAATCTCACCTATCAGTTCAGAATATTTGGTTTCAAGTTTAGTTGTTTTCAAATTGAGTATTATTATTTCATTGAATCAGCGAATCCATGTTGTTTCAATGAAGAGAGGAGCTTTCACTCATTCTTTTGTTGAGGCATCTGTTTTCGAATATAAAATCTAAAATGTTAAAATATCTACTATTTTAACATTTTAGATTTTATAATATTCAATATCGTATCGTAGAAATCGGTTCTGGATAATGTCAGATTGGAATTTCTCAAAATTAATGCGACCATGGAATGAACGCCCGAACTTATCGCGTAACATTATTCATCTATTGAATATTCGCATGACACTAGAATATTTATATGTAACCATATTTCTCGAGTTCCTCCAAAATTTCTACTATCTCATTGTGAACTGATGTGTTGACAGCGTATTTAGATACGTATAATAATCTTACGCGATCGACAATTTCATTAACGTCATCCCAAAATACGTACTGAATATGATTTTCATTATAATGTATCAAAATTCCAGCTCCACTTGAGAAATCGTTCCTTCCAACGAGTGAGAGAATTTCTTGTTTTTACTGGAATACCCCGGAATCTTTTAAACATTGACTGGAGAATTAATCATCATAGTCTAAAGGATTTCTGAAGAATATCAATTCATAAAGACCTCAGAAACTAATATGATCGTTCCCAATATATATATATATATATATATATATATATATATATATATATATATATATATATATATATATATATATATATATATATATATATATATATATATATATATATATATATATATATATATATATATATATATATATCATCAGATGAACCCAATTAACGTGGAGTAGATGTCCATTGAGATTCGAATCGATTCGAAGGTGACACATAACGTGATTTTCCCGAATAGGATGAGGAAGAAGGTCTCCACGTAGCGAACATCAAGGGTTTCTTAATTCTAGTTCTTCGAAATTATGGTGGTGATGATGACGTCACAAAGGGATATGATAGGTGATTTGGCTCTCGGTGAAGACAGGTCCTCCTCTTCAATAGTCTGGTAATGGGTGAAAATATGTGTTTAATGGTTTCATCTCCTGAACTCTTCAGTTTGAAAGATTTGTAATTTCGCTTCCTTCCTTGATGACTTTTTGAATTTTCAATTAACTTTGTTATTGTTTCTCACTTAACATCATTAGCAATTAAGCCCAACTGATTTCGGACGAAACGGTTATAATGTTATATACAGTTTGGAATCCTTTTCTGTAGCATCTCATAAACATCCTTTACTTTCACTAAAAATCCATGGTTTCCATTCCAATATTTAAAACAGAGGCTTTCGAAAGTTTAATATGTCATATCAGGCGACACTTGTTCATCGAATGCGTCTCAGATTTTATATCATCCTACATGAAAACACAATCATATTACAATTGTCTCTGATTAAATGTTTCGGTACTTTGGTATAAGTTTGACACAAATCAGTCTTATGTCTCTTATGTCTTCCTATTGAATAATGGGATCTGATCTCATATTGCTGATCACATGAAACATCAAAATGAAGAATGAATTCTCAAACGCCTCGCTTGGTTCCAGTATGCGGAAATATCCTATACCAGACACTTACTTGGGAACTTTTTCCAAGAGTATAGTATAGGTTAACAGAAAATCCTAGAAAAGATGTATACATTGCCGAAGTACAATCCATTCAAACTATATGTTATTCATATATATATATATATATATATATATATATATATATATATATATATATATATATATATATATATATATATATATATATATATATATATATATATATATATATATATATATACCGCTGATGAGATTCACGGACCGGCGAAAGATGTCTCCAAAATGTTTTAATTTTTAGTGTTCTGACATTTGTTTATTATTGTTCGTATCTTTCTCGAAGTACGGTAGTGGGTTCACCGTCTTGGTCCATAGAGGGCGACTCTCGTACGTATATACGAGGTGCGTCCTTTCTGGAATCGATAGGTTACCCTGATGTAGCTTGATAGGAAGCTGAGAAGCGATATGCGACACTGATGTCGCATATCGCTTCGCTTCGTTCCTCGGCATCCTGCTGGCAGGCAGATGTGTGTGTTTTCCACTTTGTATTTCTTCGTCGAAAACATCTAAATTTTTCACTGGAAGACTGATAGAGTATGGAACTGTTCACATTTTGAGATGAATTGGTTATAATGCATCATAATCTTTCAATTTATATATAAATATTATATTAGGTTAGTACTTCATTCGTTTGCCAAATATTCATTCTATGATCCAGGTACAAAACCCGAAAAACGACTCGCTCGACGTGACACCCATAATAACCTATTGGACGAGGCATGTAAAGTTCACAATATAGCTCATACTGAAAAAAGTGATTTGAAAGATCGTCATCATACTGATAGGTATTGGAGAAAGCTGTTCGGAAAGAGTGAAATCCAAGAACGCCAAATTTAGTGAAAATGCAGCTGCTTTTTTGGTAACTGGAATGAGAAAGGCCAAACCTAAACTTGATATTTCCGAAGGAAAACTACATGGTTCAGGTCTCATCGTTTTACGAGCTGCTAATATAGCCGTTAAACAAGCAAGAAGTCCTATTGGTATCAAGTTTCCTAGATTTATTCAGATTTATTCTAAGACTGGGGTTCTACCTTTATTTACGGTTGACGCAGACCTCTCCGAGTTAGGTACTTTATTATAATGGGCTTCTTCAATCGCAACGTGATCAACGTAAGAATCGCTGTTCAAGAACACAAATCTAATACTAAGAAAATGGTTGAAGACGCAGGCTCGGAAATGTATGGTAGAAAATGTAAACGTGGGTTATTTGAAGAAACAAAAAAACTTTTGATCACGCTACCCAACCGTGCCCTCAATGAGTATGAGTTGGTCAATTTCGAGAAAGAAATTGATATTTCCAATTTTCGAGGTGCTTTTATGAGATATAAATTACCTAATGAACCGCTAAAGAATGAATGTGGTATTATCAACTAGGATTCATCTATTGGTGAAGGAACGCATTGTAAAACCGCCTATAGAATTAGTCAAATATTCAAGTACTCGTACCATGTACACTAGAAATCGTTATCAAGGTTTCAATACCCAAAAGTATGGAAAACTTTGTCTTGAACTATCGTAGATATTCATGAAAAATTTTAAAATTAAGTTAGTTATGAAGTTTCATCAGACATGTCAACTATATTCTCGCTGAGAAGTAACACTTCAACTCTTTCTTCCGGTTTCATTGTACCTATCGAACTAGATCCCAGATATCAGTATGCAATAGCTCTAATTGGATTCAATTCAAATTATTCGATTCCAAATATCGACGGTGATACTCGTTTCTTTTATTCTCACCGGGAAATTCCAGATGTCGGATTTCAGGAGACCTCTGAGAGTATTAACAGTAGATTTATATATGATTTGACTACTGGAGTGGAGAATATATCAATACCGGTGCATACTTATGAAATTCTAAATATCGAGAAGTGTTTGAAAAAAATACTTATTGAGATTCAGGATTGGGTGGAAAATCCACAAGAAACTTCTGTTCACACCCAAGTGTGAATTATTCCACAAAACAAATTCATTGACCTGAGGCAAGATTACCCACTCGGTTTACTTTTGGGATTCCCAGAAATAAATATTCAACCTGGTATAATTCAAGAGTTCGTACTTTCTTCATCAATTGTAAAATAACTGAGGGTTCTTACATTAATAACCAGCATTCGCCAACTTCTTAACTCAGAATTCTAACCACAAGAATAGATGAGGTTAAATTTTAACAATGGTGCTAATGCTAGATATATTGAATTTTCACAAAATTATATGGGTAAGTGAAAGAATGCGCTACTCGACAACGGCGATGCCAAAATTAAATATTTATTCGTTATTGATTGCTCGAACCGAGAATCCTATAAGACTTCAACTTGGGATATCAAGGTAGATATCGAATCGATAACAGAGTTTAGAAATAACGTTCGAGAATATTGTCTGATCGTGTATGATTACATCGAGGAGATCTTCCCACTCAGGTAGATAGTTAAAACATCCATTTACTTCATTTTTGTTGAGAAGAATCAAGATGTCAGTTATTCAACATCATTCTTTTATAATGTTAAAATGTTTAAAAGTTTCCAAAAACTTTCAATAAATAGACCCCTCCATCCAGTGACGAAAAAATACCATGGTCCATCATCACGTTCTCTGGACCAAAAATGTGTTCAATAATGAATTACCATTTAGGAAATTTTCACGTACTACAAGTAAGAGAATTCATTTGAATTCTATCAATAAATAATTAGTAAAGTTTTTCGTATTATTTCACTTGTTGAGTTCATCTGTTTCGACCTTGAAAGTTATCATAATATCCCATTGATGTCGCTTAATGAATCGTTGAACAACAAGAATAACCGATTCCACAATTCACCAACTAGGAAATTTTTCAGTTTGGTGAGCTATTATGGTAGTTCGAATACTCGACTCATTCCAACAAATTTGAAAGCATTTTTCATTGTCTGAAGTAATTGTTGAATTTCGAATAGTCGACTAATTCAAAACCTATTAAAATTGATCATTATGATGCCGACAACTTTCAAATAACGAGATTATAAATTCCGACTCTCGAATATCTAGAAATAATTTTAACTCAAACAGGTTTTCGATTTTTGAAGTCCTCAGTATAGCACCAACCATTTTTCGTTTAAAAATTATATCATCAGCTACAGTAAATATATTCCCCGAAATGACGAAAAAAACGATGTAACATTCAACGTTTGAGTTGATTTGATTTAAATGGGGGACTAATCAATTTTTTTCAAGTGGGAGCTCGTAGGTCTTCATTATATCCACCCCACCAAAAAAGTTCTTGAACGTTTTTAAACAACCCCTAAGTGAGGCATATACGCTATTTCTTCTGTCATTTCAAGAATTTAATACATTAAGGGCATTATATCTGGACCATTTGTCCTGTCAAATAGAACCCTTACCATCCTATTTAGGAGAAATATTTCTTGAGAAAAAATATCGAACAAAAACGGCGCAATTTTTTTCAATTTTTTATAACACTCAAAACTTAATTATACCTATCGCAAAAACTATGGGTTGATTTGAGTTGGAAAAACTCTCTCCTAACTAATATTCGTAGTTTTGGCAAATTACGTTACATTATGTAATTCACAGGAGAGCGTTTCATTCAGGCACACACATTTTCGTACAACCTTAGTGATCTGGTTCTTACCATCAATAGTTCAATGAGTTTATCTCAATGAGCAAAGAGTTGCTTACCACCCAGTATGTTTAACAATAAGATGCTCTCATTCACTTAAAAGTTTTCTAATATGATGCGATTTATATAAAATGATGGGTTGTTTCGATCATATGAATAGTCCGAAAAATTGAAGCAACCACCAACATGCAGTAACCCATGTCCACTCAAAAATTTATTCAAATTGAACAACTAAATTTTTAAAGGTATCGAATAATGAATATTGTCTCAAAAAGAATAATGTTCTTTAGGTTTTAGAATGATATTAGTAGGCGGGCAGATCTACCTTGTATATCAAACGCCTAGGCGGGCAGATCTACTTTGTATATCAAACGTCTAGGCGGGCAGATCTAACTTGCACACTAAAAGCCTAGGCGGGCAGATCTACCTTGAATATCAAACGCCTAGGCGGAAAGATCTACCTTGTATATCAACCGCCTAGGCGGGCACATCTACCTTGCACCCAAAACGCCTAGGCAAGCAGATCTACCTCTCATCCCCAAACGCCTACGTGCCCCGAACTACCTGGTGCAAAATCTCCCTGAACTGTCTTACGCCTTCAAACGTCCAGAACTACCTTGCACCCGAACATCCAGACGACGCAAACCACCTTGTATCCAGAACTACCTTGTTATAAACTCTCAAGCGCCCTACACTGCTTGCAACAAAAACTAGGGCCTTTCGAACCACCCTGCGCCTCGACCGGTTAGACCCCCTGAACGTCCAGACGCCTCGAACACCTAGTGCCCAAAACCGACCTTGCGCTTCGAAGACCTGGGCACTCCGACTCTTCCGGTGCCCGAGTTCCTAGAATCCTCAAACGCCTAAACTCCCTGAACGTTCCATCATTCGTCATCTTGAATTACCTAGCAACTGAAAATTCTGTGTCAACCTGGCGCCTAAAATGCTCAGGCGCCCTAAAAAACAGGCACGGTGGGCGCCTAGACAACCAAAAAGTTAATTTGGCACTCTAAATAATATTATAAATATATATACATCATCGGTCGCCCTGAAACATGTCAACATATTCAAATATAAAGATATCTTTCAATTTATATCTTGTTTATGGCTCATAATGAATGGTATAACAATCTTTCTTTGGGCTTTTTAAGGTAAGCTTTGGTTCGTCTTCAGTCATTATTAGGTCAATATAATATTATAATAGTTGTATGTGTGTGTGTGTGTGTGTTTGTGTGTAGATGTGTTAAAATGCATGAATTTATGCAATTTCAGTATGTTCAATATCACAGAATAACTTACAAATTCTGCCCAAATACACTCAGAGTAGGGAGTGTGTGTGATGGGTGTTTGTGTGTAGATGTGTTCAAATGCATAAATTTATGTAATTTCAATATGTTCAATATCACAAAATAACTTACAAATTCGACCCAATTGCACTCAGAGCACACAGTCACTAATACAAACATTCTTTCTCAAAGAGGCTTCGGTTGAAAAGGAATAGTCATCTTCTCTCGACAATTTTAGCGGAAATTCGATTGTTTCCATATTCCCATACACAGAAAAAGGCAATAAAACAGTCTAAAGGACGCGTTGCTCTATAACCCGTTTCGGACTGTACATTGCCTCTGTGTTTCCACCCAGGAACCATTAACGCTATCCTTCGATGCCATATTCGGGTATTATCATTTGAATAACGTTGTTATTTTATTTTTTGTTATGAATAATCGTTAGAAGTTTATATAATTCACTTCATTCTTATTTATTTCTGAAAAATAAGTCAAAAAAACGATAATAATAGAATATTTTACCATTCTGCCTTGGGATGGAAATGTGTGCAAATTTAACCAATCCTTTGGCCCTTCTATTGAGAATTTCGGTCAGGAATGCCTTCATGGATTTCAATTTAATATACTACGCGATAGTTTTCTTCAAGGGGCTTTGGAATTATACCCGTCTAAAATGTTGTGCGTTTCTTGGCACAATTTCAAGAACTTTTACACAAACTTATTTGCGAACTCACTCGTGTAAAATGTCTTTAATAAGAAATATTGAGATTTTTCTGTTATCTTTTAAATAATTCGAAACAAATCTTTCAAATAGAAAAGACCGACGCAACACACTTTCATCTTTACAGTTCGTGGGCTATGAATGCATCGACAATAAGTTACTTATGCTGTACTATCTCTTTAATGGATGAAACTCAATCGGTAATTTCCAGATAGGATGTACCTCAACTTGTATCGAGGATAAAAGTCTCTTTTATAACTGATCATTGATCGAATATTATAAATATGAAGTAATGGATTGAATCAGGGGAGTTGGGAATAATTTCATGTATTTCTGTCCTTCACGTAACTCTACTCCTACTAACCTTGCGTTACAGTTTTACGCTCGTACCCACGTTGCCCTCAGGCAAACCCCTCGATTTACCTTTGTTCTTTATTGAAAAACTAACCTGGCACGTGTGAATGTCGAAAATCCCTTTCGAAACTTCGAAAACGACCCAATAAGTTGTGGCAAACGTCATATTAACTGATTGATAAAATCAAACCCTTTCAAGAATTTGTTGTGATCTGGAAAAGATTTGGAAGCCTGCCGAAATGGTCTTAGCTACTGAAGTCGTGTGAAAGACAGAGTACCCGTTTCGATGTAAGCATTATTGAATTTCAAATTGACAAATTCCGACAACAGAGTCTGGGTAAAATGCTCGAAAGCTGAGACCATTCCGTAATTCCTCCATAGAGTAGGCAAAAGTTACTAGGAGCCAAGATTTAAGACGTTAACAATGTAAGATGAAGTGATGCATAAAGACATATACAATCGAGGAAGACATCAGAGATAAGTGAAATAAACATACTTATAAGACAGGTACCATTGATATATTGCTATAAGTAATTTCTCGGACGTAAAGACAACCGAACCCTGTTCAATTTTGAAAGTTGAAGATGTCAGAACCGAGGGAAATAATTCAATATGAACTACAAAAAGAGACAATTGAACATTTGACAAAGGCAAAATTCAAAACTGGGCTTCACATCAATTTAATCATCAAAGTTCTAATCTAACCACAATCTTCAAAATGACGGCAAACTGAGATGAAGTGATGCAGGAAAATACCATCGAGAAAACATTGGAGGTTATACAAATAAACATAGTTCAATATGGTTTCCATTAATTTTATGTTACTGCAGGTCATTTATTGTACACAAAGAGCACTGAACGCTATTCGATCTGGAATTTCTTTAGACCTCTCTTCCTGGAGCAGTTATTTTGAATCTAAAATGTTTGAAGAAATTTTTATAGCGGAGCAAATTTCAAAAAGAAACCCAAAATGTTAATGCGTTCATAGTTATAGCAATTCTAGATACTTTAAGTGAATGATATGCCGATAATGGATTGTTTTTATATTTATGTTTCGATCTGTCTTTTTTAATATATTATCCTTACCGTTTTGTATTGTTACCTCGCTCTGATTGTCTCTAAATTTATATCATGTTCTGATTGTGTTTGGTTTTTACTCTTATTCTGACTGTTTTGTGTTTAAATTGATGTATGTTTGCCATTCTGTTCGGATGTAGTCTATACACACAGTGTTTGTCTCAATTCGAGTTCAAATCTACTTATGTCGATTTTTTGAAGACCTGTCATGAATACTCTTAACTTGTATGTTGATGAAGAATATATTAATTTATTATTAATTATATCGAGAATTCAAGAACTATGTGAAAATAGATATCTTATTTTGGGAGTTCTGAATACATAGACTTTGTTAGAATTTCCGTAATTATTTAGTGTACATGATATGAAAGGTGAATATGGATAATAAATTCAAGAAATTTTTCAAAGAAACAATCAACTACATTCATTACAGAAGCAAGAAAAACTGATGAAAAATTAAAAATTTATTTCAAATTGATATGGAAATATACAGAAAAATTTGTTGTGAAAGAATTCCCATACTACATCAAAATGCTTGACCCAAATTCCAATTGAGAAAATATTCATTAGAAAAAAGTACCTCCGAAATTGCCGAATATTGGCTCTTTGTTCTGGAAATCCCAAATTTTATTTTCTGGTCTCGTATCATAGGTTTCTCAGTTACTGAACTATTAAAGAGCTGCCAAAAATTTGAAAAAAATTAAAATTTTATTTTGGAAGCAGAAAAATTATTCTGAGAAAAATTCAACATTTTTTTCCTTTCTCATATCAGTGTCGAAGAGATAATTCTTGAATCTGTAATTTATGGATACAATAATTATCTCCCAACATTCGGAGAATTTCAAGTTTCATTATCGGTGTTGTGAGTTAAAATTGAGAAATGTTGAATAAGCAATTTAGTCTTACACATGCACGAAATTCTCACCTCGTGACAATTATGAAACAATTTCAAGATGAATAAACACATATTTTTATCAATGCTCGTACAATGTGCAAATGAATAAAGCCAATACTACTACTAACATTTCAAATTCCATTGGGGTACATACTTGAGGACTTAACCGTTTAGTTTTCATTCCTCGGCAGAATTTTGTCCCGTCTTGTAACGATAAATGTTGCATTTTTGTATGATGAAATGTGAAGTTCAACAAATTTTCTTGGTGACTATCAAATCCCTCATCAGAAATTGTTGCTGAGAAAAATTAAAACCAATGAGTATTGTAAGAGTCATAACGTATCTCAATGAGCATTTATTGTCGAAAACATTCTTCTAACTTTCATAAAAACAAAACCTTACTAAACCTAATATAAAATAGGCCCATTCCTCCTACTCGAAAATTAAGTTGTTGAAATTTATTTCATTCATCGAGAAACAGCAGTAAAACTGTTGCATAAAAGTTGTTAGTGATGTTTCGAAAAACATAGCTCATATATATCTACAAAATATTCATAATGTTAGATTAATGCTTTGCTACGATCACTACATGCATAAGAGAGTTTATATGTAATTGTGAGAAAAAATACTGTACAAACCTGACATATTGCTGAGTACTATTCAATATTATCGTATTAGAATATAAAGGCCAACAGGGTACATCTGGTTATATTACTATTGAATCTTATGAATAACCAATTTCACTTGTGTAATGTTAGAACTGAAAAGCTGCATTCTGTTCATTGTTTTTCTTCGACCCATGCACTCCTCTGCCTTCAAAATAGAGCCTGTTACCACAAAATAAAGAAGTTTCTTGACCTTGCACTCGTGAACACTTTAGCCTGAAAAAGAAAACAATATTAGGTATTCGTCAGATTGCCTTCGATAAGCTGTACATTATTGATTTCATTGAAAATATCGGGATGAAAATAACGTACCTCCAGATACCACATTATATTCTGGGATGGTTTAACCTCCTGAGGTATTCAGTTTCGTATGCATATTAAAACTTGTTCCGTTCTGTATTATACATTTCTCCGTTCTACTTAGTGGAATAAGCCGAAAATTTTCGTGCTATTATTGACGAAAAAGATCGTGCTGTAAATACGTACTTTTCGAGTAGCTTATTTTTCTAATATCATTGGAAATTACGGATGGTTTTTATCGCTGGAATTGGTATCGTAGGTTATAACAAAAGGCCTTCACTCGTAGCGAAAATAAATGTAAAAATCCATTTTCGAAGCTCATTTTCGTTTTCAAGCGTCCCTTTCGAGAACGTCGGACAATATGGCCGACTGACTGGAATGTAAACAACCTACTTCAACTTTTATCAAGAACGCTGTGTGCATGAAAATAGAAAAAAATACGTATTTTGATCCAGTAAATGGGTAAAAATACGATGTAAATAAAAATTAAGATGAACTAATGAATCGTTTGAAACGTTTGTTTCGTGAGAATATATGAATTTTCGTGCAAAAACGAACGAAATACGCATTGTTTATTTACATTTCGAAGGAGCTCTCCCGTATTCGTTCCAAATACGACGTTTTTCTCACGATCGAATCCAAACTTTTTACATTCTACGTAACCGGACAGGTTTCGAGATGATTTCGATGTACCTTTATTGATGGGACGATTAATATTTTTCTTATTTTAGATGTTTTTCTACGACCAAAATCCTAGAAATTTGAGTTTGGGAAACGTCAACGTCAATGTCGACGCTCAGGAATCGTCGTGTTCCCGACGTGTTTTGTTCCGTATTGGTGGAAAAGAAAATGAGGACGGCATGGATATCGAGCAAATTTGTCGTTTTTTCCGGAATTGATTAAATATATTGGCATGCCCTTTTCCCAAAAAAGAAAGACGTGAGAGTAAAATATCGTCTTTTTTCTCGGATTCCGTGGTATTTCCCCTCTTTTGCAGATAGTTTTAAACCTCGAACCGAAGCGTTTTCGGCGATGACTTTCGATGGACGTGTCCGTTTTTTCGAAAATGTGGGAATATCTTCCGAGTCTGACAATGGACCTCTTTTCGGACGCGGATTTATAATGTTTCCCGTGGAAAATACGCGATAAAAATATCCGGAAGAAAGGTATGAAAGATGAACGCGATGTTCGGTAAAAGATGCGGGACCGATTAGGCGAAGGAAAAAAATTGTATAGCCTACTCGTTTGGGTAATTTCCTCCCTGCCGTTTCGAAAACTCGTGAACCTTTATCTTTTAGGCGTTTTCGGAAGGTTTTTCGGAGAATTTCGAGATTATCGCTGTACGAATCGTCTTCCGAAAGACGAACTTTATCGATACCGAAAGAATCCAGCACTTGGCTCTTTCCGTTTTCGAAATCTGGCGATATCGCGAAAATTTCTGAGAATTCGTGTCTCCGCCATTTGGCGTCCCGTGGACTCCCGATTTCGCACGCACCTTCGACCGACTACCTAGTTTCGTAAAAAAATTACTCTGCCCGGCCTCCGCCACAAACTCGAGAGCTATTCGAAAAATCCCCGTCCCGGTTCAACCACATTCCATCCCCTCCATTTTAATCGAATAGTGCTTTACGCGTTTAGTATATATACACTAGAAGGCCGGCAGATCTACCTTGTATATCAAACGCCTAGCCGGGCAGATCTACCTTGTATATCAAACACTTAGGCGGGCAGATCTACCTTACACCCAAAACGCCTAGGCGGGCAGATCTACCTTGCAATCCAAACGCCTAGGCAGGCAGATCTACCCTTCATCCTCAAACGCCTACGCGCCCCGAACTACCTCGCGCATAATCTCTCTGAACTATCTTACGCCTTCACACGTCCAGAACAACCTTGCGCCCGAACATCCGGACGACGCAAACCACCTTGTATCATGAACTACCTTTTTATAAACGCTCATGCACCCTACACTGCCTTGCGTCTAAATCTCGGGCCCTTCGAACCACCCTACGCCTTGACCGGTCGGACCCCCTGAACGTTCAGACGCCTCGAACACCTACCTACTACCTAGTTTCGTAAAAAAATTACTCGGCCTGGCCTCCGCCTCGCGCTCGAGAACTATTCGAAAAATCCCCGCCACGGTTCAACCACATTCCATCCCCTCCATTTTAATCGAAAAGTGCCTTACGCGTTGAGTATATATAGCCCATCAGATTTATCGAGTTCGTCAGCAGTCAATTTGAATTTGTTTTTTATTCCAAAATGAAAGGCTATTTACTGGAGCAGTTTTGAAATAGACGAAAATTGATACAAAACATTATTCTCGAAATTTCATGCAATGAGACAAATTGTTATGCGTTTGTTATGAATATTTAGAGTAGTATTGCCGGAAGAATGGGGAACAGGCCATGAATTCTTTTCCTTTTCAAGCCAAATTGAGCCTATGAACAAGATGTAGCATTTTCTGAACTGAACAAACTTTTCGGAAATAGATTCGCGGAATTCTCTTACGTTCGAACATGTCCCCATTCTGTTGAGTTATTCGACTGTATTTCTAATACTCAATTAACAACGGAAGCTTTCACCATATCTGGTGATACATTGAACCAATGTAGAATCTGTCCAAAAAACATTTGATCTCATTCAATGATAATTTTTAATTCGTTAATAGTGAATTGATTTGCTAAAAGGACAACCGCACAAAATTCTAATTGAGATATTGTTCGAACAGATTTGATTGGAGCTACTCTTGATTCAAGACAAAATAGTTCTACTCGTATACCATCATCTAAGGAACGAAAATACATATATTTTTTGCTTGAATCACTAAAGCTTTGCAGTTGTATGTTAATTGGATGGGGAGGAGTAATGTTCTATCAAAGTATATTTAATTCAAAGATGGCAGGTTTACTACGGTATTCATACAGTTTATATTCATTGCTATCGGGACTCCTCCTTATGCAGATTCAATTTCCATAAAACTTGAATTAGTGTTCCAATAGGAGTAATAACAAGATAAGAATGGATATCAAAGATTTAAAAATTTCAGAAAAAATAGTCCTTTTTATTATAAGGGATGAATTATCTTTTTTGTCGACAATATAAATTTTTTGGTCTTTTTGAGATATCCAACGCATTCCTGTTTCCCATGTTTTTAGATTGGGATCATCTTAAAGTATATTTTTATAAACGATACAACTGGCAATCCTTCAAGAATTCCTGAAGAGTTATATACAAATCGTCTCAAATGTTATCCACCAGAACTGAGTGAGCTCCATCGAATTTTGGGACTGTTGTTTTTGAAATTCATTTCTTGTTGACGAAATTGATTGATTGATTTTCGGTAGAGTTTATGTGTTTGTTGAAATTGATAGAATCGTGAATTATTTCCTCCACTTCTTCTTTGATGGAGAAATATTCTCCTTCAATTCGTTCGAATTAAATTGTCGAGCATCGAAACTTCCTTATCTTGATCATTAATTGAGACGACTAATACATAGTGCAAAACATTCTGTCGTTGAAATTTCTTTTTTGAATAATCGAATTACACTTGAGTTTCATCGAAATTGAATGGTTGTTCCAACTATGTGCAGAATTTTGTGCTCTGCCTTAATTTGTTCTTGACTTTCTCATGATTTTGATTGAAAAGAGCAATTTCAATTACTTGAGTATCTGACTTTGATTTGGGGATATTTTTGTATCATTGGAAAAGAAACAAGAAATAAATCTACAAAATATAGCTTACAAGATCCTCGACTTCAGTACCTTTAAATTTGAGCCACTCACAACTCTAACAGTGATTTTTTTCTACAAAATACTCTTTTTTATCGATGAACGGCACTTCTTGATCTCTAGCTCACTTGTAGAAGCTTTTGGTATTTCAGGTTGTTGTCGATAATGATTATTCTAATAGAAGATTTATGTTCTTCAGACCTTGCGTATAGATTGTTCAATCGTAGATGGACTTTGACTTAACTGATTTACTCTCTTTCCTCATGGATTGGATGATATGGTGAATGAGCATATACGTTTTTGGCGCGAAATCTAGGTAGATAACATAAAAATTTTCAACGAAGATGGATTGAATATGTTTTATACTTTCCACAATTTTATTTTCACAAACATGACCGGTATCCACCTTCAAGTCATTGACAAGTGGTCAAGTACAGGGAATGTTATATTACTAGCCTAATTACATATTGAGTAGTGGAGAGGTAAATTTGCAAAGTTGCATCTACCTGAAGAGATAGGTTTACCAAATCAGCGAATTCCCCTCAGCAAATAATATCTGGTTATGGCGTTTCATTTACTGAAATCATTCACATGACCTATCTATATGGGAAAAGAAAAGAAAATCTAAGAATAAGGGGTAGACTCCATTTGAAATTGAAATGTGAATGAAAATTATGAATATGTTCATCATTCTTGGTCAATGCCGATGAGTAATAAGTTGAACTTGCAGAACTTTTAATGAAAAGTACCCGATTTGCCAATCTGTATGCATCTGTATGTGCTACATGACATATTTGGGGATAGCACGTAATGAATTAATTATATTTTGGATAAAAATAATCCACCCCTACAAATGCTCATCGATACCGTAAATTACTTCAGAAGATTCGGCCAATAGGAATAATTTCTACGCAATGTTGATGGTTTACATTCAAGAATACCCAGACTTCTAACAAAACATTATATGGACCGATGGGTGCAAATGTTCGGGAGAAGTTGAGTTGCGTTAACAGTAATCGTTCAGCAGCGACAGGCATAAGGTGTTTCTTAACTATCTTCCGCATCTGTGATCTCCCTGATAAGGAGGGAACTATTTCCATATTACAAACTACTAGTGATGGTGTTTTAAATAACTAAATCATTCCAGATATTAATATGGACCAAGTAGTCTCGGTGAGTCCGTTTCATCTAGAAAAAAACACTGTCAACAATGTATCGATTGATAAAGAAGCATTTGTTGAAAAACCAGATAATAATATTACGAATAAAAATGGAAATAATTCTTCTAACTATCAGAGAAAAGGCCCTATTTTCACGTTAAGATATGAAATATCCGATACTGGTCCATTTTTGGTATACATAGACTCGAAAGACGTTAATTTTAAGAGCCTATCACAATTTCCCATCGGAAAATTAATTCACAGAAATATTTCTAATGTTTCAGATAATGTTATGAATATAATAAAATCCGGATTCAAAAGGGTTGTTGTTGAACTGAGAACGTATTTAGGTGCAAATTCTCTCCGTCCGATTTTCTCTCGAAAAATGATCTTGAAGCTTGTATACCTCTGTTTATTGTACGACGGATTGGTATTATAAAACCAATCGATCTTGATATTTCTGACGACGAAAGCCGGCCATTTCCCCTGTGAAGGGTGAAACATTTAAAATAATGTAGAATGAAAAAAAATTATTAACGATGATACATCAATCAGTTTTGTCCCAACTTCCTGGGTCATGCTAACATTCAGAGGTCCAGCGCTGCCTAAACAAGTAGGCTTGTTTGGTTGCATACGATACGTCTGAGCATTCGTTCAAAACCCCATACTATGTAAAAGATGTCTTCGTTACGGGCACGGAGATAAAATTTGTAAAAGCGGAATTAGATGTGTGAAATGTGGTCAAGATCATGAGTTGAGTAAATGTACTAGCACTGAAACTATTTGCGTCCATTGTCTGAGAAGCCATCAGTCAGATGATATAAAAACTTGTCCTGTTTACGAAAAACAGGAAAAACTTAAGAAGAAGATGGCAAAAGAAAACATTTCTTTCAAAGAAGCATCATACAAGATAGAAAACAGTTTGAAAACATAACTGCTTCCAATTCGATCGGCGGTCGTCAATCTCCTGTTTTACATCAAAATGTTCAAGCTCTCAAAAACAGAAAAATTCATAATATTGTTTCTGAAAATCAACTGGAAACCGGAAGAAAACGCAAAGAAATAATTGAAATACCGAGGTCTCCATCGGGGAATGGGGTTTGCCTTCTGAACCGATCTCAAATGTTTAGGGAACCATCTATATTGAGAGGAGTGGCACTTTCTCCCGGCAACTTTCCTGATTTCACTGAATCGATATTTACTATTGTCAAAAAGTGTCTTATTGAACTAAACTCTTCGAGTTCATTTCCAAATTTATCGTATAGTAAAAACGACAATAATTTTAATACAAATAATGATTCAATACACAATGGCGAGTCTACGAGTATTTCAATGGAACTGTAGGTCAATACTTTCTAATGAAGGTTCTTTAGAACTTTGTCTAGAAGGAAATAACATAGATACAGGAATATTTAGTAGAACTTGGCTGAAGCTTTTCAACAAACTATCTCTTCAAATATATAATATTTTCCGTCAGGATACAAGGCAGGGTCGAGGAGGAGTCCTCATTCTCTTGAAAAGATCAATTGCTTTTTCTGAAATAAACCCTATTCTGATTTCGGACAACGTTGAAATCAGTGGGGTAAACCTAACCCTTCCCAAAAATGAAGTTATTCCAATATATGCCCTTTATGTTCTTCCGGGATCTCACATCAAAGAATCTCAATGGATTCACCTTATAAACCAACTAGGCAGCAAATTTATTCTTGCAAGGGATTTTAACTCACACCACTCTTCCTGGGGTTCAGTGTCTGACTCTCCATCAGAAAAGAAAAATCTCTTCATTCTGAATGATGGTTCGGCAACAAGAATTCCTTCACCAAACAATACCAAGTCGGCTAAAGATTTGTCAATTTGTTCAGCTTCACTATTCCCCTTCATAGAAAACTGGTTCGTGGAAGAATTTCCTCTAGGTTCAGATCATAACCCTATAAGATTTAACTGAACAAGGGCAACATTGACATAACTACTCGTCAACCTTCCAAAAAATTCAACACTGATAAGGCTGATTGTCCTTCTTTCCCTACCTAATTCCTCGAAGATATATCTAGTTTTGAAGTTGAGGAGATCAATGACTATGAAAAGTTCTAAAAAACTCTAAAAAACGCTTGCAACGCTAGCATACCAGTAAATAAATCCAACTCTAACACAAAAAGCAAACCTTGGTGGAATGAAAAGTGCAATACAGCTGTGAAAAACGAAATGTTGGCCTTAAAAAAATTATCTGAGAACATCTAACGTGACCAATTTTATCGAATATAGAGAGCAGAATGCCATAGCACGTCGTATAATAAAACTAAGCAAACAAGAATCCTGAAAACAATTTTACAGCGATCTCAATAAATGCAGTACTATCTCATCGGTCCGGAAGAATATTGAAAAATTAAGAATACCCCTACACCAGTTAGTCACCCTGTAATTGAAGGTCAATGGTCGAGAGAATTCTTAGACGGACTTTGCCCTCCTGGTACATTCCGCCCAGAAAAAGCTATCACCTTTTTGACGAATCATGAACTAGATACCCTTTTTGAATTTCACGAACTCGAAGGAGCTCTAAAATCAAATTCGAATACTTCACCAGGTTGCGATAATGTGCAATACATCATGCTATCGAAGTTACTCGAGGAAGCAAAGAGAGTATTATTGGACATATTCAATCGAATTTGGTCCTCCAGACTGGAAAAAATACATTGTCGTCCCTATTTTGAAACCCGGAAAAAATCCTGATAACGCAGATTCATACAGGCCAATATCGTTGAACTCCTGCATCCTCCAAACTTTCGAAAGAATCATTAAATTCAGACTCGAGTGGTAATTAGAACATCACAAAAAATTTCCGGAATCTCAGTTCGGATTTCGTAAAGGTTTTTCAACTTACGATAGTATAAACCACCTGGTTACGGACATACACTTATCTTTCACAAAGAATACTTTAAGTTGAGCTTCATTCGCGGACATAAAAGGAGCGTACGATAATTCCAGTTTAGATGTTTTGCAAACAGAAATGCAAATAATTGGACGATCCTTCACTTCCACTTTCATCACCAATTTATATTCTAATCGGGAAATTGTCATTAGATTGAATAATGATCTTTCAGTACCGAGATACACTAGTCTGGGTATACCACAAGGAGGAATTCTATCACCTCTACTTTCCATTATTCTTTATCATAGATTGAAAAAACCATCTCCAGTCTACATGTCAAAGTCCTTCAATTTGCCGACTATATATGCCTTCACTCTTCAGGCAGATCTATCGACAAAATTCAACCAACTCTAGAGGAGGCGACACAATTACACTCTCAATTCGTTTCTGGTAGGGGGCATGAGCTTTCCCCAGAAAAGTCGATTATATGTACTTTTACAAGAAACGAAATTTTTTCCCGGATCATGTCCAACTTGCCGAATACAGTTTTTTACATAAAGATTGCGAGCGTTTTTTGGGAGTAGTATTGGATCGAAAATTATCTTGGAAAGGTCATATATCTGTCATTTTGAATAAAACTGAAAAAGGAATTCAACTACTACGATACATCTATCGCAATAGATGGGGGGTCGACCAATCTATCGCGCTCTTATTTTATCGATCATTCATTCGATCCATAATTGATTATGGATCAATTTTACGGTGAAGCCTCGAATACACAATTGGCAAAATTGGATATTCTACATCGTAAGACAATCAAACTTTGTATCGGCTTGCTTAAGAGCACTCCGAATGAAGTAGTTCTGTCGGAAGCTGTGGAACTTTCACTGTCTCTCTGCAGGGAATATTTGAGATGCAAAACATTGATAAAGGCTATAGAAGAACTATTCCTCCTATGTCTCACTCATAAATATTGGATATCGAAAAAAGACCGAAAGATGATTTCTTGCAACCATCATATTCTGACTTCCAGTTCATAGTTTGAATCTGAAGGATCCAAAAAGCAATGAAAATGTATATATTCCATAATATGAGAATTGGTCATCTATATATTCATATATATATATATATATATATATATATATATATATATATATATATATATATATATATATATATATATATATATATATATATATATATATATATATATATATATATATATATATATGACTTTTCAGGAAACCATAAATTCTAATTTCAGTAATCATCACCAAATCTATACTGAAGATTCAAAACAACTCGATAAAACATCATGCGCTATTTATGACCCACATCTAGAATCTGCTGTCAAATACCGCCTGAATGGCAACTTCACTGTCTTCTCAGGAGAGCTTTTCGCGACTTGGATAGCTTTTCACTATGTTTCATCTTCGTTCGAGCGATTTAAATCTGAAAATATTTTGATACTCTCTGACAGTCAAATCAGTCCCTTGAGCATTAGTCACCTCAAATTAGAAACGAAGCTGAATTTCATTCACTGTGGTATCGATTATCTGGCGGAAGAAGCCTCAGAAATAGACGAAATAGAGTCTTCTCCTTGCGTATATTCTGACATTATTCCCCTTCTTCTGAAAAATATAAAGGCTGAATGGATAAACGATTTTCGAAATAGTTCGAAGGCTTGTTATAACAAATCCATTCACGCAGAGCCCATTACTGAACTTTGGTTCTAAAATGTTCACCACCTATACCCCGAAAAGGAACACGTCCCTCTCTTCCATAGGGACTTCATTCGAACAATATTTCGGCTAAGGAGCGGTCACGCCCTTTGCCCTAAGTACCTCCATATGATCAAAAAGAAAGACACTACTCTGTGTGAGTGTGGAGAAATTGGATCGTTAGACCATGTTATCCTTCAATGTGAATGTTACCATTTGGAAATCAATTCCCTAGTTTCGATTAACCAAAAAAATACAAATATCATGTCCTCATTCAACCTGTATATCATTTTAAAAACTCAAATCTACAGTACTTATCTAGAATATAAAATTTAATAGAAAACTACGAATTACCCCCTAATTAAAACCTTATATCTTATCTTTCCATCAATCCTTAATCTCTATGAACTTCACCATCTCTTTCATAGCTGTCGTATTTCCCTATGTTTTATTCCTTATATATTGACTACCTTTCTGCGGCTCTACCTGTTTGTGTATGAAGAATAAAAATCGCTTCGACAAGCCCCTTAGCGTATGTATCCACGTCTTTCCTCTTGAATTCTTCTAAATTGTCCTAATGGGATCAGGCTAGATCTAGGTACAAAGACCATAGATAATCCCTCCTATATATCCCTATAAATACATAATAACCTGCTGGCTAATGTTTTCAAAACGTGCCAATAATTTTCATTAAAAAGAAAAAAAGTTTCGTTAAATCAACTCAACTTATATGTCCATAAAATGTGTCTCATTAGATAAGATAGATCATCCCACATACATTTCTCAGAATTAGTCGAGTACGGTAAATCTGAAATTATGCACAGATTGTAAATTATAAACCATTATTGTTTCGGATGTTAAGACTATCACATTGTCTACTCATTCAATATTCGAATAAAGTTTTTTTAAGATACTAAGGTCTTTTGGTAGTGGCGCAGTCGATAATTGAGCATTATCAATAAATAAAAATCACGACAAAGTATTGTTCGTTTCAACGATTAACTGGATATCAGAAAATTCACGAACTTTGGCTTCCAAAAATCAACCAGAGTAAAATCAGTGGCCATCATCGCCAGTGAGTTAGAAATTACTCATAGTTAATAAGAACATCAGTTTTTGGGAAGAGAAATTATGAGAGAAAAAGAAGAACGAAGACATCTATGATGCAAGTTTTATTGTAAGTTTTCGCATCCTTTATGTACTAATACTTATTTTCTCTCAATAAATATATTAATTCAAGTCTATCGAAATTCATGAATATATAAACATAGAAATAAGTGGTTAAATATGAAATTGGATAGGTATTAAAAATTTGCTTCTACAATTTTTCTAAGATCAGAGAGATGAGAATTTATCAGTAGGGATTATGTTGAACATAAGACAAGACAAAAATGAAAGTGCAGTTATATTTGGAAATAAGAATCAAGATTTGCTTAGTTTACTTTTGACAAAAATAAATCTTACAGAAAATAATGCGGAAACTCGAAGGATTAAGAAGTAAATCTATGACAGTTAAGCTATGAATGCTTTCCTTAGGGGACTAAAAACAAATTTGCCAATTCGTTCAAGAAACCCTCAAAATTCAGAACAAGCAATTAATTTCGTAATGAAAGACGAGAACTTTTGGTACACGAAAAATAATTTAGCTTGACAAGGAAGTCATTCATTGAAATGAGCTTATAAACCAACAAATAACGGACCATTAGTAAATTATTTCAATATTCTGCAATTACCTATGCCCGTTCAATACCCGGTAATGAGTAACAAAATGCTACACCTATAAATCCAAATCCTTCCACGCGAACTTTCAATTCAGTTAATCCGATGCCTGTGTTCATTTTCTAATTATTTGCAACGATCTAATCATTTTAGACAACATGGAGCAGAGCCTGAGGACACGTCTTCAGCTACCTCCAGACGTTCCATCAGACCACATACTTAGGCGGAAAATTCGAATCAGCCAAAATTTATTTGATAAGAACTATTTCATCAAGAAGTCGATAGCAATTTAGATCATACACCTAATCTCGGTTGTTTTTGTGAACAAAATTGTTATTTGGATGAACTATCGAAATATGCAACTCAAGAAACAGGGGCAGTAAATAGCTTTGTACAAAACAAATATTTTGAAGAATATCTAGAAAATTTTCAGTTTGTATCGGAACCAAAAAACCGTCCTTGATGAATTTAGACCATCTAAATAATTCTAGTTTGCCTTACATAAAAATTCCCAGAGTTGAATTGAAATTTATGATAGATACAGATAGTTCTAGAACATTAGTTAGTCCAAAAACAATAGATGAATTTTACACTAATTTTGTTCAGTACATGCCTTCCACTATTAAATCAGCACATAAGAAAACCTATCACAAACACGTCGCTCGTATTCCTTTACCAAAAATTTTTAAAACGAAGGAATATTTTGATTTCCATATATTCGAGTTTAATTGGGAATATGAAGGATTAATTGGTATGATGGTATGAATTTATTTAGGTGCAAATATTGACTTGAAGAAAAAATATACTATATACATAGCATGGACCAATTTCTATATATCCTGAAAATAAAAATCGTAGAATCAAACGTCCAGCAAAAAAAAAGGCGTGGTCTGATTAAATACACTAACTTAGATGACGGGATCGAAATTCCGCAATGTTTAGTGAAAATTGAAAATCGAGAAGCTTTGCGTATATATATATTATATATATATATATATATATATATATATATATATATATATATATATATATATATATATATATATATATATATATATATATATATATTTTGAAAAGAGAGAATTTACAAAAATTCGAATGATTGTTTTACAATGAATGCTTATATCTATAATTTTGGTGTGTCAGAAAAGTGTGAGCTCAAGAGAATGTAACAAGGGAACCATACTATCTTGCGCATGATTCATTAACCAGTGAAAAACCTGAAGAAAAAACTAGTTTCCTTGTCGCTATTGCACTAGTAATAGCTTGTCTGATTATGTTAGTGTCGTGTGTACATAAAGAGAACCAAAGATTTTTATGCTTAGCAGCTTCAATTCTCATCTTACACTCCATGATTTCCAGACGAAGACAAGGGTGAAAGGAAGGGGGTTTGGGACAGGAATCTGTAACAACGGAAAAAGAAAACCAGCAGAAAAATATTTCAACAATCATACCTGACTCTTATATGTCTAAACACACTTGAATTTAAGAAAAGATTTTACATAGTAAGCAAGGCTATGAAAAGGATTAAGGAGATAATCAAAAAGTACATAACCTGCGATATTTCCTCTTTCGCGGAGATGTTCTTCCGTCACAGTGTGAGTCTCCTGAAACATAATCACTTCCTGGTTCTCCTGGTTCTTGCTTGCCAATTTTGAAGTATAATCTCGCAAAATCCCTTCAATATTCAAACACAACAAAAACAATTCCCTCTCTGTTTGACCGAGAGAGCCCCGATGGCTAGGTTCGGTCTTCTAAGTGATGCCGATTTTGATCTATAGATGTTTTAGAATCATAATGAGCCCAATAATTTGGGTTGACATCTCCCATATATAATTCTTCGTGGTTCTTGTTCAATTTAAAGAAAAAATTTTGACAGGCGTTTCAAAAATATGACAAATGTCGTTATAAACGTGATGAAAAAAACACTCAACTAATTATCGGACCTCCTAATGCTATCGTCGAAACATATTCAGAAGATATTAACAACGTAATAGAATCACCAAATATGATCATTTGTTGAAAGAAAATCTTTAAAATCTTAACTTAGAACATCTCATCAAGGAAAAACCAACTGAATCCGAAAATTATGTTTCAAGTACAGGGACGTATTCCATTGTTCCAAAATACCTTTAAGTTTCACGAATAAAGATAAGCACGAAATCAGAATGACAGATGAAACACGCATATTTAGTAAAGCCTGGAAGGCCTACAGAATGCCTGAAGCCCAACAAAGAGAAATAGAGAATCAAATAAGTGAAGTTCCAAAAGCCGATATAATTCAACCATCAAATAGTCCATGGAACAGTTCACTCGTAGTAGTTTCTAAGAAAATGCATGTTTCTGGAGAAATGAAATATCAACTCTGTTCGACTAGAGACTGGTTAACCAAATGAGTATTGATGATCAATACCCATTGCTAAATATCACAGCCATACTTGATAAATTGGGTAAATATAAATATTTCACTACATTGGAGTTGGCCTCGGGATATCATCAAATAGAGAAGCGTCTGAGGTATATTCCTAAAACTGGGTTCTCCACACCAAGGGGACATTAGAAATATAAAAGAGCCAAATTACAGATATGGAAAATATGCTCAGAAGAATAGGATTACGAATTGGTATATAAAAAGGGTTCAATCAATAGAAATGCGGATGCATTGTCAAGAATTAAACTAAATGCTCTAGAAGAAGAATCATTAGCAATTTAAGTGGACGATGAAGAAATCGCAAGAGTATTAGAGGACGCTACAGAAGCGAAAATGTCGGAATCGGACATGGAAGACATATTAAAAAAACTGGACCCTGAAAATCAAAATGAAAAAAAGAAACGATTATAAAAACGACGGGATCTGGATACTGTCGGATAAGAAAAAGAACCACTTTATCAGGAGAAAGGAAAATTAGAAATGGATTTAGATGAACAAACTATACATTCGTCTAAACTCAACAGTTGAAGATTCATTCCCTATAAAAATATGGAGTGATGTAATTGATTCAAAACCAAATCAATATTTCATTCACGAAGTTTACAATAATCCAAGAGTAAAGAGAGAAACAATAAGGAAAATAGCAAGTTAGCAGAGATGAAAATGAGAATGGAATTGATAGATTTCTGAAGAATACATCGCAGATGAGAAAAGATATTAATTTCATTCTACATCGCAGATTTTGTTTAAAACGTTCAGTACTGTAGTAAATAAAATATTTAACAAGGACGGACCTGAAATTATTTATAGTACCGAACGAAGAGAATTTTTGAGGATGGAGATTTCTTAAAAGAAGTTATAAAAAATCAACATGAAGGAAAGACAAATCACCGAGAGGTAACGGAAACAATTCGACAACTTCAGAGAAGTTATTATTTCCACTTATGCAAGAACACGTTGCAAGTTGTGAAATATGTAAACGAAGTAAATACGAACGTAATCCACCAGAGATAGAGATGATGTTAACGGACACGCCCAAGAAACCTTCTGAAAAAATTCATTTAAACATTTTTACCTTAGAAAATACGAAATTTTTAACAGTTGTAAATGCGTTCACTAAATTAGGTTAGGCGATAGAAGTAAAATCGAACAATGCTGTTGATATATTCCATGATTTATTGCAATACTTTTGTTTCCGTGGAATCCCAGTTTTCATCAGTTCATGTCAGGGATTGAAATGTTTTGACTATGAAGTCAAAGAATTATTAAAGCCACATAAAATCGAAGTACATTTCACAACACCTCACCACCCAGATTCAAACGGAATTATCGAAAGATTTCACTCAACGATCTCAGAACACTGTCGAATTGTAAGAATCAAATTCAAAGATTCACTAAGTATAATAATGAAATATGCAATAATTACCTATAATAATACTATCCATTCTGCTACAAAACTCACTCCACTCGAATTAACTTTTGGTCATACAAAATTATTGGACCTCCTTGATATTTTGTATAAAAAACAAATGTATAGAGATTACTATCAAAAACACAAAGAACAATGAGCACTTCTTCATGATAAAGTAAACGAAAATTTTACAGCAATGAAATATAGAGTAGTTCATAAAGTGAATCGTAACGCTTACAATCCTTTTATTGAAGAGCAGACGGTATGAAGAAGAGAAAAGTTTCATATATGCTCATAATAAGACCGGTGAAAAACTCAACCGACCATTCACCTTAACCAAGTTATAACCTGGAAATAAAGCATTTATTCGAAAACTAGGAGATAACAAACCAAAACAAAATATAGGCCAAACAGTACATTTAAAACATTTAAAACAACCCATTGTTCCAGGCCCATCATCCTACGAATTTTCGCCGCAGCCGGCTTGCTCACAAAATGTTTCGAAATAAACCTCACGGAAATAAAAGACAATCCAGGAATATTACCATTAAAATTGAAAACAATCAAAGTATTATAAAGTATTGGGCATTAATTCAAATATTTGATTTGACTTATTTAAGTATTGAATTTAATAAGTAACCTTCCAGTTTTCATAATATAAACACTTCTTTCCATAATTCAACTTACGTACGAAGCTATATGGGGAAATTCATAACTATGAATACATATCAGAATACAAAACTAAAGACACTATAAAAAAATTTGATCAAATAATTATTGAAACCGAATCAAGGAAGAAGAGAGGTTTAATCAATGGTTTGGGTAATATTTAGAAATCAATCACTTGCAATCTTGACCAAGCAGCTAAAGAACAGCTCAAGACAAATCAACAAAAATTTATTGACGTAGGTAAATCTCTATTAGAGTATTTGCCAACTCTATGAGTAAACTTCCAAATAATCAAGTACTCCTGGAAAATAGAATCGCCCAGATAAATTCGTGGGCAAAAACACCTGAAATGGATTCATGGGACGATTTCAGTTTTATTATTTTAAATGCCGTATTCACTCACTTGATTACAGCTGTTTGATGTTATGAATCGAATATGAAGCAATATAGAAATTGCTATTTATTTTGCACATTTGAGCGTCTTGAAGAATCAACTTAATGAAATCCAACCGCAATTGACTAACTGTCGTTTGCCGTTTCCACTCATTACTAAAGGAATCATACAATATTATGCTGACACAAAAGGGAGAGGATATATTATTGAAAATCAATTAAAATTCATCTCAGAAATTCCAGTTATGGACTTAAACGACTATAATTATTTTGAACTATATCCACTACTCATTTTCACCGAGAATTCCTTCAAATTAATCATTCCTAAAACAAAATTCCTTTCCCTAAGTGAAAGCCAATATACCCCTTTGGATGAGCCGTGCAGATATGTATCCCAAATGAGTTTCCTATGTGAAGAAACAATGCTTTCCTTTACGCAAGATAATCCATGTGAAGTTGATCTGGATAGTTTCAAAAACAACTACAAGAACTACAAAGCATTGATTACTAAATTAAAGCAACTTAAGATTCAAGATATATGAAGCAACTATTGGATGGTGATAGCAATTAACGCAACAACTTCAGCCGTTAAATATGAGAAAAATGATGAAAAAATCGTATTACACTCTCAGCCAGTTACTCGTGAGCTGAAAGTGAATAATTAATTACGTGTTGAAAATATGCGCATAATGTACCGTTCATCACATCTATCAGTTTACCAAACATAAAAATTTCAAAAGAATATGACAAAGGCCAAACCTCAAACAAGGCTGTAGTTCTAATACATTTGAACACTATAAATTTGAATAATTTTAAAATTGTAAAATGACAACTCGATCACACCAGAAATAAAATTAGCTCAATTCAAAACCCAAAGTTTCATCATCATAATATTAGTTAGTATACTATATTGAATCATATTATATATATTATAATTTTTACTTTCTTATCATACATAACTTTAAACGAATGTTTCCCATGCCTAAGAGTAAAAATGTGACAATAGAGAAAATATACAAAATCATTTAACGAAAATTCAATTTAAAATTAAGGTATAGAAACCCCAAGTTTTTCTCTTAGGAAGGAAGAGTTACGTCAAATAAACTCAGCTGAGATATTCATAAAATTAGTCTCATTAGATAAGATGGATCATGTCACATTCATTCCTCCGAATTAGTCGAGTATGATAAATCTAAGATTATGCACATTTTTTTTGATTATAAATCATTATAGTTTCGGATGTTAAGACTTTCACATTGTCTACTCCTTCAATAGCCGAATTAAGTTTTTTTTAAAGAGACTTAGGTCTTTTGGTACCACTTGGGTGGTATTTTTAATGTGCATAATTCTCATATCTAGGCCGTCGGAAATCCACATCCACTACGGGAGCAGAGCTTCCAACAAGGTTTTAGCTTTAACGTATTCAGTTTAATATACAAAAACCAATGTCAATATTTTCTTTATGAAGAAAATTTAAATGGTTAAAATACTAAGATATTTCAGTTATGTTTGCTCTCGTTAATTGCACGTATTTCATGTTGATACCAATTAGATGGAGCTTCGACCCATTGCACACCTCAGGTATCAAAAGAATTAACCAGCTTATTTGGCAACAGTTGGATAAGAAGACTGACATCAAAGAATTTGCCTGCAAGATGGATCTTACTCTTTTTAGATTAATAATAATTATTCTCCTTGAAATCTGTTTCACATTGTGTAAAGACTTTACGTATTGTTCTTTTATCTCTTGCTATTTTAAAACCGATACCACTTTCATAGCCCTTGTTTACCTGGGGAGTGTCGCGGTTGCTAGAAGTCAAGGTAAAACCTCTCGACTACTTTTCTCGAGTGGTAACAGAGTATCCATTTCCTTCATCATAATCTCCTTGCTATTCATTGGATGGATCCATTCTATTTTTTTTTGCACTGGTTGCGTTATATTATTAGAGAAGTAGCCTGTAGCCCCGAGTCAGATGTTGTAAGCCAGTTTCCTGTTTTCCTTTGGAGTACTTTCCTCTCTATTCAAGGCAGCATACTTTGTATAATATTTGGTAGGCGAGAGCAATTTTATTTTACCCTACCTCCGAAAATTGGGAATCCTTTCTCTATCATTCTTCTGGGGATACGTTATATGGAGAAAACACACACCAATTAACC
Organism: Cryptolaemus montrouzieri; assembly: GCA_013387265.2. NCBI lineage: Eukaryota > Metazoa > Arthropoda > Insecta > Coleoptera > Coccinellidae > Cryptolaemus > Cryptolaemus montrouzieri. Next base: position 54,890,583 of record JABFTP020000185.1, on the reverse strand, counting down.
CATATTTGTATATCTGTTATTTTGCACAGAACATGATTTACAACCAGTATTCATCAAAATATCAAATTACACAAAAACCAGAGCTCTACCGCGAGAAGAAATCAAGCAAACAATAAGCTAGTCAAGTAACTTATTTATATCGTGTCCACTTGAAACTAAGCCATCAAATTCATCCACTCATCTGAGATCATATAGAAACACTATTCAATTGACAATGCGATGGAATCGAGCAATTCTTACCAATACAAGAAAAGGCTTCAAGCACAAAAAATTGAAATCCCTGCTATGATGATCCAGCATACAACCAGATCTTTAGGGATTCGGCTTTTCGTTGCAAAAATTAGACAAATATCTAGGTGGTATAATGCAACGAGATGTGGAAATCGCAGACATGAAAATTTCACCAGATTCAACATAAATGTGAATCAAGTTAACCTTAAAGATTCCAATATTATTGCCATTATCGATGTCAAATCTTTGTATCCAAGCATTCCAACTAACGATCCCCTACAACTTTTCGCAGATGATGAAGTTTTTTGCAGAATATGTAACTGATTCAGTCAGGTACTGCTTAAATAATTCTTATTTTTTGTTTTTTTTTCAAACCATATAGACAAATCCTAGGAGCAGCCATGGGCTCATCGATGACAAAAGTAAAAAACCCTTCTCATGGAGTTCTTCGACCATCAGGCATTCCCCGTGAATCCTATCAGTAGAATACATTGGACGATCTAACAGAAAAATATCGAAACAATAAACAGCGGTAGGAAAACATACACGTGCTAATAAAAATGAAGAAATTACTTCAACCTTCTTTCAGCACCACATGGATATAAGTAGCAAAAAGAACTTCGAAAGCTGTAAATATATTGCCGACATAGGTAATTCGAAAACCATAATTACACATGATGCAATAGGAATTAATAAGTACGAATCCTTGATCGAAAGAGAAGTTGCTCAAAAACTTTCAATTGTTTGAAAATCAATAATTACAAAGGGTACCTAAACTACAATATCAGCTATCAACAAACAATCGGAGACCGAAAACACAGACGTAAACTTATCTCGCACAGTCGAGGAGGCGGAGCAAACTGCAGTGCCTACTAATCATCGATACAGGTATTACTTCCGGTTCCGATGGATAAATACGTCATGGAACGCTAACATCTCTCATTTCTCTTTCAATACCTAGTGCAAAAGCATTGAAAATGCCACATGAGATTTTTTTAAACGCATTGAATGCCAGGCTACGAGGTTATAGGATGAAACGCAACCAGTGCTCGAGATTATGTAATAATACCTACAATCACATAAATTTTGCTGATTACTTAAAATATTTCTGAGGAATTCTCTATTGTCTGTCACGTATTGTTGGAATTTTGTTATCAAATTCACATAAATTTTTCTATCTGAGCAAAGTCACAAGTTACTGGAAATACACTTTTTGAAGTCCGAAATAACACCAGAACTGGAACTCCCCTTGCCAATCAGGATTATGTTGAAATAAATGCATTATTTGCTGCAGAAAATGTCACATCTTTAGGGGATATTCCGAGTTACGAGGGTATTCTATGAAAATTGTAACACTGAAACCAAATGAGAGAAAACTAACTACGTATAGAAAAATTATTCCTTAAATTATGTACATTCATATAGGATCAGAATAACATTACACGTACATTTTTTTGATAGTTTATAAAGAATATGTATCTAAACAAAAATCGGTAATAAAAAAGATTAGATGAAATGTTTTGTGAAATGTCATGACCGCTTTCAAAATGTTGGGTTTGTATAAGATGTATTTGATGATTACAGAGCCCTGCACTTCCTCTATGGAAAATGCCTTTCTACTACTTTTCTTGTAATTTATCAAATTGCAGATGTCAGCATGTACATTGAAACAACGGCACCGTAATCCCACCCTCACTTCTAAACCACACCTCCAGAAGCTAGGGAAAATATAATCGAATTATAAATATGATACGATTTATTGAAATTCACCCAACAGGAACCCTGACCCTCTAAGCACTGATAATGCAACACTTTCCTCCTCACGTGTCTCTAAGTACCCATACCCGCCATGATACCATTGAATTGTCCTGATTACTGAATTAATTATGAAACCTCTTATCATTTGACACTCATGTAAATCAAGAGTCCCACTGTGCATAAATTGCTATTAACCGATAATTCACCCCCTCCCTTTTATCAAAACCTACGGAATGAACTATTTGATATATTATCCATCAATTATTGGGACACCCAGATTCTTTATCATTTCCATTTGTAGCATCCCATGTGGTGTTTACCAATGAGTCATCAGGGTATCTTATTTTCAATATATGCAACGTGCACAAATGTACCTAAGAAACGATATCTACTTCGGCATATACAGTAATAACCTATTATTATATCATTTTGATTTTAATCCCAGTCATCTCCATCATAGCTGTATATGCTATTGAAACGTGGTACTCAGAGGCATTACAGAATTTTGAGGTTAGAGTTATGCGCAAGAATCTTGGTTCATTCGAGTTTCTTCAAGCTGAAAACGCTCATCCTTATCTCGTATTAGTTCATCTTTGATTATGAATGAGAATGGTAGATTCTGTTGTTAAGTTCCTAAAGTCGAATCTTGTAAACACTAAGTTTCGTATAGCAAAATCTATCAGATCATGCTCATGCAATGGCACCCGTTGGCCGTTTCCTTGTGTGAGATTATCTGTCTCTACTCTTGCTGGTACAATATCGAGCACAAAGTTAACGGATCCATTATTTCTTTAGATAATTCAATAGTTGTATTATCTCGCATTATCATAATACGATGGCATCTTTTCCACGGAGAGTGGATAAAATCGAGTTCATCATCATATTGAACATCAAGTCTACTACAAGTACTGGGAAATTGTCATACGTGAGCTTCTCAACTCTCTCTACATCCAACAACAACAGAAAATAGCACCCCTTCTTATAATTCCTCCGGAACCCACGAAAAAATCCTATCCACTTCCCAAGCTTACTGATTTCTCTGGGGGCTCGGTACTAGATACTTGTAGGCGCTAATCTGGGCACGGAAAACTTCCCAAAAGAAGCTATGGAACACAACGTCAAGAGAAGGCTCGTCATGCGATCTGTCTGACAACCGGTCGAATAGTGTGAATCGGGTGACCAGCCAGATAGAAGCATAGAACCAGACTTTTTCTGTGATTACAGCTACTAGAAGAACTTTACAATACAGAACAGAACTCCACTTGGGCACATGGAATATCACATTCACTTTTCTTCAAACAATGAACAAACTTTCACGGGAGCATCAATAATGGTGGTTTCCCGAATCCAAAATGAATAGATTAATACAATTAGTTTTATTCGCAAAGTTGTCAGAAAGTAGAGGCAAATAATCTGAAAACAAAACCAAATACCTTTTTCAATAGATAAAGTACTTCACCCGAGTATTCAAGCCAAATTAAAGGCCCATAGAAGATTAAACAAATAACCTCATTGCCAACAGAAAAGAAATAATTGAAACTTGGAGGTTCAACTGCTGGAAACTTTTTGCCGACGAAGGCCAAATAGACGACACATTGCAAATTGAAGATTTCGATGAAGTGAAATTTAAAAATAGCAAATCTCTCGGCAGTGATAAAATAACATATAAATACCCAAAGTAATGAGAGAGTGTAATCAAATTAAGTACTCAGTCCCCATGATGTTGAGGGAGACTGTAGTCACTTAAAAAAAGGTATATATAGCTCAGTCAGAGTTTTAGGGAGTAGGTATTTTCTTTAGAGTTTTTCAGCCAGCAAGGACAGTGATTATTATTTTTTCCCTTCTTTTCTATTTGAATAAACAAAAATTGATTATTAGAGCCCTCGGAACCAAACTTGGCAGGAAAAAAAACCAAACCATTAAAATTGAGAATTTAATGAAAGAATAAAAAGGGATAGTTGTAAATGCACACAAAAATGAATGTTGCAGCTGATTGCCTGAATTTTATATTCTCAAGGAACTTATCTTCGGTGTCTCCTATCGTCCTCATAGGATCTGGCTCTTCCAATAGATAGGTATCTAACCCCAAGTATACACCCCAAGGCTACGGTAGTTTCTCCAAAAATTCACCCAAAGGGTACAGAAGTTTCTCCTACTGTGAAGTATTCACACCAAGGGTACAGTAGTTTCACAAGGGCACGATAATTTCTTCTTTAGTATTCACGGTACGGTACCTTTTCCAAGTATTCATCCCAAGGGTACGATAATCTCTCCTCAAGAATTCACCCCAAGGGTACGCTGAAAAATTTCAAAACAATCATTCTTACGAATGAAGAGGTGCAACACACTTCGTGATCTGTTCAATAAAAAACTAAGTGAAACAAGAAAAATCGGTAGTCTAGAACTGATGCAAGATAATATGGTCAACTGTCAAATGACATAAAAAAGAACTATGAAACGAAATGGCGGTTACTGCGCAGTATGATCTAACCAATTCATTACTAATTTCAAGCATAAATTGAAAATCTAAGCTTAAGCGAGAAATAGTAGCTATTTTATGAAACAGAATCACAAAATGTGTGTTGCCTGAAGAGTAAAATATAAAAGTAGTGCACAAATGAAATAAAACACGTGCAAATAAAATTATTTCAATCGAACGACGATTTCAATAAGTTATAAGAATCAATAGGCAGTCTGATCAAATATTCAGTACAGAAGAAGAAAAATACTCACTCCTTTTCTAAAGGGCACTAAATACACAAAACTTAAAAAAAAATTAAATTAAAAGATATCTATGGTATACTAGATGAACTGCAATACAATAATCTCGCCTGAAGGTTCGCAATCGTCTATCATTCTCGCGTTGCTACTAATATCGCCGAAATACAAATGCGGTGTCATGACTATAAGTTACTCTTATGTTTGAAGAGTAGAATGAGCATAGAAAAAGTTAATTTAGAAAAAAGCTACATAAACTATGTGAATATTAACGAGAACCGTTAATGAACTATGAGATCATAGGAAATGAGTGAATGATAACGAGAAGTGGGTAATTTCTCGTTACAGGAGAAAGGTATCGGAATGTTCCACCACCTACGTAACTAAGTATGGTAACAAAAACATGGTCAACAGATTGGACACAAGGTAGTATAATAAAATTCTAGGAAATCTGAAAATTATAGAAACATAACTCTCGTTTCTCATACATATTAACGAGTAAAATAATGCTCATTATAATCAATAAAAGACAAAAAAAACGTTTTGTACCAACAAATTCCGGAGGAACAGGCAGCCTTTGTTAGAGGGAGAGACTCTAGAGAGTATCTAACAAATTTGAGACAAATTATAGAAAAAGCTAGAAAATTCAATATCCTCCTATAACATACACAAATATTTGCTTCATTGATTTTACTGACTATAAAAAAGCTTTTGACTGAATCAAATGGAATAAATTGTGGATGGTATTTAAAGGCGGTATACCAAACACTGGTGAACGCATCAATAACTCAAGGTTCACGGACGATATTGTTCTCCTAGCAACAAACTAGGAGCATCAGATTGAATCTAATACTACAATACAGAGGAGAGTGCTGAACTTAGTATGGAATTGAAGATCCCAAAAACTAAATTACGATAGTAGATACATTAACAGATGACCAACCGGAAAAATTGAATCTGGCAGATTCGATATTGTCTAAGAATATCTACATTTAAGATTGATTTTATCGAATCTCAGAAATGTGAAACAGGAAATGGAACGCAGATGCGACCTAAGGTGGCTGTGAAAAAACAAATAAAATATGGATCAATCGTAATATATCTACAACTACAAAGATCTTCCCATTACTGACGATTGCGAATCCTGGTCCTTCCGGATGAACTGAAGAAGAACAATATATGCTACAGAGTTATTTTATTTGAGAAAAATACTCAATATAACATGGACTTGAAGAAGAATCAACACATCAATACAAAGGCAAGTTCGAATAAGACAGGGACTATCAAGCACTATTTCAGCAAAATATAATAAAATGTTTTGGCGCGTCATTAGAAGAAACCCAAAAAATCTGAAGAAAATTATCGTATAAGGCAAATCGAATATGAAAAGGAGAATTAATAGGTCTCCACCACGTTGGATTGATCCACACAAACGAACAACCGGTTTACCCATACATTCCTTTGTAGGAATTAGGAGAATGAAGAACCTTTGTACCGGACATTCCATTAGTCGTTACATTCTCATCAGCGAATCCAGAATGAAGAGAGAGAAGATCTATTCAAAATAGCTCCAACTATGCGATAGAAATTATTGAGTTTTTTTTATGATGCTTGTTTATTATTTGTGCTAAAAATTCGAATACAGTTCTTAGATGTCTGATACATGCCTGAATTATTAACCGCCAATCGAGAACTATTACCTTTACTCTGTCTATTACTCGGTGACAGGAGTGCGGAATTCTACTATCAATTCCAAGGTATAAAGGTGGGATTGCGTCGCGACAGCCTATATCTTCCAGCACAGTGACACCATTTCGAACCAGTTTGCTAACGCGCCAGCATTCTATGAAAATTTTTCGTGGAGTATTTCAGTAACAGTCCGAAAAAATATGGACCCATAATAGACAGAATAAAACCATCTGGCGCTTCTCTAAGCGTAGCTTTCAATAGATAGTATACCTGCGGTTATCGACGCAACTAACAATATAAGCGGATGAAGCATAAATAACAGAAATTACTTTGTTTCGATCAGGTTTAGGATTATTCGGTACGTTTTCGAAGCATGTTACATTCTGATCTTTAAGTTGCTGCCTAGTTGACTCTGGTCATTCATAAGAAACAAATTTTTGTAACAGTGGCAATATGACATATTCGAAGGTTATACTCACCCATTGTCTACTCCAATAATCAAAATTCAGTCCTTACCTGTCTTGTTTTACGGAAGAAACTAAATCTTTCTATATACCGGGTGGGGCAACTAAAACGAAAAACTTAATAACTGCTAAATTATTCGTTTCTGGACAAATATCAGAAACAGGTCAATTTTTGTCTGAAGGATGACATCAAAACAAAAACTGCCGTATTTCTTGTTGAGAAATCTGCATTACAACTGTGTGATTTCCGATGAATATTTTTCTGTAATGAGAATTTTACTGGAGCTCGTTTCATTTCAACCTTGGATACCATGCTGTTAGAGGCTTTTCACATACGATGATCGGTTGCGTATGCGGTCGTGAGGCGTGCGGGCTATTACCCTAGTGGTTCTCTTCACATGTCTGCGTTCCATCAGTCAATAGATGGGAAACATTCTTTGCGATTCAATCGACGACACGCAACGATCATCGCTTCTTTGTGAAAAGGCTCTTATATTGTGTATGAATTTCTTCATGATCTACCCTGTATCCTCCTTAAAATGTAATCGGATTGGAAAATTGGTTCACTGTAATCAGATAATTCTAAATACCTATCCAATGAGCTATAACTCTGACTAACTGATCAATTCGAAGATTTGAGGGGTTGACACCCTCATCTGAGGAGGTTTAGTGAAAACACTGCTTGAAGAAATTTTTCCCTAAAATACAACAGTATTTCAGTGAATGTTCATGCGAAATCGACAGATTCTACTATCACTGACAATAACCAGCCTATATCTTCTTCCGAATATGTCAAAACTCAAACATTATAACACATTTGTATTGAAAATCAAAAGAGCATTCCAATGAGGTATCACTTTACCTATCTTCTTCATTAAAAAAATTGAGTTTTGTACACTCCTGGTTAGGGGATTGATGTAAAATGAAATCACAGTGTGTTAAAAGATCTACCTTTAAACAAAAACTGACCTGTTTTGTCCAGAAACGCGTAGTTTAGCAGTTATCGAGTCCTTTTCGTTTTTAAATTGATTCATATTAATACAATTTTCCGACAAATCAATTGCTGGAATTAAATGATTCATAATCAGTTCTTCAGTGAGACTCAAGAGTTAAGGCTTAGCTACAAGTAATGGGGGGCTGTTATGGAAAAGAGCCTCAAGGAAGGCAAGAAGTAATGGTTGACTGAGAGTAAACAGTTGGACAATACTCATTATCTGTTAAATTTTCTTGAGGAGCTTTTGGGGGTAAAGAGGAATTATGGGACGTTGTACTAATTGAGCCTTCTGATCTGCATTATAAAAACTATCAGCCTGCAAAATTCGAAGAAAGTGAGCTGAAAGCTATATTCTATTGAAAAAATACCTAGTAAATCTCTGTAGTTTGTTCCACTTATTCAACAACTTCAACATCGAATTCACGTATCAGAATACTTTTTTGCCAGAAGCAACTTTAGCTATTCATTGTAATACATAATATAAAACTGAATCATACTTTTTTTCTAGGAGTGTTTTGAAAGGGAGTGTCAACTTGTCAGAAGCGAACAAAATAAAGGAAAAATGGCAACTGAGAAATTAGGAGTTCCGATCACGATAGTCATTACAAAATCCACTGAGAATAGCATTTCAACAACTGATATTCCATCGGCAATTTCAGAGTATATAGACCCTCCTATAAGGGATGAAAATGACGAGGCTGTGACCGAAACTCTGAACAGACTTTTGAGAGACCTCAACCTAGTTAATGAAGTTCAGAACATGTTGGAAGGTATGAAAGGAAATGATTATGAAATTCTTGAACCAGTTGATAGAAGGTATTCAAGGGCAGGAAATGTTGTAGGAAACCTTATCAGTGGAAGAAGATTATTCTCTGCAAATTTTAATGGACCACAAACATCTCATTTAGAAAATTATAGAACGAATACTCCAAGAAGAATAAAATATAGAAAGCGAAGAAAAAGAATGAATACTGTCTTTGAGAGAATAATTAATCGAAAACTTAAATCTATAGAGAATGAATACTTCGAGGAATTATTAGCGGAAGGTGTTGATATGGATCAAATCAGTAGTATAAGAGGAAATCCAACAAATAAGAAGAAACGGTGGAAACATTCCGTTAATAGTTGGGTAGAGTGGGTACCCAAATTTGAACCTTTTTTAGCGCCCAATTATCAAAATTACCAGTTTTAAGTAATATGGAATTAAACTTTTATCCTAATAAATTTCGAAAGTGCGTGAGAGATATTTTTCCGAAACAATCAAAGGGAGCAAAATGTTTTAGTAAAGACGGAACTCTACTGAATAACCAGTCAGTTGTTGATACAGTGATTCTGAATCCGACCGAAGAAGATGAGGAAAGAGGTGAAAAAGATTACCCAGATGATGATATTTTCAAAGTGAATGTTACACATACCACAGGAAATATATCCAGTACAAAAGATGTATCACAATCTCCAATTCTCAATTTGTGGAAAAGATTACAAGAAAGTGATAACCGCAGAAATAACCATCAATTCACTATACAGAAATATCGGCAAAATTTGCCCAATGTCGGAATCGATGAATCAAATTCACGCATTTCGAAACTAGTTCTGAAAAAAATAAAATCGGAAACCGAAAGGAAGACTTTCAAAAAATCTTTTCATTGCGCAGCAGATGCAAAAAGCTCACCTTTTTCAAGGCAGAAACGAGGATTAGGCATCGAAAGAGAAGAAACTTCACAGGTTTCCACTAATGACGATGATTATTCACAAATGATGAAACCGATCAGTGAACAATTGAACTCTATTCAAAATCAATATGAATTCGAAGAAAATGAGAAAGAACATAATTTATTTGATTTTACTGATTATAATTCAAATCAGGGAACAGAAAATGAAATAGAAATGATATCATATGACATATTATACGCAGCGAAAGAAAAAGAAATGTCTGATTATATCTCTTCTACATCAGAAACAGATGTTTCCATGATAACTTTTCCGAAGATAACGAATAATAATGTTTTGGTCAAGAATATCCATTCTTCTACAGATGGAATAGTTGAAGATCTTATTCAGAATGAACGCAGTCTAGATACAACCCTTCCAGTTTTGAAAGAAATAACAACTATTTCATATCTTCTAACTCCACTACCTCAAATTATTTCCAATAAACCTATTGAAGTCATCACAACTCTAGAAGATCTCTTAGCTTCCGCGCCAGGAATATCTACTATCCGTGAAGTTACTGGATCTACTTTTACATATGAGGATTATGCTGAAGAAAGTACATCATTCATTACGGAAGATATCACATCTTCCGATGAATTTCTCACCTCCAAACCCAAACACTATCTCAAGAACAAAAATCAGGAAACAAGTTTCTCAATAACATATACCGTGCAGAAAAAAACAGTACAGCAAGTGACGATCATATACTCTATCCTATGGAAATAGAAACACTAGAACCCAAAGAAAGATACTACTCTGAGACAACAGATTATTCAAGATGTCAAGAAACTACAATTTTTACTTATAGGACAGATATGACACAGGAAAAACAGGAAGATGAATATGCAGATTACATTGACATAATTTTACCAGATGAAACTGAAGAACAACAACATTATATTGATAGGCTTGTCAAAAGAGAAAAACCCATTTCTTGGATTAGCAGAGAAGTAAGTTGGCCTAAACAGGAATCTTTATTATATGAATCAACTCCTGAATATAAAATAACACCAATGACAGTTTCCGCATCATTTGAACTAATAAATAGAAATGAAATCTATGGAGAGGAGTTTTCAAATGACGCTGAAAGTAGAAATTTTGAACCTTCTCTGAACGAATATGTATTGTGGCCTCCACATTCCAGAATTCCAGCAAGAATCGAACAAATTGAAGACAATAGTATGGCCGAATTTTCATCAGAAGATGAAATTGAACGCTGTTCTGTTCAGTACATTCAACATTCACTAGAGGAGGATCTGAAAAAAGATTATCTTCAAGAATGGCATCCTAAAGAGTATCCCACAAATTTTGAAAGAAAAAGGAACATTCAAAAAAGAAAAGATGAAAAAATTCAATCTTTAGCCTCAGCAAAGTTGTTTCTCTCCCAAGAAGAAATAACAACTCCAATCTGGAAAGGATTCAACTGGCCAATTCATGCCAATCTAGAAAAAACTGAACTGTTGAATGAAGCGAAAGCTACTGTGAAATCTGACAATCTTGATATGGATTTCAATTGGCCAGCGCATTTCAAATATAAAATACAATTGAACAACACATATGTAACCGAAACAAACGCTCAAGAAGAAATAACAACACCACTATGGAAGGGGTTCAACTGGCCGTTTCATGCCAATTTAGAAAAAACTAATCTGTTGAATGAAGCAAAAGCTACTGTGAAATCTGACAATCTTGATATGGACTTCAATTGGCCAGCGCATTTCAAATATAAAATACAATTGAACACTACAGATGTAACCGAAACAAACGCTCAAGAAGAAATAACAACACCACTATGGAAGGGGTTCAACTGGCCACTTCATGCCAATTTAGAAAAAACTAATCTGTTGAATAAAGCAAAAGCTACTGTGAAATCTGATAATCTTGATATGGACTTCAATTGGCCAGAGCATTTCAAATATGAAATACAATTGAACAGCACAGATGTAACCGAAACAAATGCTCAAGAAGAAATAACAACACCACTATGGAAGGGGTTCAACTGGCCACTTCATGCCAATTTAGAAAAAACTAAACTGTTGAATGAAACAAAAGCTACTGTGAAATCTGATAATCTTGATATGGACTTCAATTGGCCAGAGCATTTCAAATATGAAATACAATTAAACACAGATGTAACTGAAACAAACGCTGACGAAGAAGTAACAACTCCACTATGGAAAGGATTCAACTGGCCACTTCATGCCAATTTAGAAAAAACTAAACTGTTGAATGAAGCAAAAGCTACTGTGAAATCTGATAATCTTGATATGGACTTCAATTGGCCAGAGCATTTCAAATATGAAATACAATTGAACAGCACAGATCTAACCGAAACAAATGCTCAAGAAGAAATAACAACACCACTATGGAAGGGGTTCAACTGGCCACTTCATGCCAATTTAGAAAAAACTAAACTGTTGAATGAAACAAAAGCTACTGTGAAATCTGATAATCTTGATATGGACTTCAATTGGCCAGAGCATTTCAAATATGAAATACAATTAAAAACAGATGTCACTAAAACAAACGCTCAAGAAGAAATAACAACTCCACTATGGAAAGGGTTCAACTGGCCATTTCATGCCAGTTTAGAAAAATCTGAACTCCTAAATGAAGCGAAAACTACTGTGAAATCTAATAATAATTTTAATATGGACTTCAATTGGCCAGAGAATTTTAAATATGATATACATTTAAACATAGATACAACCAAATCAAACGTTATCACAGAAACGAATGTTATTAACATTGATAAAATTAATCAAGAATACATTCATGAGCAATCAAATGATAATATTTTCAATAGCAAAGGAAAACCAGTCTGGAATATCAACTCTGTGTCAACACAAAGTACAGGTCATGTAAAATTGATCCAGGATTCAACAATAGCATCATCAGGAAAAAATATGTTCGAGAAATCTAAACTTTTGGAAGAATCAAATTGGCCTACTCATATGGCATATGAGGGTGGATTTGAAGGAACACAACAGCCTCTTATTTTGAATACCATCAGTTTGAAAAATTTTCATTTACCATTCAGCGAAGCCAGTCGTTATACATATGATGAAAATAAAAATGAAATGCAGAAATTATATAACGATAGAACAGAATCACAAGTCCAACTTTTCAATTGGCCTGAGTACCTAAAATTTCCCAGAAAGTTTGAAAAAACTACAGGACATAAAAGTACTAACTGGGAAGAAGGTCATAAACCAGTTTTTGAAACCATGCACCTGAACTCTTCTGACAATATTGGGGAAGCGTTTGGAAAGAATTATCAGAGTCTGAAAGGCACAGTAGATGATGAAGAAACATGGAGAAACTGGAGTGAGGTTAACCCTGGAATCCAGGAAACACAATATCTTGAAGAATATCTAAAACATACAACTAGAATTATAGAAAAAGCATTCAGCCCAGATGAACTGACCAGTAAAAATTACATTTTGGATGGTTCAAATGATAAGAAAACTACAGATATATGGGAAGCTTTTCAATGGCCACCTCCTCGACTACTTTCCAATACTCACTCTAGTTGGAAAGATGAAATACATACAGAAGATTTTTTAAGCTCTACTCTGATTTGGGAAGCGTTCAATTGGCCTAAAGATGAATTGTTTCAAAATAACTTCGGCAATACAAAAACCACAAAATCCTTTATAGTGCCTGAAGAAAATAGAGACGAACTCATTGAAGATGCAGAATCAAGGAGTAATTCAAGGAGTTGGGATATGTTCAATTGGCCAGAGTATAAGACATCAGACAATAATACATATTCTGAAAAGATCAAACAAAAAGGTGAAGATTATACTGCTGAATTTTCAGAAAATTTTAGTTGGTCGCCGCCTAATGGCCAACTCAATGAGAAGTCACAGAGATTTGGCGAAAAAGACATTGAATTATCACAAGATATCCCTTCTGCTGAAACCCCTACAGAATTTTCTGATATTTTTGTTTGGCCATCGTATAACCCTCATACGTATACGAAGATAGAAGAAGGTGATCAAAAAAACGTTATTGCCGCATCTACTGAAAGTAGTCTAGAGGTTCAAATATTAGAAACTGCTCCGAATCTTCCTGAGGAAAGATTAACATCCGATAAATCAATCGCCTACGTTCCTAACGAATTATATAACGATACCTCTTCAGAAGCGGCACATCAAGAATTACAGAGATCCACTGATTTTTGGGAGAGTTTTAATTGGCCTGGACATGGAATATATGAATATCAACCAACAAACAAATACGAAAAAGATTCTTTTCAAAAATCAGAATTTTGGACTTCTGAAAAACATTCCCTTGGACCAGACGATCAGAAGAAATCATTCTGGAGCCACAAAGAAAAGAAAATTCATCACAATAGAGTATCTACAACAGGTAATCTCGTGACTCGAATAAAACATCTTCTAACAATCCTTTTGTACATTCCTAGAGCGATTTCCAACCAAGTTCAAAATGGACATAATCAAGTCTTCTACTCCAGGTGAGTTGCTTGAATAAAATATGTAGATTTCAGAGATATTAATTCTTTTAGGCGAAAAAATTGAGCTCGTAGAGGATATTACGAATTTCACAAAACATCCAAAGGTCCAAGGGGAAACATCGATTACAGGTAAAATCTGAAATGACTTTATTTGTTGCGAATTTTTCACAAATTTGCTCCAATATTTTCAGAACTAATAAAAAGTGTATTGGGACATACATTTCGTACACCAGGTAATTCTTTCTTGTTTTCAATGAATTCTTTCAGCGATAAAATATACTTTCAGTGAAAGAGAGCGAAGATGATGACAGCTTATGGAATTTTCGAGTTCTGAATGAAGACGAAGTTATAACCTTTCATCCAAGATCTCGAAGTACGTATTTTATTCTGTCTACAACAGAACGCATCTACATAATTATTGTTGTGATGTCGAAATAAGATTTCGAACTGAATATGGAAGTAATTTATTTTGATGATTCGAAAATTTTGTGTAATTATTTTCAGACCACGAAAATCATTTTTAATGATAGATATTATCAATCATATCCTCATGGATGGTGTAATTTCAAATAGATTCTACCTTCATCTTATTTGTAATTGCAAATGCCACAACCGCAGATTACCTTGTTACACAAGTTTGTCCAATGGCGCCAAAGTGATATTTTTTTCTAATGGACATTGATTTGTACGCCAGGGAGAATTTGTATTTCAATAAGTTTGCAATTGAATAGAAAGAAAGAGTGCATCATAACAATGATGGTTGACACATTAGCCGCTCAATGAGTAGCCACAGTACATTGAATAAGTGCGATCGAAATGATACATTTCTTTGAAGGCCCGTTCTTTTTTCCTAGGAAATTATCATTATTATTTTCGTTGAAGTGTTGCGTGTTTTACGAAATATTCAGGGAAATTATTACGTATCGATAGTGCTGCAGATGAAATTACAAGTCATAGTAACCAAAAAAGACCTCAAACGATTCCATGAATAAAAAACAAATGACCTTGAATGTTTAGAACAGGTGTGCCCGAACGGTAGATGGCGAGTGGTTTTTGAGTAGATCTCGAGAAGAAAAAAATTTCCAATAACTAGATAACTAACCTACAAAAATTTATGACGTAATAAAATAACACTCTGCTAGCGGTAATAGGCGGCTTTATCACAGGAATTCAAGGTACTTATCGAAGAAAAGCCTCGTTTTTTATTCTTGCCGCTTTTCTAGAAATTTCGGGCGGCGCGTTTGACGGGGATATTCGAGACTCGTTAACGCCGATATAAATGTTGCGCCTGCAGGAAATAGAGTCATTCTGAATTGTAACTTGAAGAGTATACTACGTCGATACAAAGTTTATTATAAAATAGTACAAAATGAGTGCAGCGAAGAAATCTAAAACGTTTCATTTTAATAACGATTGGGAGGAAGAATTTTTCTTTTGTATAGTGAAGCATAAGTGCGTTTGTCTTATTTGTCGTGCGTCAATTTCAATACCTAAGCGTGGTAACTTAGAGAGGCATCATGAAACGGTTCATAAAAACTATGCAAAGGATTTTTCCGCCACAGAATTAATTAAGAGAACGAAAGGTACGTGATCAGATATCTTGTTTGCAAAAAGAACAAACCATGTTCGTAAGACCAGCTGAACAATGAAAAGCTGCTATGATCGTGTCATTTAAAATATCTCATATATTGGCGAAACACAAGAAACCATTCGAAGATGGATCGGTTGTGAAGGAAGCATTTATTGAAGCGGGTGAGACTTTATTTGGAGATTTTAAAAATAAAACAGAAATCATGTCTGCTATTGAAGAACTTCAGTTATCTCGTCCGACTGTCACAAGGCGTATTGAAGTTATGAGTCAAGACATGGCAGATAAACTAAGACATGATATCATGAAATGTTCATACTTTTCTTTATAGTTCGACGAATATACCGATATGACAGATACTGCCCAACTGTGTATTTTTATTCGGATGGTATTCAATGACATGTTGGATTAAGAAGAATTTTTGACAATCATTCCTCTGAAGGGAAAAAATCGTGGTGAAGAAATGTGACGTTTTCTTCAAAGTTGTTAAAAACTACAAGCTACATATACATAAATTAGTGTGCATTACAACCGATGAAGCACCAGCAATGACTGAAAGCAAATATGGTTTTGTGGCATTGTGTTGAGCCACTGAAGATTTTTCTTATTTTTTTCATTCCATTGCATTATACATCAACAAGTTTTGTGTTCAAAAGTTTTAAACGCGGTGGAACCTATGCAACAAAAATTGTGAATTCCATCCGTGCACGTAACTTTCAATGGCGGCTCTTCAAGTTGCAGTTGGAAGATAGGACGTCAGCTGAACACACTTATTTGGTTCTTCTATTAGCATCTGCAATATCCTTAAAAAGAACAAAGAAATCATGCCCAAAAAGAAAGAAGATAATTGGTTCAAATACTGATTTCATTAAGGATATAATATACGGAAATGTTCTCATTTTAATTTCCTAAATTAATTGCTTATTATAAAAAATATTGAATAAAACAAATTAAATGAGAATGATGATTCATCAAAGTTCAAAAAATTAACAATCTGTAAGTTCTTGAAAATATTGCATTTATAATTCTAAGGGGTGGAAAAAATAGTTTGATGTTCGAGAAAAGGAAAGAATTTATTTGGAGTTGAGAATTTCCTAGAAACTTAGGTACTACCATCCTTATTATAGCAAAATATAGTTTCTGGATGAAACGACCCAATGCTGAGTTGTTCCATATTCCTCAACTATCTCAATCATTTTATTTTATTACTACCTTTTGAAGGGTTCTTCGTTCTAATAACATAGCGAGTGAGTTATTTCAGCTATTAGAAACACTGTTGTTTTTTAAGTTAGGGTTAAAATTATTCTCAAACAAATACAATATAAATATATAAATATTTATATATAATATATATATATATATATATATATATATATATATATATATATATATATATATATATATATATATATATATATATATATATATATATAAGAAGAATCTCCGACTTGAGGATGGCTAGTGCGATCCAGCCGAAACGTCGTCAACGACAACCAACCAGGTCAGATCATCATAATTTGTTAGCATTTTAAGAAAGAGTGTTTACAGAATTTGTTTACCCTTAGTATGAAGCTTCTAATGGTACCTCTGTACCAATTTAGTCATTTGAAGAAATGAATTTTTAATTCAAAAATGATTTTGGAGAACATCAATCCGGCCCGGACAGAGAAAATCTGAAATTTTGACTTCAGTTGCTTTTTCAAAGTGTTTCTTTGATCGATTAATGTAAATTGGCAATATTCATGGCCCTCTAGATTGAAAAATAAAAACCGAACCAAAAATAATTTTGGCGCCCAATATATCAATTGTGAGGTCTTTTTGAATTTGGAAAATTATTTGCAAGCCAACTATGCAAAAATATACAGGGTGTTCCATTTAAAAATCTTCATTAAATGTCATTTTAGGCGACACTGTAAGTGGTAAAAAAAATGTTTCAAATGTCAAAAGGTGGCCTGCCATAAAATTCATCAAATCAAAAAATCATTAAATTACCTGCAGAAATATAGAAATAAGAGGGTGTATCATGATTCTGTGTCACCTGGTATATATATATATATATATATATATATATATATATATATATATATATATATATATTGTTTTATAAGTTGTCCATTAGAGAACACCCTAAAAGCTATCGTCATCGCACTCGGATAACAAATCATGAGAGATAAGAAGCATGAAATTTATATATATATATATATATATATATATATATATATATATATATATATATATATATATATATATATATATATATATATATATATATATATATATATATATATATATATATTCTAATGAATACAAATGCCTTCTTCAAACGATACATTGAAACAGCTTTGCTGGGAACGGAACTTTACTTTTGATTTTGTCGTTTAATATACAGGGTGGCCCACGAGTCACTGGAAATAGCATAATGCCAAGAAAATTACAGATTTTGAAATTTTTTTCTCGCAATATGATGCACTTCTGTTACGGTCACAATTCATAAATAATTTCATAAAAACAGGGTGTTCTGTTTCTGAGAAACAAATCAAAGTTATGTTTTTTTTTAAATAGAACACCCTATATATTTTTATGATTTTAGCTTTGTGAGATCAAAGGTCACTTTGTTCGATATTTCCTATACCTAATTTAAATGGTTTTCGAAATATTTGAGATTTTTCGCAGTTTGATAACTTTTTTGAAATTTTTTTTTCTTCTCTTGTTGTGACTTTCTGGTTGTGACTTCGCAAAAATTATGTTACTAATACTCCATTTCTGAGAAACCATCGTTGGGAAACTCTGAAATTGATACAGGGTGAACAGTACAAAATTCCGATTCCGCCTTTCTTCAAGCCTCATTTTTTCAATTTTTTCAAATGACACACCCTGTATCTTATACTCTGTAATGATTGGTAATTTTTATACCTATCGAACGATACCCATGTTTACTATACCTATCTTTATTGGTTTCCGAGATTTCTCGAATTTTCCGATAATTTGTGTCTCAATATTCATCTCGAAATGTTTTCCTTCGTTTTTGAAGAGGGGTGCATATCACTTGATAAGACAGAACAGGACTTCGTACGATATGCTACTCAAAACATCAGTTTTAAGTCTATAAGTCAAAAATGATCAAAAAATCTCTGCATGGACCGATGGGAAGGCGATAAAAATGAGTTTTGTATGGACTTCAGTTCAAAAAAAGAGCAGTGTTTGGAGAAGTTGAAAATCAATTAATTCGAGCCTATTTCTTATTTTTATCCTTGTGAACATTCCAGGGTCCTCCTCTTCTGATCCGTTTTTCTGGAAAATTTTCATTCAAATGATCTTTCACTTGTTGGCTGTAGTGTGCACGGGCTCCATGCTGTTGGAACCACATTAGTTGTCTCATGTAAAGTGGTACATTTTCCAACAGCTCTATTGAATCGTTAACCAGAAAATTGAGGTACAGCGGTCCATTCAGGTTTCCATCAAAAAGAACCTACTACATGAGGTCCTATAATTGCTCTCCATGTATTGATCGACCATCTGTGTTGGCTGTAGGATTGACGAGAAATATGTGAGTTAGTGTCAGAGTAATGATGATAATTGTGTCTGTTTACTAGAACATTATTCTGGAATGTACTTTCATCAGAAAATAGAAATGAATTCGGGAAATCCTTATTTTCTGTGACATTTTCTAACACCCACATCGTGTCGTCTTTCATGATCTCTTTGAGACAGTTCTTGATGGGTTCCACCGTGATATGCATGAAAACCATGATTTCTAATTATTCTTCTCACATTTTGTCTACCCAGACCTATTTCTTGAGCAATGTTCTGTTGCCTGTACTTGGTTGTTCTATCACAGGCGCTAGAATAATAATTTCATTTTCTTCAGTTCCAACAATTGGTTTTTGTCAGTGGTGTTTTTCATCGGACACACTACCAGTGGCTTGGAATTGTCATAGCCATTTTTCGAATATTTCTTTTCTCGGATGTCTTCGATTCGGATATTTGGCAACGTAGAGTCTTTCAGCTAAAAACAGTTTTCCATAGCTTCTCCAATGGTCAGAATCATATCGACTCGTTCTTTCCGAGAATACTCCACTTTCTAATGGCTTTCTTCTTGAACACACAGGTCAAGAGTTACCAGTTTTCACAGTAAGGATTCACAGAAAGGAGAATACATTTACGCATAGAGCAGAATGGAGGCCATTTTGAACATCTTTTGTAACATTTCTATGTATTGCTTCAATTATTCATGCAATCTTTTCTTTTCCGTCATTTGTAGTAATATTCTCCATTGTCAAACATTTTCACTCATTCTAAGCATATTTATTTCCATTGAAATAATCTAGGTTTTTGAAAAATAGTTATATGAGCAAAAAAGAAAAGAAAAATCAGAAAATAATGTTATGAGTACCTATCACCGGAAAAGGTAAATAGCTTACAGGGAGGAAAATTAGAAATAGGCTCGCTTTCAACAACTTTCAACTGCTCCGAACACTGCATTTTTTCAAACTGAATTCCATGAAATATTCATTTTCATCGCCTTCACATCGGTCCTTGCAGACTGATCATTTTCGACTTATTGACTTGAAACTGGTGCTTTGAGTAGAACATCGTACAAATTCCTTTTTTGTCTTATCAAGTGACATGCACCCCTCTTCAAAAACGAAGAAAAACATTTGGAGATGAATATTGAGACACAAAGTGTCGGAGAATTCGAGAAATGTCGGAAGCCGTTGAAGATAGGTATAGAGAACATGGGTATCGTTCGATTGGTATGAAAATAACCGATCATTAGAGAGTATAAGATACAGGATATGTCATTTGAAGAAATTGAAAAAATGAGGCTTGAAGAATGACGGAATCGGAAATTTTGTACTGTACACCCTGTATCAGAGCTTTCCAACAATGGTTATTCAGAAATGGAGTATTAGTTACATAATTTTTGCAAAATCACAATCGGAAAGTCACAACGAGAGAAAAACTAAATTTCGAAAAAGTCATCATATTTCGAAAAATCTCAAATATTTTAAAAACCATTGAACTTAGGTATAGGGAATATCGAACAAAGTCATCGTCATTTGATCTCACAAAGCTGAAATCATCAAAATATATAAGGTGTTCTGTTTAAAAAAACAAAACTTTGATTTGTTCCTCAGAAACGGAACACCCTGTATATACGAAATTGTTTTTGAATTGTGACCGTAACAGAAGTTCATCATATCGCAATAAACAGAATACAAAAATCTATCGTTTTCTTGGCATTATGCTACTTCCAGTGACTCGTGGGCCACCCTGTATAGCCTTATTATGTCGAACATACGACAAGAAAAGCAACCAATAAGTAAGTGGAGAAAAATATAGAGAAACAGCGCGTTCCGCAGATAGGTTAGGTTAGTTCCGGGAGTTGATTATTTCAAAAATTGCTTGAAATGATTACCATATTTTTTTGTTGCTCAGTTGATACATCTGTTTTCTGTACTGAACGGAATTTTGATTATCGCGGTGTAGTTTACTCGGACTTCTTGCCAGAAGGTTAAACGGTAAGTGAAGAATAATACCTGATCCTTATACGGCATTTGAAAGATGAATTCGTCGAAAAAAGACAGATTTGTGGAAAGAGAATCTATGAATTTGGAACTAGGATAATGCACCATCTCACAATGCTATCATTGTGAATGAATTTCTGACCAAAAACTCAACAAATACAATCGAGCAACCACCGTATTCACCTGATATGGCTCCAGCCGACTTTTTTCTTTTTCGAAAACTCAAATGACCACATCGAGGACACTGTTTTGAATCTATAGAAAACATAATGAAAGAATCCGCGGCGAGAACTGAATTCGATTCGAGAAAAAGCTATAGAAAAATGTTTTGTTGATTGAATTATTCGTTGGCGTGAATCTATTATTTCGGAAGGGCTTACTTTGAAGGCAATACAATAAATTTGGATGAAAAATAAATATTTTGGGTTTCATTGACCAATTACCGGTACTTTTTCGACAGACTGTTTATAAAGGAAGATGACACCGATGATGAAAATGTTTTTTCAGTTGTGGTCCAGGTGTCGAACAGGACACATCAATGGCATTATTGATTTTCGATCGAAACAGGTGTATCGTTTTGCGGTGTAAAATTATAGTTTTCACAGTGGCGTTTCTTCCCGTTTTATTGGAATATGTCCAAAATCTCGGAACCTTCCGATAAGGGAGGCGGTGTGGTGAATGCGGAAGTGTTATCCCAGGTTTTCAAAATGGCACTTGATGAGGAATATAATTTTACTCAAGATACAGTATTGAATTTAACTTTACCACCTACCTCCCCGGTGAGTTCGTTCCATGAAATTTCTAATTCAAACCAGGAAAAATCAAATGATTCGAGTCAACAGAATTCTTCAGAAATTTCTCGTTCATTAGCGAATAATTCTCTACATGAAAATACTACCAAGTCGAAAGCACTTGTAAATATAATATATCTGATATTGGTCCATTCGTAGTATATGTTGAAAGTACTGATAATAACATAGGTTAGCTTCATGCGATATGTCTGTTGGAAAGATAATTTATAGAAATGAACCGGCAATCTCTGATAATATTTTCTCAATTGAGAAAAGTGGTCGAAACAAGATAAAAATAATTTTCAGAACATTTCCTCCAAGTTTCTAACTCAGAATAATTCAGAGGCCTACGTTCCTCAATACAGGGTGCTTAAACGAAAACTAAACAGAGGCTATATCTACCAAGATATTCATTTCTGATCAAAACGCTAAAACAGGTCAATTTTTTTTCTTCAAGGGGGACATCTTTTAGGGTATAAAACTTGCCTAAAATATCAACCTCTTAAGCGGGGGTTGCAATCCTTGAATATTTTGAATAGGAAAGAAGGGTCGAATGATAACTCAAAAGAAAGGTTGTATCTTTGTATACATTACCTTGAACGAATTTCCATTTTTAATTGAAAACTGTAAAAGATACAGGGTGAGCCGCTGAAAGATAGAGAAGACAATTTCCCTGAGACAATTCAAGTTCAGTGAAGTAAAATGGAACAGATCCATGCTGATCAATGGCAGTCATCATCAAGTACCATCCTCATCTCGAATTTCAACCCTTAGAGCAGGGTGACAACCCTTGAAAATTTGAAGAGGGTAGATGGGTAGATGGGTCAGTGATAACGATTCGTAAAGAAAGGCTTCTTCAGACGAATGATAATGCAGAAAAATGTAAATGAGAATATAACTATAAATGTTTTGTAATTAAAAGCTTATTGGTCGGCTCCTCCTAAGTGGTTATTTATGGCAGGTATATCCAATGAAATTAAGGAATGCATTCAATAGAGGTGAAGGGCTTAAATCGTGTTCAAAGTCTACCTGAGTGTTTGTATTTATTAATTTCTAAAGTTTCCCAAAGATCTATTCCAATATTTATTATCGATTGAAAACTGTAGAAGATACAGAGTGAGCTGCATTCCCGTGAAAGAATTTTCAGAACAGAGTGAGCCACTAAGAAATAGAAGACTATCGCCCCAAGACTATTGGAGTATTAGTGCGAAAAACTGAATAGATTCATTTACATCAAAGATGACAGCCTTTGATCTGGAATGAATCTGTTCCATTCTTTTGCACTAATTGTTAAATAGCTAAGGGCGATAGATAGTCTCCTCTATTTTTCAGTAGCTCACTCTGTATCTTCTACAGTTTTCAATCAAAAATGAAAATTCGTTCACGGGAATGCAGACAAAGATAATACCTTTCTTTCGAGTTATCACTCGAACCATCTACCCTCTTCCAAATTTTCAAGGGTTGTCACGCCTGATCCAGGGGTTGAAATTCGAGATGAGGATGGTACTTGATGATGACTGCCATTGATCAGCATGGATCTGTTCCATTTACCTCACCACCAGATACCATCTTTCTTTTGAGTCATCACTCGACCCATCTTCCCCATTCGGAATGTTCAAGGATTGCAACCCCCGCCTAGGGGGTTGATTTTCAGGCAAGTAATGTACCCCAAAAGATGTTCCCCTGGAAACAAAAATTGACCTGTTTTTGCATTTTGATCAGAAATTAATATCTTGGTAGATATAGCCTCTGTTTATTTTTCGTTGAAGCATCATGTATATGGTTCGTCGACAAGGTGTTATTCGTGGGGTAGATGTGGACATATCAGAACGTGAATTAAAATCTAGTATTATGCCACCAATAGATAGTTCTTGTAAAATTTTGGAAGTTAAAAGATTGAACAGAAAAATCTACAATGAGGAAGGTTCTCCTTCATATTCTTCTACTACGAGTGTTCTTGTTACTTTTAAGGGACAGACATTTCCTGAAGAAGTAGTTATTCTCGGTTGCATTCGAGAGGTTTTTCCTATTGTTCAAAGAGTTGTAAAGTGTGGAAACTGCCTCAAATTTTGGTGATGTCGCTACTATGTGCCGAAGTTACACTCGTTGTTCAAAATGTGGAGAATCCCACGATGCTGAAGATTGTACATCTAACGAACTATTGTGCGTTCACTGTAAAGGTAGTCATACAGCTACTGATGGTAAAACTTGTCCTTGCTTTGCTGAACAGACAAAAATAAATGAAAAAATAGCAACTGAAAATTTATCTTATAAAGATGCCTTAAAAAACATTGAAAATAGTTTTCCTAATGTTACTTGGTCATCAACATCCTCCTCGTCCGCAAATGTATCGATTGTTGCGGGTCCACCTGTAAAAAGTAATAAACATTTCCCTACTCTCAAATCTCCGAAAAAAAATCACTTTTGATCACTCAAATTCAAAAGTAATGAAAAAAAAATGCTGAAATTATCAAACCCATTCCATTTCCATCTGGAAATGGGGTTTGTTTATAGAGAGGTTCAGATTCTTTATCTCAACCTCTACAGGATGATCATCGTGATCTATCCTCTCCTATAAATATAATGTTAGAGCTTATCATATTATTTTTAAATAAATTTAGTGGTTCAATTTCAGATACAACTGAATTTTCTAACAGAGCATTTATAAAGGAAAAGCTTAAAGCACTTTTGAATGGCCAATAAACTGAAATGTTTTCAGTGGAATGGTCGTTCTATTTTATCGAATAAAGCAAATTTCGACATCGACGTTTGTTTTATAAGCGAAACTTGGCTGAAATCTCATCATCATTTTGAAATACCAGATTATAGTATATTTCGATAAGATAGGGTAGGCGATGGGGGAGGAATTTCGATTCTAATCAGAACATCGATATCATGTAACAAAATTTATTTTCCGGCAGTATCAAACAACATTGAAGATATCGCGTTCAGTTCTAAGCTAGATCATAACTCTATTATTTCTCTCCACTCGCTCTATCTACCATCTAACTCACCCAAGTTTTTCTAGACAAGGCCTTCCCCAGGGTGTCATTCTCTCCCCTTTACTTTATATTATTTACTATCACCGTCTCGAAAAATACTTCAAAAATCGAAATATAAAAGTTGTCCAATTTGTTGATGATATCGCTTGTTACATAAGTAATTCTAATATTCATGATTGTCAACAGGACTTAGATGAAACTCTAGCTGACCTCATTCAATTTTTGAATTGTCATGGGCATACACTCTCTATGAATAAAACTAAAATATGTACGTTCACTACAAAGCGAATATCTTTTCCTGAACAAATCGTCATGTCAGAATATATTTTTGACCATAAAACCTCTGTTAAATTCTTAGGGGTTATTTTGGACAGCAAGTTAACATAGAAAGAGCAATTGCAGGTCACAAAATTGAATACAGAAAGAAGAATTCAAATTCTGAGGTACATATGCCACAATACCTGGGGGGCAGACGAAAGCATATCTTTATTAGTTTATCGTAGTTTCGTTAGATCGACTTTGGATTATGGCAGTTTTTTATGGATCTGCTTCAAATAATCTTTCGATGGCATTGGATATTTTACAGAGGATAGCTCTCAAACTATGTATAGGTTCACTTAGGAATACACCAAATGATGTCGTTTTGTCGGAGACTGGGGAAATACATCTGCATTATCGTCGAAATCTTTTGGCTGGAAAATTTCTACTCAAGCGAATTGCTTCTTCAAAAGCAATTTTAAATGGAATAAGTCAATTGTTCATTACAACGTTGACACATAGGTATTGGATCGTCAAAAGGATCCTATTATTATTTCAGTGTATAATATGTTACTGTCCTAAACAGATGAGCTTTCCATCTAGGATAAGCTCCCGATTTTTACGATTCCATATGCTCTCCTCTACACAGATCTCAATGTAGTTATCCCATCGTATCAAGAACTTGGCGCTTCAAAAGATTTCTATCGTCTTATAAATAGTTATTTCCCTAATTGTCACCAAATATACACCGATGCATCCAAATCGGATGAGTCGGCAGTTGACATTGCTATTTATGACTCTGAATTGAAATTGTATATGAAATTCACAATGGGAAAAAAGTTTTCTATTTCTTTGGGAGAATTGTTTGCAATTTCATGGGCTCTTTCATATGTAGAAAATAATTCTGATTCATTCCACTGGAGAAACACAAAAGAAGTGCTCTCCTATCTCTCAAAAATTTGAAATTTGACAGCTCCTTCACAACAATTCATAGGAAAATAATATTATCCATGTCTAATCTCATGAGAAGTGGTTTTCGAATCAGTTATTTTTGGGTGAAAGCACATGTCGGAATCAATGGAAATAAAAAGTGGATAAAGCTGCGAAAGAGGCATCTAATAATCCCATTGAACTATCAAATTATGTTCCATCTGATCGATATATTGTGTTCAAGAAATATATATTTAAAATGTGGGTTCGCGACTACCAAAACAATATGAAAAGCTCATTTCATAAATACTTTGAACACAAACCATGTTCTACTTTGTGGTTCAAAAATAATGGATGAGATCGAAAATCCATCCGAGTATTATGTCGTCTAAGAAGTGGCCATGCATTATCTCCATACTATTTACACAAAATAGGGCGTACAGAGGACCCACTTTGTTCCTGTGGAGAAATAGGTACTCGCGATCACCTCATTCTAGAATGCAGCAAGTTTCACCATCAATGTGAAATTTGTCTCTGATTTGGACAATTCTTTGAGTTTAACTCGACATTTCAACTTGAATATTTTGCTTTCATGAAAAAACTTGGATGTTTATAAGGAATTGATCAATTAATTGAATAGTCTCGACTTGAAATTCTGAAACTCACAACGTTGACTTCCTATCTTCTCCATCCCTGTGTTACACCATCCCTCCAATCCAGGGCTCATGTCTTGTTTGTGTTTGAAGAGTAAAATCGCCTCGAAGAGTCTCTTGGCGTATTGTGATGATGAAGATGATAAAGAAGAAGTAGATTAAACGAACATCGATATGGTATAAATATTTATCAAATTGCTGGCTGATGACATAAAAGTCAAAGCTATTTCTGGAATAACATTTATATATATATATATATATATATATATATATATATATATATATATTTTAACCCAATGAGTAAAAAAAGTTTTCCTCGACTGTTATATGATATATATATATATATATATATATATATATATATATATATATATATATATATATATATATATATATATATATATATATATATATATATATATATATATATATATATATATATATATATATATATTCTTTGAATAGAGAGGATTTACAAAAATTTGAATAATTGTATTCACAATAAGTGCTTATATCTATAATTTTGGTGTGTGTCAGAAAAAACACAAGTGTGAGCTCAGGAAATGTAACAGGGGAACCATACTATCTTATATATGATTCAATAAACGAGTGAAAAAACCTGAGGAAAAAACTCGTTTCCCTGTCGCTATTGCACTAGCAATAGCTTGTCTGTTTATGATGTGTTAGTGTCGTGTGTACGTACATGAAGAGTACCAAAGATTTTTCTGCTTAGCCGCTTCATTCTCTCTTGCATTCCATGATTTCCAAAAACAAGGGTGAAAGGAAGGGGGTTTGGGACAGGAATCTGTAACAATGGAAAAAGAAAACCAGCAGAAAAATATTTCAAAAATCAAACTTCTTATATGTCTGAACGAATCTAAGAAAAGATTTCACTTAGCAAGCAAGGTCATGAAAGGGACTAAGGAGATAATAAAAAAATACATAACCTGCGATATTTCCTCAAATTCCATCTCTGTTTGACCGAGAGAGCCCCGATGGCCAGGTTCAGTCTTCCAACTGATGCCGATTATGATCTATAGATGTTTTAGAATCATTATGGACCCAAAAATCTGGGTTGACATCGCCCATATATTATTTCTTCGTGGAACTTGTTTAATATAAAGAAATTTTTGCGAAAAAATTTTGACAGTCGTTCGAAAAATATGACAAATGTCATATATATGTTGCTGATGGAAGAACTTCAAGACGCTGAATCAAAAAATCTTGAAAAAGAAGATGTAGTACATAATTGGGTAGTGTAGATAGATTAATCAAACGGAGACATTTATTCGCATAATATCCAGATAAAAAGAAATATATACTGTGCGTGACACAGATCAGTTCGGATGTTGCAGCTCTTCGGATTTGTCGATTTCGGAATATTTTAGGAGAAAAAATGATAAAAAGATCCAATTGTGAAATATTTCCACTTTTTTCACAGAACTTTCATTTTGTTCTGTATGTTGAAAGAAAGAATTTGTGCAGTGAAATATGAACTTTCTCACTGATTATCGTACTTGTTATTTTAATATTAGGTTATATGATAGACCTCTGAAATTTTACAATATGGCGCTTGTGATTCAATAGACATAACGACATACGCAAAACAGTTGTGATCTCAAAACTATTCATCAGTATAATCATACAATAAAAGTGTACAGTTATAGTGCTAGGCTAAACTAAAAGCTACCTCTGATATAATGAAGGATTTGTAATGAAACTGTTTTGTAGTAGCCCAATAAATATTTCATTGTTTGCACCATCTTAAAATCATATTTATCTATCTAACTATTTCCACTGAAATCTTTTCATAGTAGTGGCAAATAAAACCTTCATAAAAATTTTATATAGATTTATACACTAGGAAAACAAATTAAAGAACTGAATAACGACCTCTTCAAGTTTATAAGCGATGACTATTATGGAAACGTTTATAGCTACAACAATGTTTTCTGAAAATAGTTCTCATGCCACTCATCAAATCAAAAATCTGCATCACGAAGCTGCAGACCATTTACAAAAATCAAATTTGCAAACTGTAAAAAGCTAGTTTTCAAGTAAAATCTAATTAATCCTTTCAGGAAGAGGTAAGAACCTCATTGTTTGTTACATCTAAAGTAATACTGGATTTGTTCCAGACGCTTAGACGTGATTTGAATAAAAAAACGGTAACTACACGAGGAGATGGATGGAAACAACTTTGAAAATTGGTTCGGAAAATTCCACCAAAATTCGAAGAATGATCTATTAGCATCTTGGACAACGTACTAGTATTATAAGAACTCAGGCTGCCAACAAAAAAGCAATAGCACATGAATGATTACGATGAACAAGTCTCAGTTTTGCGGAAAACCTGATAAAAGTAAAGATTCTCAGAATTGTTGAAATACATTTACAAGTATATGTTAAATTCGTTGAGGATGAAATATCTAGAATACATAATAATATTGTTTTGGGCCTTCCGCTCCCATTCGTTTGGGCAGTAATGAAAAAGGATGCTACCGCTAAAAACATAAGATTCAATCTTCAGAAAAACACGAAAACTTCCTAATGGAGATTTGGCAACAATTAGTTCTGAGAATTGAAAACTCTGTGTTGAGTATGTTTCTGAGGAGGTAGGACAAATGTGCAAATTAGGTCGCATAATAGATGATCAACTATGTCCTGTTATTATAAATCTTGTGGAAGAATCGTCTTCATCTTACTCAAAGTCGGATAAATTCTTGTCGAAAATTTTCTATTTGAATTTTATCAACAAAATCTAACTAAATGGTGGGTTCGTATATATTTAATTTCACCTGTCTTTATATAGATATTATTTATTTCTTATGAAAATTAAAGATGCTAAAGAGAGACCACTTACCAGATTATATCACACAAAATGCTAGGAATTGCAAAAGATTTTATAAGTGCGTACAAGTCACCAGAACAGAAGATTTGTAGCCAAGGTTCAGAAAAATTGCGGTAAATAACGGAAATCAGTTTAATCTGAAACGAAACTATTTCATGGACGCCAAAATTTTTCAATCAGGGTTCAAAGAGATGATGGTCTCAGATTTCGGGATCTGTACAACCACATAGGAAATTTCAAAGTTTCACAATTATGGCAAGCAACAAAACTATCAAGGATATTCTAGAAAACTCATCTTCTTGAGTCACTTAAATTGCAGCAAAACAATTCAAAATTCTAAAATAGAATGCTGTGGCGATGAAATTGAGGAAAAACACTGATAAGAATACAAGGCACCACGATCAAATTCGACGAGACAACAAATCTAGCTCATGAAGAACAAATAGTCGTGGTAGTGATGTATCTTTACAAGACATCAGTGAGGTAAGATTTTCCTGCATTCATCGATGCTTAAAACTCTTATTTGGGTACTAATGATGATGAAGCAATGAAAGTAACAAAACTGATATTGTGTCGAAGACTTCAAGAATGCAAATTATCAAAACTGCTGTTGACACCATGAAATAGATAATTCTTACTTTTAATTAGTCATCAAAAAACAAATCATTAAGACATACTAAGGACGTCAACTTGTTAGTTTTGTGAGACTCAATGGGTGGATAGGCTGGACATAGATATTTAATTTCTCTCTGCTTTACCTGAAATATACTTGATCAGCTTGAGCAATTCAAATTTTATATTAGCATCTATTTGGTTGACATTCTAGGAAGAACTCAACACCTCTGTAGATTTTTCAAAAACAAATCTAGACCACAACAAGGCATCAAAAGCTATACCGGCAATCTATTTTTCTTGAATGAAAAAATAATGAACACTCACAGGTGCCTTAAAGAAATTTATTTGCTGAAAAAATTCGTGTTGAGCTAACTACTCCAATAACTGTTGAGAAGCAAAGACTCTGAGAAAATCATGAGCTTGACATAATTCAAGAGTATTTCAACACATCAATGTACATTCCCTTTGTGGAAAATGTAATTACTGATCTGAGTCATGGTTCAGCCAAAAAACTTCAACCTGTTCAACCCTGAATATCCTATTGAACATGTTGAACACCATTGATGCCAATCACAATTTGAATGCCAGGGAAAACCCGCCTTTGCCAACTACAATGGTATCTTGTCCGCATAAAATCAATCCTCCATACAGGGCGGAGAATTGGCCACTTGGAGATGTAATTAGATGAGTCAGAATGATGAAGGAGAACCTCCACCTAATGCCACCATTGATGTAATTGCGATGAAAATTATATTCCTACGATAAGGCGTTTGCTGTCAAACATTTCCAAGCAGCCTCGCGAGTGGTAAAAGTTTACATCGTGGTTTTGATCTGAAAAACTACGCCAAGAGTGAAAAGAATTATTATACGTTATAATATTTTTTCACATAACAGACATTAGTGTCTGATATCAAATTCAAGTCAAAAAAACAGTCATACATTCATAACACCAAGAAAATTTCTTTTTGTGTGGATGTAATTTCAAGTTTAAAGTTTTTGGAAATTTTCCTATCTCTGTACTATAAAGCAATTTGTCAGCCAAATTTCATAGTTCTAGGTCAGCGGGAAGTGCCCTATAAGATTTCTTTTATTTTATTAGAAAATTATTTTTCAAGGGCAATATTCAACCTTCCGTAGAATGTTAAATATTAACGGTGATTATGAAGACTAGATCGGAAAACTAGCTCCTTCAAGGGAGGATTTTTAACATTTTGCGGAAGGTTGAATATTGTCCCTTGAAAAATAATTTTCTTCGATATGTCTACACATTGTGAAATCTCGCATTTAGTAACTTTTTGTTTTGAGATGTTTGTGTATGCCTGGTTGTAAGCCACATAGAAATAATGAGCGTCGGTCCTTTAACGGCCGCTTCTGTCTGATACGTGAGTGTCGCATGGCGGTATGTTATCGAACTAGTGTGACCACTTAACGTTTTCTTGTTTCATCTGCTCTTTGGTTTCACCGTTTCGCGGGGCGTTGGTGAGGTAGCCTCTTTTTCGGTTCGTTAGGGGGCGCAGTGATATTTATATTATTGCGTTCACTCCAACGAATTGAGATGAGTAGGTATCGGCATGGCCTTTTGCTACGAGTGGGTAGATAATGCTGACGAGGTCAAACGAGACCGAAACTGGTCCTTTATTCCTATTCGTGACATCTGACCGTGCTGTACCTCTGTACGGTGGCCCTGGTTAACGGTGATTATGAAGACTAGATCGGAAACCTAGCTCCTTCAAGGGGAGATATTTAACATTCTACGGAAGGTTGAATATTGTCCCTTAAAGAATAAGTTTCTTCGATAGAAATGTACTCCTTTAAAATATGCCTATACTTCATCGATTAACAATTACTGATAAGCCACAGCCGTTCATTCTATCAAACGATATTAATTTATGCCCTAATTTGCTTTCTTTGAAACTCACGTGGAAAAAATGTCACATCAACATTTGGTTGGAGGCATCTGCCCCCTAAACTATATATTACCATGACCGTGCACGACAGGCATTACTATGTCCACCATAAAATATCGATCGCGTTAGTTTATATCACAGTATCATATAAGTATGATCATCGTTACATATCTATTTTTCAACCTTAGATTTTTACTTTAGCAACCGAATCAATTTTGTGTAAACGTGCGGATAAGCCTATCATAAGAAACTATTATGGGTACTAAACGAACTGCTAGACAATTGGCGATGATAGCTTTTGTTTTATTTGAGGGAGAAGACAAAACTTCCAAGAATACCCGACGCTTTAGGATTCACGATTATTCAAGAGACCGGAAAACATAAGGAGAATATTGAACATTATATAGGAATTTACTTGATGATGAAGAAAACATTTTCAGTATTTTCGAATGTCTAGATTTCAATTTAATATATTGCTAAATACTATTGAAAATGTTATTTCCGGAAAAGACTTATACTTCTAAAATTATCTGCTACCACAAGAAAAGCTTTTAGTATTTATACTATTATTTATTTCTTATATTTTATAATCAAATCTCAATCGAAATTATAAACAAATTCTTATCACCCCAAGTATCATCTAAATACATATTGAATTCAGGAGATGTAAAAATCGCTGCAGAACTTTTTGTAGTCGTCGATGTCGATGCCGGAGATGAACTTTTTACTGTTAAGTCTAGAGGTTATGATCCACTGAAGATGCAGTAGGTTTTTTTTTGGGGAAGGATCAAAAGAAGAACAGAACTTTTTGTTGTAAATCAGCCGACGTTTCGACACCTTTATTGTGTCTTCTTCAGGGCAACTATAATGAAAAAACAGTATGGTTCAAATATAAACCCTCTCAGTGTCATTCTCAACAGCAACAACAAACAATGTATATGTATATATAATATAAATTAAATGGGTACGAAAAACATTAAACCTAAACACAGTTAAAATGAATACTGATTAAAATTACTTACATTTAATACAAGTTCCCACTCTAAAAAGTATTAAACACCGATAAAACAAAAAATGGAAAATTCATAATTTGAAATCGAAACAACAACACACAGTTGAAATTCGCACCGATACTGAAAAGAAATGAATGAACTCGAAAATCAGATGTCAGTCATATGAATGAAAGCAAAATGGTAGAACACGTCAAGTAGGTACCAGAAAGGATTAGTTTGAATTTCATTTCATTCTCAATTTTTCAGTAATGTTAATATGAGAACGGCTGAGAAGATCCATGTCAGATCGTCTGTTTACGGCCCTAACCTCATCCTTTTTTATCTCAAGCGTTTCTTCAAAAATTCCTCCACCGTAGAAATTGTGTTTCCCAAGAGTTTTTCATTTTCAAAGTAGAAATTGTGTCCCTGATTTATTTTATTTTCAACCAAAGGGGTGGAGTTTGATCTATTCCGAAAATGTGTGAAGTCTGCTATGTGTTCTTTTCAATCTTTTTTGGTAAATATCTACCAGTTTGACCTATGTAGCAAACCTCACAGGACGAACAGGGAATTTCATATATTACATTTGATTATTGTTCAATCGGTACCGTTGCTTTGGTTCTTGTAAAGAGGAGAATTTTGAGAGTATTCCTTTATTCAGACAAATTTTTATGTTGCCCGTGTTTCTGAAAAAAAAATTTTATTCTCTCAGATAGACCTCCCACATATGGAATTTTGTAGAACTTAGTTTGATTGTTGCTATTAACGAATTCGGGGTTCGAATTTGGTCTAGAATATCTATGGATTAACTTCTTTATGAGAAAAATAGGGTAATTCATTGTTATTAGAATTTTTTGAATTTACTTAAGATTGCTATCTCTGTGCGTTTCACTCGATATGTTGATCGCTCTGTGTATGAGATGTTGAACAACATTGAGTTTCTGTTTGAGTGGATGCTCGGGTCGAAAACTGAGGAATTTCTCTGAAAATGTACGTTTATGATACCAGTTAGTCAGTAAATTACCGTTTTCTTTCCTAATGACGAGGACATCGAGGAATGGCATCTGCATCTCACTTTCAGATTCAATTGTGAACTGAAGTCTCTCATTAAAAGAATTGAAAGTTTGAACAGCTCTATCTTTGATATTGTGTGGAACTGCAACTAAAATTTCATTCACATACCTACAAAAAATGGTGGTGAAAAAGACAAAAGTTTTAAACAATGTTCCTGTAGTCTGGACATAACAATGTCCGCACAAATGGGTGACAGACACTTGCCCATCCCCTAGGCAAAAATTTGTTGGTAGAAACAGTCCTCAAACCGAAAACAGTTATCTAAAGTAAAAAATCAAAAAGTAGCAGAAAATCCTCCATTAACATCATTGTATCTTCTTTAAGTATGGTTCAATTTTCTTCGATTATAACTTTAACGAATTGCCATGGATTATTTGTAAAAAAGGACACCACGTCCGAAGATACAAGTTTAAAATTGGGTGGTATTTGCTTCGTTCTAATGAAAAGCGAAAAAGAGAAAGAATCTTTCACGTATTTTTCATCTTTTCGATCAAAGAGTTTGTCAAGAAACTTCAATTTCAAGAAAGAAAATGTAGATATTATAGTTACGCAAGCTGATAAGGGAAATAGCACGGTCCTGATTGAAAACACAAAATACCGAATGAAAGCTATTGCACTTCTTTAGGAAAGAAACACTTACACAAAATTGAAAAAAGATTCTACGATCCGGATTCACAACAAGTTGAAAAATAATCCTCTCGACTCTTCATGGTCAGGACAAGGTGTCGGACACCCAAAAAAATACCTCTGCTGCGAAAATGGTGTGTCTCCAAAATGTATTTTCCTCCAAAGATCCATAACGAGAACGTGCCATTTCGACCAGTAGTTTCTTCTATTGGTTCACCATTATATAATTTGACTAAGTTCATATAGAAGTTTCTTGACAAACTCTTTGATCGAAATGATGAAAAATACGTGAAAGACTTTTTCGCTTTTTCGACTTTCATTAGAACGGAGCAAATACAACTCAATTTTGAACTCGTATCTTTGGACTTGGTGTCCCTTTTTACAAATATTCCTGTGAAGTTCGTTAAAATTATAATTGAAGAAAATTAGACAATACTTAGAGAAGATACATTGCTTTTAATGGAGGATTTTCTGCTACTTTTTGATTTTTGTAGTTACAATAACTATTTGCGGTTTGAGGACTTTTTCTTCCAACAAACTTTTGGCATGGGGATGGGCAACTGTCTGTCACCCATTTGTGCGGACATTGTTGTGTCCAGACTACAGAAACATTATTTAAAACTTTTGTCTTTTTCACCACCATTTTTTTGTAGGTTTGTGGATGACATTTTGACTGGAATTCCACAAAATACCAAAGATACAGTTCTTCAAAATTTCAAATCTTTTAATTAAAGACATCAGTTCACAATTGAATCTGAAAGTGAGATGCAAATGCCATTACTCGATGTCCTCGTCATTAGGAAAGAAAACGGTAATTTACTGACTAACTGGTATCATAAACGTACATTTTCAGAGAAATTCCTCAGTTTTCAACCCGAGCATCCACTCAAACAGAAACTCAATGTTGTTCAAAATCTCATACACAGAGCGATCGACTTATTGAGTAGAACGAGCAGAGATAGCAATCTTAAGTACTTTTAAAAATTCTAATATAAAATAATTACCCTATTTCCTCATAAAGAAGTTAATTCATAGATATTCAAGCCCAACTTTGAAACCCGAATCTATCAACAACAATCAAACTAAGTTCTACAAAATTCCATATGTGGGAGGTCTATCTGAGAGAATACAAAAAAATTTTGCCAGAAACACGGGCAACATAAAAATTTGTCTGAAAAGTGAGGACACTCTCAAAAATCCCCTTTTCACAAGAACCAAAGCAACGGTACCGATTGAACAATAATCAAATGTAACATATGAAATTCCCTGTTCGTCCTGTTAGGCTTGTACATAGGTCAAACTGGTAGATATTTACAAAAAAGATTGAAAGAACACATAGCAGACTGAAAATTTTCGAAATAGACCAAACTCCACCCCTTTGGTTGAAAATAAAATAAATCAAGGTCACAATTTCAACTTTGAAAGTGCAAAAATCTTGGGAAAACAGAAATTCTACGGTAGAAAAATTTATGAAGAAATGCTCGAGATAAAAAAGAATGAGGGTAGGGCCGTAAATGGACAATCTGACAACGATCTTGTCAGCCGTTCTTATTATAATATTATTGAAATATTAAGAACGAGTTCATTCATTTCTTTTCAGTATCGTTGCGAATTTCAGACTGTGTATGTTGTTCTTCTAATTTCAAATTTTGAATTATCCATTTATGTAATGTTTTGTCGGTGTTTCTTAGTTTTCAGACTGGTAACTTGTATTAAATGTAAGTAATTTTAATCAGTATACATTTTAACTGTGTTTAGATATCATGTGTTTCGTACCCATGTCATTTATGTTATATTAAAATATAAATTTTTTGTTGTTGCTGTTGAAAATACAACTGAGATGGTTTATATTTGAACCGTGTTGTTTTTATATTATAGTTGCCCTGAAGAAGATCCAATAAAGGTGTCGAAACGTCGGCTGATTTACAACAATAAATTCTATCCTTTTTTTGATCCTCACTCCAAAAAAAACCTACTGATTTTCTACTGTATCTGATATACTCAAAACGAAGCGATCTTATTTATAGTTCATAACTTATTTATCATTAATTTGGCTGTCTTGTAATCTTGACAATAGGATGTTTTCAGTCCTTCCACAACTTCAGACGACCAAGGGTCTAAACCTTTTTAGTATACTTGACTTGTGGTTATGAGGATTTAGTCTCGACGATTACTTCATCTTGGTCATGAACTTCTGTGTCCATTGAAGGCTTGTAGAATCATTCTATTTATTATTATCTATGATTATTTTTGCGCCAACAGGAGAGTTGTGAGGTTTCGTTGCTACATCATAAAAAATTTCTGCTGTTTCATCGTCATTTTTGTTTATTAGTTTATCGTTGCTTGATATTTCGACGGATTGTGATGGTTCTTTTTTTATGAAGCACGAAATGGTACTTCGTCTTCATATTTCCATTTTTTCATTTTTTGAGTCGCCTGTCCAACATAGTGAAAGAAATGCATAAATATTATATCGTTTTTCGACTTTTCTAATACCTACTGTTTTTGTTGGCACTGAGAGTATAAGGAAACATAATTTTGAATAAAAATACATATCTGGTTGTTAGAGCTGTTCAGCAATTCCTCTCCACGTTCTATTCTTTTTCTTACCCTGCTAGAGATTGTATTGGTACTTATACCAGATTCTATAACTTTTTGGATTTACATATTACAGCGTCTTCTCATATTCATATATCCATTTGAACCGAACCAATTCCCCTCTATAGAACGGCGATATCGCGTGTACAACCAGTTTATACCGGTCCTCTTACGCGTTTTCAACCCGTTCGTACACAATTTTGACCACGGCACACAGCGATTTGGCTTCGGCACATGCTATGCACTGTGCATATCAGCACAGCTCAAATATTCTTGACGGAACGAGGTTTCATAGCAATTACTTCAAACAATATTCTTTTGCATATGCCGGTACCGTTATAGTCATGGTATACTACGATCTAGAGTTCCTACAAATGTCGCTAGACATCGAATACTTTTTACCAATTAAATACGGTACAATACACGCTTTCAGTATGAAATTCATCAAGAGCCTAACAGTGAACAATATATAAAAAATATTGCATAAAATGCTAAACGAAGATTTACATTCATGATGATATGGAACTGAATTCAAATGACAATATTATTCAATTTATGACATTCAAGACGTAAAACATATCCAAGCAGGTTAGAATGAGCTATCAACCAACCGCTCAGTTAATTTTTCTATTTATTAGTTACAACATAATTCTTATGGTAACGAAACTCTGCCACTATAAGCAAAATTTGTAAAATATATGTTTGAGACACGAGTTGACTTCAATCTTATCAGTATATGACTACATCAGAGTATCACATTTATCTTTCTTTATGTTATTTAGGAATTCTTCTCGGCTCACTATTATGAATTCATCTATTATTAGTTAATATTCGTCAAAATTCTTCCAAATGATGGGGAATTCTGATTTCATAAATAGATCTGTTCACCCTCAGAAGTTTGCCACTATGAGAAAAGTGAGAGAAGTGAAACAGAGTTAGAACTATTAGCTTGACATCATCGACTCATGAGAATTTATATACTATAAATTGGTTATAAACGTTGGGTTAATGTTACAGGGTGAATCTGCCGGTACATATGAAATTGATTCATGAAAACGAAACAACTAATAATGTTTTCAGTCATAATAAGGAAATACATTTGTACGAATATGGAATAGTATTTTCGGAGTAACTCGGAACCCAAACACAGACTACTACAACGTTTTTAATATAAGATTATTTGCTTTTAGCTGTGTTTTCATCTTCAGACAAACATGTTTGCAGTTATTTTGTCGAATATTTTGCTCATGAAGGTTTTGTTCTTTTTCAGTTAATCAATTTTACTTTAACATCTCAAAACAAAAGGTTACTATATGCGAGATTTCGCAATTTGTAGATACATCGAAGAAAATTATTTTTCAAGAGACAATATTCAACCTTCCGTAGAATATTAAATA
Source organism: Cryptolaemus montrouzieri (assembly GCA_013387265.2). Lineage (NCBI taxonomy): Eukaryota > Metazoa > Arthropoda > Insecta > Coleoptera > Coccinellidae > Cryptolaemus > Cryptolaemus montrouzieri. The sequence goes on along the minus strand of JABFTP020000185.1, from coordinate 54,851,725 downwards.
TCCTCTCTTGAAGGAGCTAGTTTTCCGATCTACTCTTCATAATCATCGTTAACCGGGGCCACATTGCAAAATCTCGCATATAGTAACCTTTTGTTTTGAGATGTTTGTGTATGCCTGGTTGTAAACCACATAGAAATGAGGAGCGTCGGTCCTTCGACGGCCGATTCTGTCTGATACGTGAGTGTGGCATGGCGGTATGTTATCGAACTAGTATGACCACATAACGTTCTCTCGTTTTATCTGCTCTTTGGTTTCACCGTTTCGCGTGGCGTTGGTGTGATAGCCTCTGTTTCGGTTCGTTGGGGGGCGCAGTGATATTTACATTATTGCGTTCGCTCCAACAAATTGAGATGAGCAGGCAGCGGCATGGTCTTGTGTTACAAATGGGTAGACAACGCTGACGAGGTCAAACGAGACCGAAACTGCAGTCCATTGTTCCTATTCGTGACATCTGACCGTGCTGTAGCCCCGGTTAACGGTGATATGAAGAGTAGATCGGAAAACTAGCTCCTTCAAGGGAGGATATTTAACATTCTACGGAAGGTTGAATATTGTCCCTTGAAAAATAATTTTCTTCGATGGGTTTTAATTAACACTGATAATACATTATTCTATTAATGTATATACTGAAATAAATATGGGAGAAACACATTCAAAAATATGATCGGGAGGAAGCACCTTATATAGAATACATATTCATTCAAAACACGCTAAGCCTCCCACGATCGCCCCTAAAGTGTAGGTTCAGGAAAATTAAGAGAAACGGATGAACAATTATGATTAAAGAAAACAAGCAGAAAAAAATTAGGGAAAATCCTTGTCTCACTCGTCACTGATAATAACTGATAAAAAGCTAGTCTATAAGTGTATTTGAATAAAACGTGGAAACAGAATGGTTTTGTTCACTTCATTTGATGGATGTCGTACGATGTGATAGCCAAATTCTAAAAATAAAAAGAAGCGAATAAAGATCGAGCCAGTAATGCTGTATGGATTTCATTGTTTCAAACCCAAAAAAGAAAAGAACCTGATATCAAATGTAAATGATCAGAACCATCAGGAAATCGAGGTATAGGATAGGCCAAAACTGAATGACTGAATGTTTCCTCAGCCTCACCATAATGAAAATTTGAACAATCTACATAATTTCACATGAGAAACATACTATTATAACGCCCATGACCTGTATTTGATCGATTCAAGGTGCACAGTATCTTTCTTCTGAGACAGAAACCAGGAACCTTCTAAGTAGGATTTTTCCAGGGGGTTAACGCTTTGGAAGGAGTGCACACGAAACCAAGCAACCAGATTGGTTTCCAAAATTTCAATCTCAGACTAAATGGAATCCGAAAGTAATTGGAAATAGTTCCGGAAGGTCACTCCCTTCCCAGCTTTTTTCAATTCTGCGGATATGTGGAGGAATCATTGTATTGAGGGTATGTGGCATGATAATTGTGGTTTAGCTAACGGTACCACTTATGATTCTTTGGGCTAATTTAATCAGGAATCAATTCTTTGCACATGGATACTATCAGACAGAGAAACAGTATTCCTCTTTAGAAAATACCAGAGCAAAACCATCAGTTCGAATAGTGTGAACATCGGCAGTGCTAGTTAGTTTTTGTAGAATATTATCTTTTCTTCAGCTTTGTTTAACAATATATAATTAAAAGGTAAATGGGAAGTCCAGTGTGAAACCGTCTATCTTTTTGATGGCTAGTATGAAGAAAACAAGATACCTCAGTTTTCGAAGAATAACGGCACAGTCTCTTTCAAAAAAATTCATTCAAAGAGGAGCAAGAACAGATCCCTGTAGAAGACCATTATTAAGGCTGCGAAAACCACTACTTGTCTCTTCAACGAAAATTATTAGACGGAATTGTTGGAAAATCATACATAAATTGAAAAATAAAGTGGTAAGGACAGATCTCTGCAGATTATGAAGGGTGCGAAAACGACTACTTTTCTTTTCAATTAACACGAAATTTTCTGTCTGACAACATATTCTCGATTAGCTTAATACTTGTTCAACAGTGAATAACCTTAAACAGATCTCTCCTCACTGTAATATATGCTGCAGAAAGATCGGAAACGACAACTCAATTTACTCTAAAATCACGACTCAATGAACCATCTTAGACTGCGGACTTGATCTGAACAACTGAAATTTCTTCTTAAGCCACCTTGCGAATGAGAAAAAGCTTCGTCAAATATCGGTTTTAATCTTCGAAAAAGAAGTCGCTTCTATATTTTCAAAGAAACAGAAAGTAGACTAATAATACCATAGCTATTCAAAATTTTCAAATTATTTTAGAATTGCAATAGCCATGGCTTTTCTGGGATCTGCAGGAATATCACCTGGAGCCAACAAATAATTATAAAAATATAATACCCAATACAGGAATTATTTTTGGTTACATTTTATGGCTATGGAATTATTATTTTTATCGTAACGGTATACAGAAAAAAAATTGTTCAGAAATTCATCATCTTTTCAGTATTCTTTATAAAGCACAATGTTGACAACAACTTCTTTGAAACTGTCTTCATATCAATCTCTTTCAATTTTGTCCATAATCAGTATTCTTTATAAAGCACGATCTTGACAACACCTTCCTCGAAGCTGTCTTCATTCCAATCGGGCTCTGAGAAAAATCAACCAAAGGTTTTAATTCAATCTCTTCAATGAAAATAAATTGCGATTCATTATTTCGTCAGATTAAAAATGAAGTCTTTTGAATTAAGTCCTATTTCACACTTCGCATATTTGAAAGAAGGTTTCTAGAGCAACCGGCACATCTCAGATGTTTATCTTAATCAATTATCAAATAGTTCAAACAATGAACTCGAGAATGTTCATGATTTTTTTCCTGAACTTACTCGAACTTGGAACTCTACATTCAGTATAAGTTTCTAAATAATTCTGGGCGAGTAATCCTCGGAAACTAAGTTGGTTAATTTTCCACCATTTTTTCTTTGCAACTGCCAAGCATTCTGTACATTTAACCAGATAAGTAAATATTGGAAAATACTTACTACTCTTCTAGCAGAAACGCATTGAACCTTTATTTTGGTCCAGTCTTATTTTCTCGGACTGTGCTCATACTTTTCAAACGTCGAACAGATAACTGATTTGAAAGCGAGATGGTGTTGCAGAAATTATCAAAATACAGGTTGAAGAGACTATCGGGATGCATATTCTGCAACAAATCTGAATACTGTAATAATATATTGGAATAAAGTTCTAGTGATTTGAATTTTTTATATATTCTTGTTGAACTTCGTTAAGATTCGAATAAGTCAACAAATCCAATGCGATTGATCTCAATCTAAAATTTGTAGCTCTATCTAATAGGTTGTCTCCGACTTCTATTTTTAGCCATTCTAGTTCAAATATGATACCCATATCTCATCAATGCTCCTATTTTATTACAATGAAGAGAACAGCATAAATTTCTCCTTCAGATTTTCCAGGTCAAGTTTTCGTGAACTTAGTTGTTGTTGTCTTTTCACACCTGTAGATTTTGCATAAAGAAGTAAAGGCAGTCTCTGGAAATGGGGCACTTCATCGAGTTATTTTTGAAATCTTCCAGTGCACAAACCTACAAGACACTTACATACCCCCTCAAAATGATAGCACCCAAAAATTATCTAATTTCATATGAACTTATATCTCCTTAGTCGAGGAAACGAAGCATTAAACCTACCAATTTCCTAGCAAGATCAATCGCTATGAAACTTTTTGCATTCGTTTTGAAAAAGCATCAGAAAAGTTTGTGAACTTAATCGGGAGTGGTGATATGAAAATTGCATTTTCTGTATAAGAAAATAATATAATATGAAAAATTTTCAACTCGAAAAATATCGACAGAAATGAGTTCCAATTTGTTACTCGTGGGTTTTCGAGGTCGCTGAACACGAATATGATATGACTTTACAATTGTGTAAGCAGGAAGTTTGAACAATTGCAAGTATGTTTCTTAAAATTTATTTAGATGAATTGCAACCCCGAAAACCCACGAGTAATGATTTTATATTGATTTCGAATAATAATAACATAAAATTCCAGGAGATGAGGTGCACCCTGGGCACCAGGTAGCTCAAGGATCATCGCCGTTATCATATTCGTGTTCAGCGACCTCAAAAACCTCCGAGTAATGACTTTCGACTGATTTCGAATGAAAATAACACGAAACTCCAGGAGACGAGGTGCACCCTGGGCATTAGGTAGCTCGAGGACCATCGCTGTTATCATATTCGTGTTCAGCGACCTCGAAAACCTCCGAGTAAAAATTGGAACTCATTTCTGTCTATATTTTCCGAGTTGCAAATTTGTCATATTACATGCACTTTGGAAAATGCATTTTTCATATTACCACTCCTGATTAAGTTCACAAACTTTTCTGATGCTTTTTCAAAACGAATGCAAAAAGTTTCAGAGCGATTCATCTTGCTAGGAAAAATTGGTAGGTTTAGTGGTTGTTAGTGTTTCGTTTCCTCGACTACCTGTAGGATTGTGTTGAGTAGCAAACAAATTATGGATCGTATCCTTACGCATCTATGACATTCCTGAAATAATGGAATTAATGTATACATTGCTTGACCTTGAACACACACAGATTCGCAGAGCAGAGGACAACTTTATCGATCAGTATAGCCAATTAAGTCATAAAAATGCTCAATGTCGTAATGGGACGTAAAGAACTGAAAACTTGTACACAGTACATTCAAAATAAATAGACAGTGAATTCAAACAGTATCATATGAACAGAACATTCATTGTTCAATGGTCAGAGTCGTATTAAGGAGTGGAGATCCAACCAATTAAATTGTGGTTTTCTGAATGTGATTTTTAGTCCTCTGCTTGGACAACATTCCAGCATGGATGTGACACATTTTCATTCGCAGTATCTGCTAACAAACCCCACGTTTTCTATAATTCTGAAATAGTACACTCTGATAAAATACTTTTAAAGCAATAGAGCGATAATACATTTCAGGACTTACTAAACTTGATGGAAACAGCGCAAGCGTCAGAATTAACGACTATATGGTCTATGGGAAGCGTTGTGCCGTTACGATAATGCAACGATCATTGTTTACATCCTGTCTTGGCTAGTCTGAATTTATTATACTGTCAATCCTTAGGGTTGCGCCAATTTTTTAAAGTGGGGAATCCATTATTTGTAGGGGTAGCTTGGAGTGAATTTTGAAAAGAAAGGAATGAAAATAGAAAAAGATTTTTCATTTATTAATATTTACAATGAAAAACAGGGGTGGACTTTTAGTGAATCGAAAAACAAACAGAAACCGACATTAAGTGTAGACGAATAAACATGATTAGTCTAATAGTGAATTCATTTTAAAAGACTCCCACTCACCTTCCCAGTATGGCGGGCACTTTGTTACCACAAATAAATTATGAAAAATATATGTGAATTGATGATGGCTGTGAACGAGAATGTGAATGTGAACGAATGCAAGATTGAAAATGAGTATCCTTTTATATCTGGGTTTCTAGGATTAAAAGTTCACTGACGAATCAATCAATCCGCGGGAATCCACGAGTCAGCAAATTGTCAACGAGTCGATATTTCCTTGGGACGTGAGAAATTCAAGATTGTAATTTTGAAATATTTGAAACTTAAAAAGAAGGATTCAGTTTCCTATATTTTTTAATATATGCAGAATATGTGTTCCTCCAATCTCAACATTAAACTTCAGTCACGAATAATCCATGAAAGAAGTCCATCAACAATATCATAATTATAAAAGATTATTTTAGGAATAAACTTCTATATCGGAATTATTCAGTTACCAAAATTGAGCGATAATTGACAAATAGACTTACTCACTTAATGATATTGATTTCAGTATTGAAGTCAGGTAAGGGTAGAGGAATGAAAAGACTCTATGAATCATTGAATTCTAAGCAGCTCATTTGTATATATTATCATTTGAAAGTCTTTCTACCTAGTAACGGTGTATGGATTGATACCAAACGTAATTTTACAATATTCGAAATGAAGAAAAACTTAATCCAAAATTAAATAATGAAAATCAACTTAAATAATTCATATTCGAAACAATATTTCGCCACTGTGCCCTATTTTGTGCCATTCTCTTCGCTTCTGTCATCTCTAAATTTTGTCCCGCTAGTATCTTCGCTACCAGCTCATTCCGCGTTTCCCTCGGTCGTCCCCTTTTTCTTCTCGTCTTTGTTCGTGTATCCCAAATAGATTTTGCCTGTCTTGAACTATCCATTCTGCATATATGTCCAAACCACCTTAGCTGGTTTCGGCCAATTATTTTCACAATACTGTCTACTTCTAGCTGTTTTCTTATATTTGATTTTTTAGTCTACCACACCTCTCAAATACTTCATATTCATCGAAAGTATTTTGCTTTTCTCCCTTCTACTCATCGTCCAAGATTCAGAGCGAAAAGTGAGAATTGGCGCGTATATTGACTTATAAACTTTCAATTTCGATGTTCTCCCGATCCTTCTGTTTCTAAGAAAACTTTCATTGTTTCATAAACTTTCGCAACATTTTGAATCCTTTCTCCAATTTCCAAATCCTGTTTATCCTTTTCCTCCAATATACACCCCAAATATTTGAAGCTTTCTACTCTCTCTATGATTTTGTTGTTGAGTGTCACCTTCGGATTATTTCTGTTATTCGATTCAACTATAATTTTCGTTTTTTCTTCCTTGATTCTTAGGGATCTTCTCGTAGAGCAGTTATTCCAAACATCCATATTGTACTGGAGATTATTTTAATTGACTCATTGATTTTAACTGGATAAAGATTTTCGAAACCCAAGTGGAGTTTCCTGACTTTAGTTCTCGCCTGTTTGATAATTTCATCCATGAACACTATGAACAGAAGGGGACTCAATACGCTACCCTGTCTCAAGCCTTGTTCGATGACAAACTCTTCAGATTCTATCCCTCTTACTCCTACCACGTTCCTGCATACAGCATATAAGCTTTTTAGTGCCCTTAGAAGATTGTGTCCTATTTGTCTTTGTGCCAAAATTTCCCAAACTCGATATCTCAATATCCTATCGAAGGCTTTCTCTAGATCAATAAATGCTATCCGCACTTCGAGATCCTGAATGAGTATTTTCTCGGTGATCTGTTCAAGGCTGAAAATATGATCCTGGATACTGTACCCCTTCCGAAATCCGCTCTGTGAGTCAGCAAGTTGTTGTTCCACTTTCTTTAACAGTTTCTTTTCTAGCACTCTCTCATGAACTTTCGCAACAACACTAAATAAAGTAACCCCTCGATATTTTTGGCATTCTTTCTTGTTTCCCTTCTTGGAAACTGGAAATATTATACCGACCTCTCAGTCTCTCGGTATCTTACCGGTCTTCCACACTCTTGTCAATAACTCAGTTAATGCAAATATTCCTTCTTCTCCCATAGATTTAGGCATTTCTGGCCTGATACTATCATATCCTGCAGCCTCCCGTTTTTCATTTTCTTGATGTCCTCCGATACTTCCGTTATAGTGATGTGTTCCTGTTCGTTGTTGTCATAATAATCCTCGGTGGTCTCTCTCTGTATTGTCTGATTCTCATCTGTACTCAGTATTTTTACAAAATATTCCGTCCATTTGTGCTTGTTATCATTTTCTTCAGTCAATGTTCTTTCTTGTTTATCATTAATCTCTATAGTAATATCTTTTTTATCTCCTTCAAGCGTTTTGAGCATTCTGAAAAATAATTTCTGGTTTCCTGCCCTTGCATTTTCCATGCGGTTTCCGAATTTCCTCCATGACATCTGTTTCGATTTTATCACTAGTTCTTTCACTTTCTTCCTTTGTATCTTATATTCTTCATGTGCCTCAAGTGTTTTCAAACTCAAGTATTTTCTCCATGCCGTTTTCTTCATTTTCACTTGTTCTTTTAACTCCTTGTTCCACCAAGCTGTTTGTTTTCTGATGTTGTCAGACCTTATTGTACCACATACTGCCTTTGCAGAGTTGTGTTAAACCTCTTTGCATGATATCCACATTTCTTCAATATCTCCTCTTTTCCATATAGATTCTAGGTTTCTCAATCTTCTATCCACGCTCTCTTTGTATTTTGCTGCAATATTGGGCTCATTCAACTTATATACTCTCATCGTTTCATATCACAATTCACCTTCTTTTTCCCCATTCTTTCGATATATAATGTAAGTGAGATTATTATAGGGTTCAATGATGATAAAGTCGAGGAAATGAACTGAGTTGTTGCGCTCAATTTCAGCAATGAAGGTTGCCTATCCATAACTGACATCAATAGCGAAATCATTAGCATTAAACAATTGCATCAAGTAACAATATTTCAATCTCCCACATAAATAGTACTATTAAACGCAAATAACCAATACATATTTTTCAATTATTATATTCTATTATTAAAAACCAGAAAATAGATACGGATGTACTTACATTGGCCCCGTCTCTAATAACACCAGCAATTATCTTTACAAATTCAACAACCTCCTTCTCAAGTGGTTAAAATAAAATAAAATTAATATTCAATGCCACAGAAAAGAGCAAATAGGTTGAAATAGTCTGGAATACACAGAATTGAATGCAATGAAGCTGTTCGAGCTAACGTTGGATAAACAGGTCGAAATTTCGAATCCAGTTTCAAAGAATATCGCTCCTCAGATAACAAATCCGCAGTTTTTGAAAATATCAAATCTACAAATTACATTATTACATTAGATAATTCAAAAATTTTCCACAAATGCAATAAGGAGATGACAATAAAGCTATTGGAAATTAGGAATGGTAGGTAGTGAAAATGGTGGTGTTTAGAAAAAAACAATCGTTAAAATTGCCGACGTTTCGGAGATTATTTTTTCATCTTCAGGGCTCTATAATGAGGAGAAAAACAAGAAAATCTTTAATGAAAATTCCAACATGAAAATTTTATGAAAACATTGAAAAATCGAAGGTATTCAGATGAAATTCAAAATATCATCAATTGATTACACTATGCTATGAAAAATATGAAAAATATGTAAAACAATTTCAGAAAAAGGGTCTAATCTTTAAAATAACACTAAATAAAATAGCAACATAAGGAAATAATTAAGGGCTGCGTGACTTCCAACAGACAAACGATAAGGGCATTTTAAATTTTGTGATATGGCAAAACATATGAAAAACAAACCTCTCCCAACTTCCGAACTATTTGTTATTTTACAAAAAAAAATCAGTTCCTCTCTAGTCAATAAAATTTTCGACGATGGTCATCGGTCAATTTTAATTAACACTTATTACAGTAAATGAGGATTTGAAAAGTTTTTTGAAATGAACAAATTATAAAAAGCACTCACCACTAGCAATAGTCTACTTGAATTGAATCACCTCCCACTACTCAGCATGCAACATAGTTATACTAAAGTTAGTACATTCTTTCTTACAACTGTTAGCTCTAGACACTTCAAAATTACGTAATTGTCGAAACCGGCCATGTGTATCAAAAATAAACATTGTAAAAATCAGACTGAAGTGTATCATTTTATTTATATGAAAATGAATTTCCATAAAATAAATCCATCAACAGTATCATTGATTAGATGATAATATTATACTGGGTGATTCACCAGTGACGCGGTGCTCTGTAGCTCGTACACTCTTGAAGATTTCATTTTGTTGGAACGGTATTGTATTCAAAAAGTAAGAATCTACTCCAGCAATTTATTTTGCAGTAAACAGGGTGCGGCAAATTTCTATAAAAAATCTTGGGTGGTTTTTTTCAGATTGGAAGACAACTTTTTTGTTTAAGATTCAGGAGCGGCCCCAACTCTGCTATAATGTCTTTAAGTAAAGTTTTTTTGGTTAGATCTAAATCTAACCCAAAAATTCATAAAAATAGACTCTCATATCATCGCATACTCATTCGGCCAGAGAGGATGAATACTTTTTTCCTTTCGTTTTCTTATTGCCCAAGGATAGCTTTACTGATGAATTGAAATAGATTATCCCCATTTTATACAGGAGTGACTCGAGAAAATTATTGAATACTGTAATTTCAACAATAAAATATCTTGATTTTTTCAAATGGAACATCCTGTATTTTATCATTCATGTCAACGCATAAAATATTTTGCCATATTTCTGCAGAAGTAACCTTATCTTTATATTCGACCATTTCGAAATAAAAAAATAAACTAAAATAATAAAAATCAGAGGTTGCGAAAGAAGAGGTTATTAGTACATATCATTATACTTGATCAGAGAAATGGAGATATTTTAAGGTAGTCCTGTATGAAATACGTAATAGATTGGTTTTTGGTGAGATGATCTACAAGGTGTTAAAATATTTCAATAAGTGTTCGAAATGTTGCCCTTTTCTTTGTATACACAACTCAATCCTTCTGAGTAAAGACCGTTGAACTCTCGAGAACATTTGCGCATTAACTGACTGAAAGAAGTCGACTATTTTCTGTCTCATATCCAACTGTACTGTAGAAGGAATCTGGTAAACAATGCCCTCAATATAACCCCACAAGAAAAAATTTAGACTTGTGACATCCGGAGACCTAGCTGGCCATGTAACAGGACCACCACGTCCTATCCATTTGTTTGGAAATGCATGATTCAAATGCTCCCTAACCTAATGTGAGTAATGTGCCGGTGCTTCATCCTGTTGAAACCAGAAATCTTGTCTTATATGCTCTGGTACATTGGCAAGTAACATTGGTAAATGATTTTGCAGAAAATCTAAATACATTTCACTATTGAGGTGCCCGTCGAAAAAGTGCGGCCCAATTAGAAATCCATCTACTATAGTGGCTCATACATTCAAGGACCAACGATGCTGGTGATCTATTTGTCTCATCAGGTGCGGATTTTCCGTGGCGTAATAATGAAAGTTATGCCTGTTAACAAGCCCATTCTTGTAAAAAGTAACCTCGTCCGAGAAAAGAACTCTGCTAAAAATATTTGGATTTTCCGCGACTTTGTCACTTGCCCGATTGCAAAAATTGATTCGATTTTCATATTCTTGATTGTTCAGTTCCTGGTGCAGCAATACATGATATGCATGAAATTTATTCACTTTCAAAATTCTCTGGACGGAAGTTTGACTTATATCTGCTAACTGAGAAATCTGTCTTTGGCTTTTATATGGGTCCTCTGTCACTGTCAACAAAACTGATAACTGGTTATCTTCAGCTGTAGTAGTTTTTGGTTTTTCACGTTTTTTGTAAGCGATATAACCCGTTGATAAATCTAATTAGAAGTTTTTCAAAGCATCTTGCATCAGGATGCCTCTTATTAGGAAACCTTTGTGCATAAACTCTACTTGCCAACAAAAAATTTCTATCACACTCGCCCAGAATAAAGATCATATCAACCATTTCTTCTTTGGAGAACTTCATAGCAGTCAATTGAGAAAAGTGGGTTCAAACCTCACTTTAACGATGTTTAATAACGAAACACTGATAAGTTCACCATGTAAAATGCAGAATATGATATGTCCGGACACCTGACAGAAGGCACAAATAAAAGAAAATGTCAACACATACCTCGATTTCATTTTAATCATCTTGATTTTATCATTCGTGAAAAGAATTATCTTGTTTAGGTTTCATTTTTACTTAAATCATTACAGAAAAAAAAACCTCTATGCGAATAATGAGGCATGTTGATGAGTTTGATACGGTTTGTAGAATTTTCATCAAAAATTTTTACAAATAATCGAATCTTTCGAGAATGATCGAAGATAAAGATAAGGTTACTTCTGCAAAAATATAGCAAAATATTTTATGCGTCGACATTAATAATAAAATACGGGGTGTTCTATTTGAAAAAATCAAGATATCATATTTTTGAAATTACAATATTCAATAATTATTGCGAGTCACTCCTGTATAAAATGAGAATAAACTATTTCAAAGCAATAAGAAAACGAAACGAAAGAAAAAGTATTTATCCTCTCTATCCGAAGGAGCATGCGATGATGTCAGAACCTATTTTCATGAATTTTTACGAAAAAACAAATATTTTTACGTAACTACTCACCGAGAAAACTTATTACTTAAGGACATTATAGCAGAGTTCAGGCCGCTCTTGAATCTTGAACAAAAAAGTGATCTTCCAATCTGAAAAAAACCACCCAAGATTTTTTCATAGAAAATTGGGACACCCTGTTTACTGCAAAATAAATTGCTGAAGTAGATTCTTACTTTCTGAATACAATATCGTTCGAACAAAACTGAAATCTTCAAGAGTGTACGAGCTACAAAACACAACGCCACTGGTGAATCACCCAGTATAGCGCGCAAAAAACTCTTACTACAGACGAGTCTATGCTTCTGTGGGAGAAATAAAGGTTATTTCGCCAATATATTGAAAATATTAGACATAAATATGGTGTGAAATTTGACCGTGACTTACAGAAAGTACTGTTATAATTATGAACATGCAAATATTTACGGAAGCATCTGATCTGGGTGGCAAAGGATATGGTGCTAATGTTTTTCTGCATTTTAAGTGCGATTTTTTGGAAAGAGAACATAGTTTATACATGAGGATGTATGTCAATTCCGTAATTCTTGCTAGACTGTAACTAGCAAAAATGCATTTTGTACCGAAATATTGTGTAGTGGTAAAAAAGAGACCACCGGAATTTTCTGAGGCAAAGCTTAATTCCGGTGAATCAATTCAATGACATAGCGGCTTTGTTTTCAGTGGTAAATGGAAAAACAAAAGGTCAGTCTAGGATATAACTTCGGATAGCCCTCTGAATAATGAAAACCTTTCTTCGAAATGTGTAGGGGTAGATACTAGGAGAAAATTGCCTAAACCATGCAGATGGTGATCAAAGCAAGTTCTACGAGAGCACTTGCAGTATTTTAGTTCAAACTGGCCTCAGAATCCAGGACTATAACTCGAAAAATGTTTTGGGGAATTCCGTATGAATTTGAAAAACAACTAAATGCTTTATTTCATTTTGATCTCTTATTTATCTGATGATTTAGAAATTATTTATGTTGTGTGAGATTGCATTAAAGATATTTTTGTTTCATGTCCGTATTGCGGATTTTGAAATAAATATTTAATACGAATATTTACTTCATTCTTTTTAAGAAATAGGTTCTTTCATATTTGACTTTCAACAATTTCTGACGACAGAAGTGTTTAATGGGCGCTACGTATCTTTATCCATTATGCAGTGCTCATGCCTCATGGTACGCGGCATTGGTATTCTTATACAAAAAAATCATTCAAAAACTTTTATGACATCAAACATACTTTGTATAGATAACAACCTTTAATAATAAACTAGAATCATATAATCGGCACTATCGGTGAAACACCAAAATACGTTGACAGTGAATGTGTTGAGGAATAGAGGTTTATTAAACACTCGAAATTATTTATGACAGCCCTTTGCCTAAATAGTTCTAGTGTACATTTATATAATCTTGTAAATTTTCAGGACCTCCGTTGAAGAAAACAACAATTTATAGCTTCAAGCCTTTAGAAATTACCAACAATGATTGGGAAGAATTTAACGAGAATGCTAAAGAAACAGTTGGTAAATATGGTAAATATTATACTTCTGTAATTTCTTCATCACTTTTATCGTTATATTTAATCGGAGATCGTCACACCGATATTTGTCTTCGACTGATTACGAGAAACGAATTCACCTCTCATCCTAACCAAATATAAAATGTGAAAATACTTGATGATTTTTGCCTCGAAATATAATAGTTTCCTTTTATCTTTTCAGACAAAAATTTTCAGCAGGGTTTAGTTGAGTTCATCGCCTTAATATTTTTCCGAATATACTTTCTATTAGGAGTGAAACATCATAATATAGATTTCATTCATCGTTAGCTATCGAAATTATGTGTAATTGCGAATTACTCGTTGATTCGGGGGAATTTTGGCCTCAAAAAAGGCTTGTAGCGATCGAGGACACACCCTACCTATCCTGACCCCCACTATGTATTAAGTATTGGATCTCCACGGAGAGAGTGACATCATCCAAAGAGCCTCGACGGCAGGATGCTCCTAGAGTGCATCTAATTATTATATTGTGAGCCCTGTGCAAAGTGCAAACCGTCAAGTATTTCAGTTGTAATATTTGAAGGTGAGTTATATCAGTGACATCAGATTGGATATCTGACTGAGAAGCAGATAATATCTCACCATGTCCCATAATGTTAGTACTAAGATCCTAAAGAGTAGCAAAATGCTCGCGCGAGATAGTAAAACATTACTTAGAAATAGATGAATCACAATGAATCTCTGGGAGAATGTTGAATTTATTATATCCTTGAAAACGGTTGTCTGGTTGGTTATCCTTCCCGCAATATCGTCAGATCCATGTTTGGCACAAATTGGCTAGCGATTCCAACTCGCTGGCGCTCATTTTCAAACAATGAACATGAAATATTTTTTAAATGGTATATGAGAACATGAAACGCTGGGCAGAAGTGGTGGGTTCGAAACAGACTTGGCACAGTGGCATATAGATGAATAGGAAGGAAGTAAAAGCCACTCGACCTTTCGGTCGATTTTTCTACTGGTACAAATCATACGTCAAGATATTCTTTTTTGAGATACATTTTGTTCGGGTAGAGGTAATGTGTAAATAAATTTTTTCTGGAGAGAGGGGTATTTATACTAAACGTTATTCCTCAAATTGTTGGAAACAACAACGAAATCAAATTTCATTGTTTTCTACTACTTTCCATGCTAGTATGAGTTTTGAGGACGAATCCCATAAGAGGTTTTCTTTCTTGCGCTAAAGAGATCAACTAGTCATTGTCCATAAAATTGAAAAAAAAAATTGAGAGCTAATGTGAACTAACAGTAGACTAGACAAACTGTTGTTCGGTCAGAAAAAAAACCTAAATAATTTGGTTCGGAATGGGTAGCTAACAAACCTCGGCGTAATTGGACAGAGTTCGGCTGTGTAAGTTGGTTTAATGTCAACAAGAGTGAAAATTACGGTACTGTGTAAACAAAGCAATTGCGTATTTATTCGAATGAGGTGAATTCGACTAAATTGAATGTAACCGAATTCAGAGAAAGCTTATTGCACATTTTGGATGAAAGGAAAATTTCAAAATACATATTTTGAAATATACTGCCTTATTTCGATAATAAAGAACTCGATCAAATCCCACCATCACTTCGTCATATTTATTAATATTATTAAAAAGAAAGATTCTCAGGCAATTTTCGAAAAACAACCCAAAGAGGAGAGTCAAAAACTGGCAGCTTCAGCATCTTCGAAGGAATTCAACGGTTTCGAAAGAATCTAAGTGACCTGCTTTTGTAAAAAACAAAATGACAGAGATTTGCAGCTCTGAATTTAATAAAGACCATTGACCTTAGCGGATTTAGAATTATTGAAGGTCATAGCATTGCTGCCTATCACAATTCATGATCTAGAATCTGGCAAGATGAAGAAGAAATGAGAAATATAGCACGAAAAACACGGGAGTAGGTGGAGGACCTAACTTCTGCTGTATTGCTAACGAGTATTACCTAGTCCTTATGATGGCTTTCCCTAAAATAAACTTGGATCATTCAATAAATCTTCAACCTCTGTACTTGGATGATCAAAAAATTGTATCTTCTCAGGTGGTGAAAGTGATGTAATAAATTTATGGACTGTATTCCAGCATTTCTCTTACCGACGGATAATAATTCAAATACATACGCATGACGAAGCTCGATTCCACCGATTATTAGATCCCTACAATTACCGACAGTAAGCCATAGTGCCAGGGTGCTCAAACTTGAACTGCTGGCGATTTACCTCAATATTTTTAGACTACTTACGATCGACTCTGAGAGGCTGCTAGTATATGTGTGATGCAGGGTTGTCGTCCATACACAATACACTCTACCTACCTAGGTAGGGTGTACCGTATCATGTATAGATATTAGCTTTCCGCACAATATACATTATTTTAGTCGAGGTTTGGGTTACGTTTAGTTAGGTTAGGTCTAAAATATCAATGAAAGAACTCATAGTTATTCAAAATTTCGAGCTTATTGGTTGTTAGAAAACAAAAGAGTTACATATGGTGTTAAACTTAACTAAGGAGTGACTTTGGATGTTGAAGCGTGACACTGCATGTCCTCAGCATACTTTTCATAAGATGGTACGTAACCACTAAGTGCTAATCGCAAGCATGAAGACATATGATCGTCAGTTAGTTGATACCGATATTTTGACTTAATTATCTTCATTTCAGAAAATGCAGACTCATACAAGTAAGCTGACTAAAACATTGCCGTCAGTTGAAGAGCGATTTGCCTTATATTATATTATATCTTCAGATATAAAACACCAGCAATTTATATCAGATGCTGTAGCTTTGAGATGTATACCTGATATAATCTGCACCAACTCGTTTCCAACAGAACATGAGTTCATATTAAACTGACCTGCTATTTCAGTAACTAATTCCTCAATGTTCTTACATGAGAAAGCATAACTCATAAATGATGCTATATTTGCCAATTTACTGCAATCTTGAAAAGGTATTTCGAATTGTCCCAAAATATTTGATAATTCAGCCTCATACTCATCATAATTCAACTGAGGAATAATTGTTTTCAAAGACGGAAGATGTTTCGGATCCTTTCTTTTCAGTTGATCTATCATTAGCTGCAATTCATTTTCGAATGCGTTTACTGTGTTAATCATCTCAATAATAGTTTTTCCTTTATCTTGAAGCTCCAAGCTAATGGTGTTTAAATGCATTGTGATGTCAGTCTAAAATACCAAATCAGTCAGCCATTTTTCTTTTTTCAACACCTGAATGTCATCACCTCTTTCGTCTAGAAAAGACCACCTGACGTCAGTGTGAAGAGCTAAATCAATGTGTGCAGCTGACTCCCTATCTTCCAACTGCAACTTAAAGAGCCGCCGTTGCAAGCTACGTGCACGGATGGAATTCACAAATGTTGTTGCAATGTCTATAATTTCGTGCGTGTTTAAAACTTTTGAACACAAAACTCGTTGATGTATAATTCAATGGAATGAAAAAAATGGAAGGAAATTTTCATTAGCTCGACGCAATGCCACAAAATCATTTTTGTTTCCAGGCATTGCTGGTGCTCCATCGGTTGTAATGCACAGTAATTTATATATTGGTTGCTTGTTGTTTTTACAAAACTAAAGAAAACGTCATATATATCTTCGCCACGGGTCTTCTCCTTCAGAGGAATGATTGTCAGAAATTCTTCCTTAGCCAACATATCATTGAATCCGAATGAAAATACACAGCTGGGCAGTGTCTGTCATATCGGTGGATTCGTCGAACTGTTAAGAAAAGTATGTACACTTCATGATATCATGTTTTAGTTTATCTGCCATGTCCTGACTCATGACTTCAATACGCCTTCTGACAGTCGGACGAGATAACTGAAATTCTCTTATAGCTAACATGATTTTTTTTTATTTTTAAAATCTCCAAATAAAGTCTCACCCGATTCAATAAATGCTTCCTTCCCATCCGATCCATCTTCGAGTGGTTTCTTGTGTTTCGCCAATATATGAAATATTTTCAATGACGCGATCGTAGCAGCTTTTGATTGTTTCGCTGGTATTGTCAACATGGTTTGTTCTTTTCTCAAACAAGATATCAAATCAAGTACTTTTTCTTTTCTCAATTCACTCTGTAGAGGAAAATCATTTCCATAAATTTTTTGAACTGACACACGACAAATAAGACAAATGCACTTATCCTTGACCAAACAAAAGAAAAACTAGCTAACCTACCAATCGTTATTAAAATGCGTTTTCTTCGCTGCACTCATTTTGTACTATTTAATAATCAACTTTGTATTGACGTAGTATTGACTTCAATTTGCAATTCGGAATGAAATCAATTCCTGCAGGCGCAACATTTATATCGGCGTGAACGAAAGTCTCGAATGTTCCCGTCAAACGCGCCGCCCGAAATTTCTAGAAAAGCGGCAAGACTAAAAAACGCGGCTTTTCTTTGACAAGTACCACGCGTTCCTTTGATAAAGCCGCCTCTTGCCGTTAGCAAAGTGCTATTTTGTTATATAATAAATTTCTGTAGTTTAGTTACCTACTTATTATAATTTCTTTTCTTCTCGAGATCTATTCAAAAAGCACTCGCGATCGACTGGTCGATCGCGATGGACGGTTTGAGTACCCCTACCATAGACTATCGACCATCAATTCATAACGTACTTCTAGAGTAATATGGGCATATTATTACAATCCTAGTAGCTTCATAAGATCTTCGTAAATCCTTCCGGAATTTTTATAATAAATATTATATAAGTAGTTATAAATCGCTGACTATACTTCATTGTAAGATTTTCCGTCATTATACTCACTATAACTGCAGCCGTCATAGCACTGAACAGCGAGCGTGATACTATTATAGCACCATTGGCGAATCATATGGTCCCAACATTCGCTGCAGATGTTACTGCTGCACATAAACTTTCAAAACTCTCGGCGTCTTCTGATGTTCAAAAATATTATGTATGACCTGTGAAAACCTAATATATGAACCAGCAATTCCCTTCAAGGTGGTAATGATACACAAATACACAAAAAAAGATGAATGAAGCTTGATCCCAAGAATTATATGTATAATAGTCACTGACTTCCAAGTTACCTATATTGCTTACATTATAGAGCAACAAATAAGTGTGAGATCTCTCTAAATATCTCAATATAGACTGAAAAATTTGGTTGTGTAGATTAAAAAAGTTTGAAAGATGGCGTTCAGTTTTTATTGGATCTCTATCGTCCTTAATAACCTAAAAAATACAAAGAATTGAATATAACATTTTTTCGCCAATGAGAAAAGAAGGAAAAGTTCAGAAAAAACATCAAATCAATAGGTTAGGGCTTTTGAAATGATCTATTGACTCATTTTTTTCATATCGGGTGAAAGATTACACTTCCTCTTACGAGATATATTGGAAAAACTGCCGAAAATGTATCAATTCATCCAATTTCTGTTTTTGCTGTATCTCTTGCGAATGTGATCTGAAAAAAAAATTTCAAATTGTTTTCTGAAACCACCTTCGGAATGACACAGAGCTTCTTCAATAATCAGTTTTCATCTTTTAAATAGTAGTATATCGAATATCTTGAAAGGAACAGAAAATATACTGATCGGCCGATAAGCATTCGGTTTTCTTAAATTTTCACCTGGTTTTGGAAGAGTATTATCGTTGTTTCTTCTAAAATCCATAGGAAACTACCAGAAGCTTCCCTTTTGAGGAGTTATATTATCACGATATGAAGAGTAGTAGATATTTTATTAATACAGCACCACTTCTACACTAGAGATGTATACTAATATTTTCGTTAAAAATTAACGCACTAGATTTCTTCGACCTCTAGCAAAATAGCGAAATAGTTCAAGTAGACAGCGGAGTAGATGTAACATCGCGTGTTCACTTAGCCCGCGACCACGCATACCGGTAGCAACGGATGATTTTGCAGGGCCACCGGAGACGTGGTCTAGACAAACCACAACCAATGTTAGCTTATGGAAATGGATACATCCGTCGCATTGGAATCGAATTTCCATCAGAAATAAATTAATTGCTTTGGCGGCACCGCTAAATCTTCCGATGCAACCGCTATGTGTGATTAAGGTCTTATACCTGTTTCAAAATTATTAGAAAATCGCACAACATCCTAAGATCTAATTTCTTCACGACTATTTTCGATATTGAAAATAGACAATACAACTCAATAAAAAAAAAGAATCAGAATGTACTTCTCTAGAGCCATCTATCAAGACTTGTTATCCTCGAATTTCACCAAGAAATGCAGTTTTTTGTTTGCCTTGTGTTACATTCATAGCAAATAGCAAATTGCCAGACGATAATTGGCAAGAAATATACTAAAAACGATTTTCAATAGTCTTTCCAATATGTCGTCAGTGAAACCAGAAAACAGCGTAACTCCAAAAACTCAATTTTACAGGGAAACGTTTTATTTCCATAACTTAATAAAGTTGCCTGTTAAATTATATCCGATTGATGAAGTTATCTACTTCGGGCTTTTTTTTAATGGCCATACACATTTTGCGTTGCTATGGTTTATTTAGAAATTGGACATACACTTCGAAACAATGATAAAATTGGAAATTAAACTCAATTCTTTCATAAATGTACTTTATAAAGAGGAGCTTGAAGTGGTAACTCTTTTGTTTTCATATGGCACTTTATAATCTCGAAGGTTGATAAGACACATCATTGACGGTGGGGAATATTATCATAAAAATCATGATAATCTGCCTTTAGGCTATGCTTCAGTGACTGAAGACGATCATACTTTTCTTTTTTATTTTTCTCCTTTCTGCGTAAAGGTTTGGCAAAGTCGAGCTGAAACTACCACGATCTTTCTGTTGAATTTTTCTTTGATTGTATCCTGTCCAGTACACTTCAGTGTGCCTCAATTTATACATTAATTTACCACTCGGACAATATTTTAGTTGTTTGAGGTCAGTTACAGTGGGATCGCCTACTCGGCGACCAGATCTTATAGATGAATAATATTTTAACCGAGAGAAGTCTTTGAAGAAAGAGTGGTCTAAACAAGGAACAACGTATGGAAATTGCTTCAACCGAGCGTTTTCGCAGTGGTTCACATAATCTGCTGCCACATTAATGTCTTTGTTTCGAATTCGTGTCTTCCTATAGTGGAATGCATTGCATCTGCCTGTATTTGCGCGTTACCCTTGAAAGGAAACTTTCAAATAATTGTAACATTGTGGATCGTAGCTGTGTGCATTAATGCATTTGATAGAGTCGCATTCCTATTTTTCCCTGTGCAACCATCACTCCAGAAAATAATTCTTCTGTTTTAAGCTTTCATTTTTGGTTTTTGGTAGGATCTCTTTCTCTATGAAAGATACTAGAATGGATCATTTGCAGTTAAAGCTGCTTCAACTTCACTCCATAGATAACAGTACCCTTCTTTTGTCTTGACGTTGAAAATGGTGAAGTTGTGTACTGCAAGCTTTGTTTTCTAGTATATGGTACCAACCTCATTCTTTGGAGCTAGTAATACTGGCTGCAAGTCCATGGTAAAAACAGAATCTGAATCACCTTCAGAAGTGTCATTTGTTTTTTCGTCTCAAGCTTCTTGTTTTAAGATCAAGTGATATTGATATGCCTCCTTAGTAATATTTTGGGTTTTGTATCCAACACATGTATCACACTGGTCTTTCTTAAGGTGATATAAAGACAGATTCACTTCATGAAAATCGTCATTAAAAACTGTCCTAGAATATGACTTCACATTCTGCTTTTGGCAATAGTTTTCCGCATAAAATCTATATAGTTCCTGCTTGCTCTGCCACATTGGTTCTAAATATAGCTTCTGGGTAGAGGATGCGATTCCATTTCAGGCAATGAATCGAAGAAAGCTTTTTAATTCTTACGAATATTCTCGGAGTCGACACATTTCCGAGTATCTTATTCCATTTTCAATTGTCGTGGAACATCTTTACGATCCTCTTCAAGAGTCATGTTATTACTATCTAGTCTTATCCAATTTAACATGCAGTTATGCCTCAATCCAAGCATTGCATTGAACATCTTTTAACACACGATATCTGACTAAATCTTTAACCAGATCATACTTAATAGTATAGTTACGCCGAGAATTTTCTTTTTCCCCTCTTCGGCTCTTCACCGTTTGCACCAATGCAATGCACCTCTAACATATTCTCGTTTTTACAACCATGTTTTCCTCCAAAATAATTCGAACAGTGAACGTCTACTGTTCTCAGTGAGCTTCCGACATTAAACTGAATTTGCTTTTCTCGAAAGCTTAGTCACATGGATGCATCAAAAATTTTCCTTGCTTTTCGACTTTATAATCCCACTTATCGTTGCTTTTTTTCTTTCCACAGTAAGATAATCCAAATTGCCGTCTCTCTTTATTCATGTCATACTTCTGATCTCTTTTTGAAATAGTCAGCTTTCTTTTTTCTTATGATTGCTTTTGTCAATCTCTTGCAAAACTTCGAATCATTTTCGTTTTTGCCTTCACTTGCCACATTCAATTCCACTGACGGTTCATACTCACTTTCACTACTTTCTTCATTATTTTCACTCAGCTTCCTCTTTCTTTTTCGTTCATAAGTTCTTGGTTCGTCTTCAAGATCTTCCGCTGTTGGTTGTACTTTGGCTATCTCTTCTTTTTCGGCTTAATTGTTGGCTGTTTCTCCTTTGGCTGCTTCTTCTTTGTTAATTCCTTCTTTGAGCGGGTTTTTTTTTGGATATTTCTTCCACTGTTACATTCTCCTGAATGATATTATCTTCGGCTACTTGGTCAAATATAGTTATATCATGTGTTTGTTCTTCTGCTATCTGAATTGGATCAGTCAGATAGATTCCATCAGCAGCATTCACAAAATTTACCACGTCATTCATATTGTCGAAAATTTCATTTTCGGTAGCATCAAGATCAAATAATATTTCATTATCTAATGCCTCATCTAGAGTACTCATATCAATCTGATTTGACACAGAAGTTTTTATTACAGACAGGTGTTCAATATGGAGGAATCAGTAGGAATGGCACTTTGTTGGATAACAGGAGGTTACATATTCAGCATTGCCAGGATTTTCATTGCACGTCACATTTTGGAATGCCTGTAAAAAAATTGAATAAAGACTATTAAATTGGTTCGGAAAATATTATGTATCAACCAAAAATTGAAATTGATAAAATAGGGTAATCATATCATAAGTTTTGAGACATCAACAGTTTCCATTGAGAAAAACGTGTATGTACAATAGGTGTTACTAACGAAAAGTGTGTAACTCCATTGAACCATTAATGTGCATATAGTTCCCAGTAAATAAATGAACGGAAATGATATATCAACATAAACTATGAATAGAACTCTTACCTTGATGTAGGTTGCCTCAAAGTGAATGTAATTTCACTTTTTTGCCACTTTTTCACAGCACAACACATAAGCTCAATAATGGCTGCGTTTTATACAAGAGTTACACTGATTTCCAAACAGTGTAGCACACTGCAGAGATACACCTAAATCAGAACTGAATTTACAGGGATCTTTTCAAAGAAATAGTAGGTTTTGCTTCACGAGGTTAAAGATATGAAGTGCCACCAATAGATGTCATAATATGTACGATTTCTTTGAGAGTGGAGTTACACCATTTTCTAGTTTCACCGACGATATGTCGAGTATTGCACTGATTGGCATAAAAAAGATATTTTTATAACTATAACTTCATAATCTGAAAATTTTCTCCAGGATTTCTGGCTCTCATTCATTTCCCGTGATTCAATTCCAAAATATATGCATGGAATTCTCGCTTAACACTTGGTGAAACAATGAATAAATGATTCGTTTGTCACTTGGCAAAGGTTTCACAAATATCAAAAATACTTAACATTATTGGTTAATAATAAGGATAAAAGCGGAGTATATAAAACACACTGCAGTGCATGTGAGACATTCAATACAGGCCAAACCGGAAGATGCATCGAGAGTCGAAGAAAATAAAAGATCTTTTCTCCAAAATAAAAATTCTACAGGTTTTTTGGACCACTGCATCAATAAAAATCATTTCATAGATTTCGAAAATATCGAACTCTGTATCCATGAAATAAAGGAAAAAGGATGGACATCTTCGATATTATTGAAATTACGTCCGCTCAAAGGAAAAACCAGCCAATTTGCAACGACCAACTAGACTTCAATCCACTTCCTGTTGTGAATGCCATCAAACATAAGTGAAATCATTTTGAATTTAGTATTGTATTACTCTTGATAATGGGCTAACAACCCGAAACATAAGTCGAGTATTTTTAATAATTATCTGTGAAACCTTTGCTAAGTGATAAACGCATCATTTTTTCCGAAATATCTCATAATCCAGAATACTATACTCTATTTTTTGAAAACGTCACTACCAATGAATGAATTTAACTCGGTATTTCTTCATTTTCAGAAACAACTGCGACTAATGATATGAAAACAACGTTCTTCGTGTTCATGACTAAGTCAACAGAGTCGTTAGAAACCATTGAACTTGAAGAGATATCGACTGAATCTTTGAGCATTGGTCCTCTTCCTCCCATGGCTCCAATAGGGGCAGTGGAAGCTACATCAGAATACTATGATGAAGAAGAATATAATTTCTCAGAAGTACCTGAATTTCAACACGCTACTAAAATTATTGAAGAACCGCAAGAAAATCTGAAAGAACGTACAAATGTATTAGAATTTAACAACATAGAAATTATTACCTTCAGGGGTGCAGAAACATTTTTACCTCCGAAAACTAACTTTCCAATAGAAAATGAGGCAATTAATTCAATTGAAAACCTGGAAGAAATCACTTTCAGACCATTCGAAAAATTTCCACCAGTATCTAAGCAAAGGGAATCCGAATATGCCGAAACGGTTTCTGGAAATTCAAGAGAAGAGAATAGTCAACTTCAAAATAGCAAAAGTTATCATAAAACTTTTACTGAAATTTCACGGCGTTCTTCAGAGTCACCTCTAATTGAAATTAAGGTTCACAGACCTAATGAGGAAGTATTAGAAAGAATAACAAAAATCTCTATACCAACAACATATCTAAAAACCAGTTTGATTGCGAAGGATGAAGAGAATATCATGTATGCGTTGACTGAAAAATCACAAAAGTTTTCCGCAAGTAAAGATCATATAGAAGTTGCGACAAAGCCTAGGCTTGAAGGAGAGAAATCAACGAAAATAATCGTGGGCGATCTTATTAAAACTGAATCATATGATCATAGGTCAATGGCTATACCTTTCAACGAATACTTAGAAGAAATTCCATTAGGAGATATACAAAGGCCTGATTCTAATCAGTTCAAGACAACAACATTTGCAATAGAAGGAGAGTTCAAGGAATTATCCTCTACTCGGATGAATGATTGGTTAGAGTATATTGAAGCACCCTTGAATGAAAGTTCTAGAGAAGATTCAGACGCATCGCTTAAGGAACCAGATAATTTAGGTAAGGTTGATGAGAATATCTTAATACATTCTGCTCAAAATCTTCATAGTTTAAACTCAAAATTTTTGGAATCACGGAAATTATCTAAGTGGAGGCGCAAAAGGCGAAATTCCAAAGATTTATTCAACCTCCCAAAGAAACCTTCACCTTGGATTGAGCTAGGGGAAACACCTTCTGAGTTCAAAATGATATCTCTGAATTCATCAGTTCCTTCGGAGATTGAATTCAAAATACTTGAAGGTGAGTTGATTGATAGAGAATACTAACAAATTATTATGTTTTCATTTTGAAGGTCAAACCACCGAAATTGCGAATGCTATAGAAGAGGTCCTTACCAATGAAAATGTATTAGAAGCGCCAGCTTCCATCGAAATTTCAACCATTTTGCCACAACTCGAGATCATTGGAGGCGTCAATCCAATAGAAAGTAGTACAGAGGAACCAGAATTACTAACCACTTGGGAAATTTTTAGTCGGACATCTGAAATCAATTCCAAAATTGATCAATTAACAGTCATAGCGCCAACGGAAAAGAAAACTCCTAAGACTCCAAGTAACATCGAAGATTTGATTGAGTTAGAAAAAAATATTGAAGAACATAAGGCCCTAGGAAGTGATTTACCATTTCTCCCCACTACTCAGAAGAAGACTAAACCAGATACGTTCCACATGATTCATCCTTCAACACAAAATACTCATGAAATAGAGAATATACTCAAGTTACAGAACGACTTGGAGTTGTCTGAAACAATTTCACGTCATTCCAACAACTTCCAGACCGCAAATTATGCAGATACCCGAGCTACCTCAATGGCATCTATAGAAAGGATAAATACTGATATTTCTGAGGAAAAAGTCAAGCTCAATAAATTCGAGCATAAAATTGAAAACTCGAAAAAGCTAAAAATTCATCCAACTGAGGATACAGAACTTTATAATAATTCGTTAAGAGCTATTCATGTAGAATACAGTACTAAAGAAAATACAGCAGATATAAGAAACTTGATTGAATTACAATATGATCTAGAATCAGCAACGGAATCTAGCTCAGTATTTTTTGTGGCTTTGAATGTAACTCCAGACACCTATACTGATAGAGAAATTGATAAAGCAAACGTATCAAACATATTTTCTGAATATAACTGGAGAAGTAATACATTCATAAGTATCGAAAAAACAACTGAAAGTCTTGAAAAAATTGAATCAATACTGAAGAACGAGGAGGATCTAGAAAAAATTGGGATCACCTATGGTGAACATACTTCAAGTCCGTCCAAATCTGACTTCAGACATGAGATTTTTTCTGAAACAATTCATCAGATGAATGTGGCAGATTCATCGATAATTTCAGAATCTATCACTACCCCATCGAATCAATTTGATAATGGAGTGAATGTAGAGTCTGGCAGTAAAATATTCAAAAGCTATGAATACAGTTTATCATCAACGTCTTTTTATACAGAAAAACTCTTGGAAGATGAAAGAAATATTGAAGAACTTCTGGAACAGCAAACTTTGTTCATAGAAGAGGCACAAATATCTTCTTCTATGAAGTCAAGTCAAGAGAAAGACAAGTCGACACCTCAAAATTTGGTGACGACTGCTTTAGGAGTCTCAATTCTTTTCATTCCATCATCTCTGCATCAAGAGGACTTTTCTCCTAGTATCTATTTAGATTCGAGTTTTTCAGAGTCTTCTACAGCAACTTCTGACATAAAAGAATTATTTTTCACTCCATTATATCCAAGTGATGTCATGTTTTCAAGGGAACATACCAGCTCTAAGATTTCGGAAATAACGACAATTAGTAGACCGCTTCTGACCGCAAATATGGCTGAGCTGAAAAATGTCCAGACCAGCCAAGAAGAATTTGATAGTAATTTACACCACTTACCCGACAAATCAATTGAAACCTCAACATTATGTGAAATTTGCGATTCATCTACACATTCTAGAAGTGAATATATCACAGGAGAGTCTTATAATCAAAAGTATGAAGAAACAAACAGAAATAACATGAGAGAAGAGGAATTCGACTCGAATTTGTTTTATCTACCTGAAAGCCACCAAACTTCTACTGTTTGTGAAATATGTGACGAAGCAATAAATACAGTTGAAGAGAAAGAGGAATCAACTGCAACCCCACGTGAACTCCTGTTTTCTGAACATGACAGAAGATTGAAGGAGGAGGAAGATTTTGATTCTAATATGTTTAATATTGCTGAGCAAAACCGAGAAACATCAACAATTTGTGAAATATGTGACAAAACGAAATCCCACAATTCATTCACTTCTATTGAACATACTACAGTGATCAAAGAAGAATTTACTCGAACTATTGCAAATATCGCATTAAATGAAGAATCAACTACAATTCAGAATGGAAAGGAAGAACCTTTCAATAATATGTTACATATTCCGGAAAATTATTCTCAAGAAACGTCGACTATATGTGAAATTTGTTCAACTGAAGAAGAAGTTAGAATTAAAGAGATTAGTATGACAACTGCAGAATTGTTACAGCAAGCAGTTACTACTACCGAAACTTTTCTCAGATCGAACGAAGCGATTACAGCCACTTATATATACGAGGCTACTGCAGTTGAAAAATCTATTGCTACAGAAGATGAAATGATGAGATCACCAGAAAACCTGAATACTGTTACAGATAAAGGTATAGAAGCTGCCAAACATATAGAAGAAAAATTGGAGCAAATGATGAAATTTGGTGTAATGGAAATAACAACAATTTTTCATACGTTTTCAAGTATGAATTCCGCAAAAGAAATGGAGCCCTTAGAAATAACTACTCACGCTATGAGTTCACTATATGCAAATATGTTTTCGAATCAAACAGAAAATGCTGAAACTAAATCACAACTGAACGAGAAATTATTGAAATATGATGAAACCAAATCTACCTGGAGTACGGAGCATACTTCTTTCATCTCAACTGAAAGGACCAATCTGCAAAGTAACACTACACGCAAAATTGCAGAAACATTTGCTACTTTGGAAGATCTAACTAAAACTACAAAACATTTTACTAATCAACGAGTTCAATCAGAATCTTCAGTGGAAAAAACTTCATTTGAGGTGGTATCAAAGAGCCCAGAAGAATCTTGGACTATCGAGAATAAAGAACATCTCTCAAGTAACACGAAAGTTCATGAGAAAACATCAACCGAAATCACAGATATGTCGCAGATAACTAACATTCAACAATTTCCATCGGTCAAACTATTGACTGAAATTGTACTAAAAATTGGAGACTCTACTATGGCAACGAATGTTTATAATACTGAAATACCAATATCGAAAACCGCAATGGAATCAACAACTGGAACATATGGAACATTCAGTATGACTAAAATAACGAGTAAATTCGATGAACGCACAACTGGAACAAATACAAACTTAGAAGGGGAATCGGTTACTCAAAGCATTTCACCCATTACTATTGAATCCGAGAATGTCACTGAAGAGAAACGAATCGACAAACCAACGGAAATGAAGAAAGTCTATGAATCGGCTTCCATCTTGTTTACAGACGAGTACACTACTTCTAGAACAGGAGCTCATGAACAGAGTGTAATTGCTTCAGATGAAATTGTAGCAGATACGCCTTTTTATACAGAAGAGATTATTCGAACAGTAAACCATCAATCAAGTGAAGAATCAGCAATAACTTTATCCTCGAATATCTTGAATGAGAAAATAGAAGAAGTAGAACGATTAGTGAATAACCTAATAACATCTACATTACCTTCAGTACATCAACTGATTACTGGAGAAATGAGACTCGCAAAGAATGACACCGTTGATCTTCTGGAACAAGAACTACAGGAACTACAGCAGGGCTTCGAAAAAATGATCGAAACGACCATGTCTTCAGAGGATTTGGTGAAAGGCATTGGAGATCTCATTTCAACAACAAGGCAAAATGAAACTGAAGCTGAGAAAAACAATGAGTTTTATCTTTCAAAAATTATTGTAGAATCTAGCTCTGTACCAACTTCTAGTTTTGAAAAGACCACTCAAGGAACTTCTAAACATATTAAAAGTACTCTCGCAACGACAGAAGTCGGGGAATCCACTTCTCTAGAAAAAATTGTACTGTCTCCTACGAAACTGTATGAAACATCTAGTACATCTCCAAGAAGAATGTTTTTGAAAACCGAAGGTGTGAATTCAGCATTTACTTACACAAACTCCATTACTCCGGTAGTCTCTCTAGTACAACCTACAGAAAATGAACCTCTTGAAGAATCGTCATTCACGCTGACTGAAAATAAGGATGAGAATATAATTACTTCGGAAATATATACAGAGACTTTTGCGAGCCTTCTAAATTCAAGAACAACAGGTAAGGTGGATGAACGCGTTACCGAAATAAGTATTACCATAAAGGAGCCATTAACCATGCTAACCACAGTAACCATTATGATTGAATCCCTAGCTTCTTTTGGAGAGGAACGGATTGTTGATTCATCAGAAAACAAGAAAAAGGATAAATCTACTTCCGAAATATTCAGGGAAGCATACATCTCTTCTACAACTGGAACTAAGGAAGAAAGTGTAATAATTTCAGTCGAAGACATGACAGAAACGCCTTTTTATACAGAAGAAGTAACTCAAATGGTAAAAAATATATTCTCGAATCAAGAAACAGAGACAATCTCATCACCAAATATCTCAGATAACAAAATCGAGGAAGTGGTGGAGATAGTTGATAGCAATTTAACAACTGCATATCCATCAGCAGAGCAGCTGATTACTGCAGAAGTAGGAGTAGTTGAGGAGGAAAAGAATAACTATCTTGAACAGGAACTGCAGGAATTGCAGGATGAATTCAAAAGAATACTTAGCACAACAATGTCGGCAGAGGATTTATTGAACAGCAATGGATACCTCATTTTATCAACAAATAAACTTGAAACTGTTGATAAAGAGGGAAGTTCTTCTTTCCCAGCAATTATTCTGGAATCCAGTCCTTCGGTAATTCATACTTCTGAGGAGACCAATAAGGGAATTACAGAAATTTATGATGAAAGTCTGAAAACAAAGGAATTTTCGGGAAGTACTGCACTGGATATTATATTATCGCCAACGCACTTCTTTGAAACAATAAGTACAATAACTTCTGCCGAAATGATCCAAGAAACTGAAAGAATCATTTCAGCAATTACTCAAACAAATTCCATCACTTCTATGAAATTTGTCCAACAATCCACTGAAACTGAACTATCCGAAGAAATATCTTTTTTTTCGACTGAAAATATAGGTGGGAATAATACTAGTTCCGAAATATCTACAAGACCAATTGCGAGCCTTATAAATACAAGTAGTAGTACAAGAGTAACAAATATAATGGGAGAGCACACTACCGAAATAAATACTGGCATTGAAGAGATGTCCACTATTCGAATCACAGTACCCAACATTAATGAATCCCCGACTTCCGCTGGAGAAAAAGGAATTGAAGACAAATATGAATCCACTTCCGGAATATTCAAAGAAGCCCACAGTTCTTCTACAACTGCAGCTCAAGAACAAAATATAATCATCTCAGGTGGAGCTATAACAGAGACTCCTTTTTATACTGAAGGAATGATTCAAACAGTAAATCCCATATTATCCAGTGAAAGAACAGATATTACGTTAATGCCAAACATCTTAAATGATAAAATGGATGAAGTGATACAGGTAGTGAATAGCATTCTAACATCTACATCCCCATTAGTAAGCCAGCTGATTACTAACGAAGTAGAAGTTGCGGAGAATGAAGAAGACCTTCTCGAACGAGAATTACAGGAATTGCAGAATGACTTCAAGCAAATGCTGAGTACAACAATGTCGGCAGAAGATTTGGTGAATGGTATCCAAGACCTCATTTCGTCATCAACTAAACATCAAACTGAAGAGGAAGGTGGAGGTACTTCTTTCTCAGAAACTAGTCTTGAAAGTATTCATACCACACATGAGACTTTTTCAGAATTAAATATGACACCCATCTTCACCAATATGATAGTAACAGTTGGACATGAGTTACTGAATAAAGAAATGAAAATAACAACAAATACTCTGAACAAAAACTTGGAAGACTTCGATAAATTGGTACATGACCTTCTGAGTTCCACTATCTCATCTTTAAATGAACTAGAAACGACTAACACCGAATTTGGACCGAGTAATCCTGAAGACGAAGACTTAGCAGAATTGGAAAACGATCTCAGAAAATTACTTAATAATACTTTGTCGTTTGAAGATTCATCAGAGGTTTATGAGGAAGAGATTTCAACAAGAAATGAACTGGATCACAGTAATAAATTAGAAGAACAACATTCTTCTCAGAGTTTCGATGCGAATATGGAGATAAGCACGACAGAATTCGAAGAAAGTTCAATTTTACTTCATGTATCATCCACGATGCAAGTCCTTTCTTCTGAAGAGTTAATTCCAAAAGTAGTTTCAGAAACTTCCGAAAAACATGCTACAGATGAAGTTGAGATTTCGACAGACTTGAAAACTTTATCGATTCAAAATTTACCTACCACTTTAGAAGCAGATACTAATTTAGTTAGTTCATTCAGTACAATATCTACTGAATCCAAAAAATCTGATGTAACCTTTACTCAAGTAAATGAGACGACCCATATCAATTTCGAAGAACAAACTGAAGGTGATATGAAAAACAAAATGTCAAGTATTCCAATATTGACCACTTTATTTTTGTCTTTGGTAACATCTACTTCTCAATATTCTGAGGAAAGTAAAACGATAAAAGGTCAATATGATGTGACTTCGCATAACTCAAATATTCCGAAATGCCTCATAGTTTTCCTATCAGGAGAAAATACAAATCAAATATGTCTGCCGCTCAATGGAACGAAATGGGTTCCCTCCGAGAGCGCCTTTATTTCAGGAATAGAAATCACCACTTCATCGCTCATTTCCATTGGTAGCGAATATAGTAGTGAAAAGACAACTACTACAAATGAAATAGAAACTGTTCAAAGAAATGTTACTCAAAATATTGAACTAGTCACACCCACCACAGGAGGTGCAAACATTACATCAGTAATATCTGAGGCAGTAACCGAAATAAATATGGTCAACAATTTTGTGGAAGGTGGTTGTACTGAGGCTGATTTTGAGAATAACAACAACTGTTTCTGCATGCTTGATCTCACAGTTGACCATATAATAGAAGGTTTGGGATCCAATAATTCTTCAACCTTTAACGTTAAGTGCTCGAATTTCCTAAAAGTTGAGAGAGGATTAATTATACACAACCAAACTCAATTAGATGTTAAGCGTACCAAGAGAAGCTATCTTTATATGAGGTATTTAAATCGTCAAAGGAGAGAATTGGTAGAATATAATAGGATTGACGAGGTTTTAGCGAATGAATTAACTGCAAAGAGCACAGGTATGATTGATGTATATAATCGAACTAAATCAGATATCTTGATAATTCGGCTTCGTTTCATTTATTCAGATATGATAGCCTACGCTGCTTTGGAATCAACAGCCTCTTTACCTTGTATCTACAAAGATGAGATGGTAGAAAAAGAACATTTCATGAAATATGTCTGGACTTCCACAGGCGATAAATCGATTATGTGTAAGTTTTGAAACAAATGTTACATTTTTTCGTCCTTTTTCTTGGCAATACATCTGTCCTTTATTTTTTCTAGATTGAAAAATTTTTATTATGTTCAGCTCATATAATTATGATTCAATCGAAGTTTGGGGCGAGGGAAAATGATATTAAAATTTTAAATCATTTCATGAAGCATTCGTACAGAAGACTTTTTCAATGAGATAGATCTTTATTAATGTTCATTTTATACAGAACCAAATCATATTTATGACATATTATGTTTTATGGGTTTAAACCTGTTTGTATTCTCAAAACAATAAACTATGACAAGTTTTCCATATCACAACAGATCGAAACGATAGCTCCTTTAGAAACGGTGAGCCTAAAAATACCAACATGTAACTTTATCAGCTTATTCGCCAAGTATGTTATTTTCAAACCGTGCCAAATTTTTAAGATGATTATTTGAATCATTTTCAGTAAAAAATAACCTTCGGCTTCATTGGTAAGAGTTCTTGTTGAATATATCAAAGAAACATATAAGGAAAATAGTTACATGCTAATTTGCTGCATATTATTTTCAATTTATCCATCACGGAGATTCAAGTTGTTTTTTTTTTCATAGAACAGCCTATGGTTCTCATCATTTCTGAAACAGACATAAGGTACTTCTTCAGATCAGTATCCAGGACGTCCGCGCTAAAGAGTCTATATAGTCGAGGAAACGAAGCATTAAACCTACCAAATTTTCCTAGCAAGATCAATCGCTATGAAACTTTTTGCATTCGTTCTGA
Source organism: Cryptolaemus montrouzieri (assembly GCA_013387265.2). Classification (NCBI taxonomy): domain Eukaryota; kingdom Metazoa; phylum Arthropoda; class Insecta; order Coleoptera; family Coccinellidae; genus Cryptolaemus; species Cryptolaemus montrouzieri. The sequence goes on along the minus strand of JABFTP020000185.1, from coordinate 54,818,300 downwards.
AAAAGCATCAGAAAAGTTTGTGGACTTAATCGGGATTGGTAATATGAAAATTGCATCTTCTGCATAAGGAAAATGCATTTTCCGGAGTGCATATAATATGAAAAATTTGCAACTCGGAAAATATCGACAGAAATGAGTTCCAATCTGTTACTCGGGGGTTTTCGAGGTCGCTGAATACGAATAAGATAACAACGATGATCCTCGAGCTACCTGTTGCCCAGGGTGCACATCATCTCCTGGAGTTTTGTGTGATTTTCATTAGAAATTAGTCGAAAGTCATTACTCTGGAGTTTTCGAGGTCGATGAACATGAATATGATATTGGCGATGGTCCTTGAGCTACCTGGTGCCCAGGGTGCACCTCGTCTCCTGGAGTTTTATGTTTATTTGATATTTAAAGGTGTACGAATGTGTGATATCAAATAATAGTTGAAATAGAATTTCTTGAGTATAAATGCAAAAAATAATTTTTTATTAATTAGAAAAAATATGGTTAACAAATGGTCGTATCATTCAGACTTGGTTCTTTTTCATCCTCTTCTGCATCAGGTTGATTTTCTTCAAAGTTTTCCATATTCGTGCAATTGGACCCAGCACAATTTTTGCATGCCAAATTGTAAACTAAGCCATTCTTCCTACATCCGCATGAGTCTTTTTTGCAACTGCAAAATATTAAGCTCATGACACTTGGTGGACCAGGAAGCTGTGTCATCATCACTGGATGATAGGAGTTTTCTTTGAGCTCCCATCCCCAGTCTGTAACACTTAAAACTCCTTCTCCGTACAACTAAGTCTGAACTTGTAAATAAACTCTTTTCAGATGTTGTGTAAAAGCATCTACCGTTGGCAGAATTTTGGCAATCGATACTTTTTTATTTTTTGTAACGGCCATAGGATACATTCTGTATCGATACGTTTCAGCCAACTGAATACTTGAAGGTCTAAATTCATCTGGTATATTTGGTTTTCTGAATGTGAGTGTTGTTGTTAAAAGTAATTGTGAGCCATGCTCAACGAGTTTTTCAACTGATAGACCAGCTTCCCTAAAATGTTGTGCTTCCTAGGCAAAGTCGGGATTATTTTCAAATGTTTTAAAAAATTCAATTTTCCCATGAAAGTGGCTGGCAGAAACTGTATCGCCAACTTTGAAGGAGTGCAAAAATAAAATATTCTCCAAAACAGAGAGTATGTGATTTAAATTGTTGGAACATTATACTTCTTCGGCTTTGTTTAGTCAAGCTGGTTTCAGAAAGAATTTTTTGAAAGGAGATGGAGTAAGAACAGTGACTAGTACATGAACATCCGTATCTTCTGACACAACTACTACTATTTCGTTCCTTCTGCTATTTCTATGGCAGTTGTAACAATAGTTTTATCTGCATCAGCTGCACATTGTATGGATTTAATGCCTATTTCGGTCAATTCACTCCATAACTTTTTAAATCAGATTATTTTTATTTTTAATGTAGAGTACCACAAAAACCACGAGTAATGATTTTATATTGATTTAGAATAATAATAACTTAAAATCCCAGGAGACGAGGTGCGTCCTGGGCACCAGGTAGCTACAGGACCATCGCCGTTATCATATTCGTGTTTAGCCACCTCAAAAACCATTCAGTAATGACTTTCTACTGATTTCGAATGAAAATAATACAAAACTCCAGGAGACGAGGTGCAGCCTGGGCACCAGGTAGCTCAAGGACCATCGCCGTTATCATATTCGTGTTCATCAACCTCAAAAATCCCCATGTAATAACTTTCGACTGATTTCAAATGAAAATAATACAAAACTCCAGGAGACGAGGTGCGTCCTGGGCACCAGGTAGCTCGAGGACCATCGCCGTTATCATATTCGTGTTGAGCGACCTCAAAAACCCCCTGTAATAACTTTAGACTGATTTCGAATGAAAATAATACAAAACTCCAAGAGACGAGGTGCAGCCTGGGCACCTCGTAGCTCGAGGACCATCGCCGTTATCATATTCGTGTTGAGCGACCTCAAAAACCCCCCTGTAATGACTTTAGACTGATTTCGAATGAAAATAATACAAAACTCCAGAAGACGAGGTGCGTCCTGGGCACCAGGTAGCTCGAGGACCATCGCCGTTATCATATACAAGTTAAGCGACCTCAAAAACCCTCGAGTAATGACTTTCGACGGATTAAGAATGAAAATAATACAAAACTCCAGGATACGAGGTGCGTCCTGAGCACCAGGTAGCTCGAGGACCATAACCGTTATCATATTCGTGTTGAGCGACCTCAAAAACCCCCCTGTATTGACTTTAAACTGATTTCGAATGAAAATAATACAAAACTCCAAGAGACGAGGTGCAGCCTGGGCACCTTGTAGCTCGAGGACCATCGCCGTTATCTTATTCGTGTTAAGCGACCTCAAAAACCCCACTGTAATGACTTTCGACTGATTTAGAATGAAAATAATACGAAACTCTAGGAGACGAGGTGCGTCTTGGGCACCAGGTAGCTTGAGGACCATCGATGTTATCATATTCGTGTTGAGCGACCTCAAAAACCCTCGAGTAATGACTTTCGACTGATTAAGAATGAAAATAATACAAAACTCCAAGAGATAAGGCACGTCCTGGGCACCAGGTAGCTCAAGGACCATCGCGATTATCATATTCGTGTTGAGCGACCTCAAAAACCCTCGAGTAATGACTTTAAACTGATTTCGAATGAAAATAATACAAAACTCCAGGAGACGAGGTGCGTCCTGGGCACCAGGTAGCTCGAGGACCATCGCCGTTATCATATTCGTGTTAAGCGACCTCGATAACTTCCAAGTAATGACTTTCGACTAATTTCTGATGAAAATAACATAAAACTCTAGGAGGCGAGATGCACTCTGGGCACGAGGTAACTCGAGGACCATCGCCGTTATCATATTCGTGTTCAGCGACCTCGATAACTTCCAAGTAATGACTTTCGACTAATTTCTGATGAAAATAACATAAAACTCTAGGAGACGAGATGCACTCTGGGCACGAGGTAACTCGAGGACCATCGCCGTTATCATATTCGTGTTTAGCGACCTAGAAAACTCCCGAATATTGACTTTTGACTAATTTCTAATGAAAATAACACAAAACTCCAGGAGACGAGGTGCGTCCTGGGCACCAGGTAGCTCGAGGACCGTCGCCGTTATCATATTTGTGTTGAGCGACCTCAAAAACCCCCCTGTAATGACTTTAGACTGATTTCGAATGAAAATAATACAAAACTCCAAAAGACGAGGTGCACCTTGGGCACCAGGTAGCTCAAGGACCACCTCAAAACCCCCCCTGTAATGACTTTAGACTGATTTCGAATGAGAATAATACAAAACTCCAAAAGACGAGGTGCACCTTGGGCACCAGGTAGCTCAAGGACCACCACCGTTATCATATTCGTGTTCAGCGACCTCAATAACTTCCAAGTAATGACTTTCGACCAATTTCTGATGAAAATAACATAAAACTCTAGGAGACGAGATGCACTCTGGGCACGAGGTAACTCGAGGACCATCGATGTTATCATATTCGTGTTAAGCGACCTCAAAAACCCTCGAGTAATGACTTTCGACTGATTTAGAATGAAAATAATACAAAACTCCAAGAGATGAGGCACGTCCTGGGCACCAGGTAGCTCAAGGACCATCGCGGTTATCATATTCGTGTTGAGCGACCTCAAAAACCCTCGAGTAATGACTTTAAACTGATTTCGAATGAAAATAATACAAAACTCCAGGAGACGAGGTGCGTCCTGGGCACCAGGTAGCTCGAGGACCATCGCCGTTATCATATTCGTGTTAAGCGACCTCGATAACTTCAAGTAATGACTTTCGACTAATTTCTGATGAAAATAACACAAAACTCTAGGAGACGAGGTGCGTCCTGGGCACCAGGTAGCTCGAGGACCATCGCCGTTATCATATTCGTGTTGAGCGACCTCAAAACCCCCTGTAATGACTTTAAACTGATTTCGAATGAAAATAATACAAAACTCCAAGAGACGAGGTGCACCTGGGCACCTTGTAGCTCGAGGACCATCGCCGTTATCATATTCGTGTTAAGCGACCTCAAAAACCCCTCGAGTAATGACTTTCGACTGATTTAGAATGAAAATAATACAAAACTCTAGGAGACGAGGTGCGTCTTGGGCACCAGGTAGCTTGAGGACCATCGATGTTATCATATTCGTGTTGAGCGACCTCAAAAACCCTCGAGTAATGACTTTCGACTGATTTAGAATGAAAATAATACAAAACTCCAAGAGATAAGGCACGTCCTGGGCACCAGGTAGCTCAAGGACCATCGCGATTATCATATTCGTGTTGAGCGACCTCAAAAACCCTCGAGTAATGACTTTAAACTGATTTCGAATGAAAATAATACAAAACTCCAGGAGACGAGGTGCGTCCTGGGCACCAGGTAGCTCGAGGACCATCGCCGTTATCATATTCGTGTTAAGCGACCTCGATAACTTCCAAGTAATGACTTTCGACTAATTTCTGATGAAAATAACATAAAACTCTAGGAGACGAGATGCACTCTGGGCACGAGGTAACTCGAGGACCATCGCCGTTATCATATTCGTGTTTAGCGACCTAGAAAACTCCCGAATATTGACTTTTGACTAATTTCTAATGAAAATAACACAAAACTCCAGGAGACGAGGTGCGTCCTGGGCACCAGGTAGCTCGAGGACCGTCGCCGTTATCATATTCGTGTTAAGCGACCTCGATAACTTCCAAGTAATGACTTTCGACTAATTTCTGATGAAAATAACATAAAACTCTAGGAGACGAGATGCACTCTGGGCACGAGGTAACTCGAGGACCATCGCCGTTATCATATTCGTGTTTAGCGACCTCAGAAAACTCCCGAATAATGACTTTTGACTAATTTCTAATGAAAATAATACAAAACTCCAGGAGACGAGGTGCGTCCTGGGCACCAGGTAGCTCGAGGACCATCGCCGTTATCATATTTGTGTTGAGCGACCTCAAAAACCCCCTGTAATGACTTTAGACTGATTTCGAATGAAAATAATACAAAACTCCAAAAGACGAGGTGCACCTTGGGCACCAGGTAGCTCAAGGACCACCTCAAAACCCCCCCTGTAATGACTTTAGACTGATTTCGAATGAGAATAATACAAAACTCCAAAAGACGAGGTGCACCTTGGGCACCAGGTAGCTCGAGGACCATCACCGTTATCATATTCGTGTTCAGCGACCTCAATAACTTCAAGTAATGACTTTCGACCAATTTCTGATGAAAATAATATAAAACTCTAGGAGACGAGATGCACTCTGGGCACCAGGTAACTCGAGGACCATCGATGTTATCATATTCGTGTTAAGCGACCTCAAAAACCCTCGAGTAATGACTTTCGACTGATTTAGAATGCAAATGATACAAAACTCCAAGAGATGAGGCACGTCCTGGGCACCAGGTAGCTCAAGGACCATCGCGATTATCATATTCGTGTTGAGCGACCTCAAAAACCCTCGAGTAATGACTTTAAACTGATTTCGAATGAAAATAATACAAAACTCCAGGAGACGAGGTGCGTCCTGGGCACCAGGTAGCTCGAGGACCATCGCCGTTATCATATTCGTGTTAAGCGACCTCGATAACTTCCAAGTAATGACTTTCGACTAATTTCTGATGAAAATAACATAAAACTCTAGGAGACGAGGTGCGTCCTGAGCACCAGGTAGCTCGAGGACCATAACCGTTATCATATTCGTGTTGAGCGACCTCAAAAACCCCCCTGTATTGACTTTAAACTGATTTCGAATGAAAATAATACAAAACTCCAGGAGACGAGGTGCAGCCTGGGCACCTTGTAGCTCGAGGACCATCGCCGTTATCTTATTCGTGTTAAGCGACCTCAAAAACCCCACTGTAATGACTTTCGACTGATTTAGAATGAAAATAATACGAAACTCTAGGAGACGAGGTGCGTCTGGGCACCAGGTAGCTTGAGGACCATCGACGTTATCATATTCGTGTTGAGCGACCTCAAAAACCCCCCTGTAATGACTTTAGACTGATTTCGAATGAAAATAATACAAAACTCCAAAAGACGAGGTGCACCTTGGGCACCAGGTAGCTCAAGGACCACCTCAAAACCCCCCCTGTAATGACTTTAGACTGATTTCGAATGAGAATAATACAAAACTCCAAAAGACGAGGTGTTACCTCTAAGTAATGACTTTCGACTAATTTCTGATGAAAATAGTATAAAACTCTAGGAGGCGAGATGCACCCTGGGCACGAGGTAGCTCGAGGACCATCGCCGTTATCATATTCGTGTTCAGCGACGTAGACAACTCCCGAGTAAAGACTTTTGACTAATTTCTAATGAAATTAACACAAAACTCCAGAAGATGAGGTGCACCCTGGGCACCAGGTAGCTCAAAGACCATCGCCGTTATCATATTCGTATTCAGCGACCCCAAAAACCCCCCTGTATGGACTTTAGACTGATTTTGAATGAAAATAATACAAAACTCAAATCAAATTTTTCGAAAAAAACTAAATTGTGACTAAAATACCATAAATTGTGACTGAAATACCGGATTTAACTAACGCCCGATTGTGAAAAAAAAATCTATCGTGACGAACAATTCAAGAAACATAGTGACTTTTTGTTTTGTAATTACGCGCTGTGAAAGTAACTTTACTTTCAAATAGAAAAAAAACATTCCACGCAAATGAAGTTATTATAAATTTAAATTTAACAAAATATACCTATCTCAAAGGCGAACAGGCGAGACATTCTTCGGAATGATTAAGCCTCTGCTTTTTCTCATGCTTATCTCAGCTGTTAGCTGGATATAATTTACCTTTCCCAGATTCAGCAATCAAAGGGAATAGGCTCGATTACAATATACTTGACATAAATTTCCTAGCTATCCTACATGTATTAAGAATTACAGCTTTTTGCATTTCTATATAGGTATTCTTATGCAATTCTAATTTCTTAAGACTATCATGCAAAGTTCTGGGTATTAACCCAGTCGAGGATACGATGACAGGAACAATATCTATTTTCTCGAGGTGCCTCATCTGCTTGATCTCAATAGCAAGGTCAGTGTATTTGGACTTTTTCTCCTGGAACTTATTCAGCACGTTGTTATTATTCGGTATGGCGACATCCACCAGCATTGCTGTTCTGGCTCTCTTATCATACACCACTATGTCCGGCCTATTATTCGTCACCATTCTGTCAGTGATAACAGGCCTATAGTAGTATAATCTGATAGAGTCATTCTCCAATACGGGTGCCGGTTGATACTTGTAATATGGCTGGAAGGTGTTCAGAAGTCCGTACTTGTGTGCAAGTTTCTGGTGGATAATGTTGCACACTTGATTATGCCTGTGAAGATACTCCGTATTGGCCAATTGTTCGCATCCGGACGTAATATGCTGGATAGTCTCCGATCTTATATGGCATTTTCTGCACTTATCTGTTTGTAATGTTCCGTCCTTCATAATAAATTTTATGTAATTGTTTGTAGCGATCACTTGGTCTTGAATGGCCATAAGGAATCCTTCTGTTTCTGCGAATAATTCTCCTTTCATCAACCATTTGTTGGAGGCTTCTTTGTCGATGTGTGGTTGATTAATCTCATGGTAATGTCGTCCATGCAATTCCTTTCTTGACCATTGCTCTTATTTTTCAGTATCTGATAGGAATGGTAGATTCAGAAGGTCATCTCTGGTAGCAAGATTTAGTGGTGTATATCCCTTATCAGCCAACGATACCACTCTATGGAGGTCAGAAGTGAGAGCTTTTGGTGAGAAGAATTCTCTGAGATTTTTCATCTGTTCGGTGTGTAAATTGACAATACCTATTAATCCGCGTCTTCCTTCTTTCCGCTCTAAAGTTGTTCGTATCACAGACGATTTTGGATGATGGTTGTTGTACTTCGTCAGCATCGTTCGGGTCTGCCTTTGAATATCATCCAGTTCTGTCTTAGTCCATCTGATTATTCCAAATGAGTAAAGCAACACTGGAATGGCGTAGCTGTTAATTGCCTTGACTAGATTCCCCGAGCTCATCATCGACTTCAGCACAGACTTCAGACGCTGACTGTATTCTGAACGAATCTTCTCCTTTGATTGTTTTTGGTCGAGCAATCTGGCTTGTTGGTATCCCAGATATTAGTATGTTTCGCCATCTCTCATGCACTGTATAATATCACCATTTGGAAGTTGTGTTTCACCATCTATGACTTTCCCCCTTTGAATGTTCAGGGTTTTACATTTTTCAATCCCGAATTTCATATGAACATCTGCCGAGAACTCACTGACAGTTACCAGCAAATCATCCAATTGCTTCTTGTTCGAAGCATATAATTTTATGTCATCCATATACAGCAGGTGGGAGATTGTATGATAACTCCTTTCTTCTTTTATCCTAAATCCGTATCCTGTTCCATTGAGCATTGAGGACAATGGGTTCATTGCCAAACAGAACCATAGTGGACTCAAAGAGTCTCCTTGAAAAATTCCACGACGTATGGGTATCTCGTCGGTTTTAATTGATTTATTGTTCATGTTGACCTGCAGAGACGTGCGCCAGTGTGCCATTGTTGTCTTCAAGAACTCTACCAGGATTGGGTGAATTTTGTATATCTGCAATACTTCAACAAGCCAAGAATGGGCGGTACTATCGAATGCCTTCAGATAATCGAGAAAAGCTGAATGAACATTCCGTGCCCTACGTGTGCCTGTTTCATTATCACAGAACCGATGATGAGTTGTTCCTTGCACCCGTGGTGTTTTTTTCTGCATCCTTTCTGCTCCTCTGCTAATATATTGTTGTCGTCAAGGTGTTGGTATATTCGATTGGATATGCATGAGGTGAGTATTTTGTAGAGTGTTGGCAGGAAGTGATTGGCCTATATTGAGACGGATCCTGTGTTCTATCGCTCTTAGGTAGCATATATGTTAAGCCTTGCGTTAGGAAAGTGGGTGTTTTCTTGGGATGTTGAATAACATACGTGAGCTGTTTCGCTAGGGCTCCATGGAGCTTATCAAACTTCTTGTACCAGTAGTTGTGGATATTATCTATACCTGTGGCCTTTCAATTGTTGGTCGCTCGAACTACTGTTGTGATTTTTTCCTCCGTTATTCCATCGAAGTCCATATGTCTGATATCAAGGTGTTCTTTTTCATTCGTGATCCATTCCGCATTTTAATTGTGTTCTTTGGGGTTCGACCATAGTGATGACCAATAGTCGGTCAAATACTTCGAGTCAGGTACTTCTTTGTTATTGTTGGTCGCAGTTTTGTTATTTCCCTTATGAAAATTGGCTGCGTTTTGGAGGAACCTTTGTTTTTGGTGTTTCCTTTCAGTACACTTGACGTATCTTGAAAGCCTCTTTGCTTTTGCTTGGAGTTTCTGTTTTAAAGTGTCCATATACACGTCGATGTGTTGTTTGTGATCAGGGTGTTTTGTGTTCGTACCAATTTTCCTATAAATTTTGCGTAAATGTTATTTCAAGCGCCTTGAGGGTTTTCTGTTTCTCAGGAATTCTGTGAGGCGACCGATTTCTGCTCTAATAATATCAATATCCTTCTCCAGTCGTTTTTGCCATGGTGGTTTTCTGACGCTTTTTGGCTCAGCTTGAATCAGAGTTGTGGAGATTTGTTGTTTGTGGAGTCGAAGAACCGCTACTGCTCCACAGTAAATCAAAATGTGAATCTTCTCCAAGGTTTTCTGGTCGGAATATTCTTCAAACACTGAGTTCACGCTTGCTAGGATGATATTGGTGTTCTTGTTCGTCTTGAGTTTGGGCAGTTTAGGTCTTTTAGTTGGGTTACTACCACCGAATTCAGTTATTGCTCTGTTGAGTTCTGATCTTGCTAAATACATATATTCGTTCTGCTGATTCGGCTCAGGAGGGCGTTCCATGTTGATATTTGTTTCCGTGGCTTCGTTATGAGTATCATTTTCGCTTCTGAGTTCCATTATGACCTCTTCTCGTAAGCTTTGCAGCGTTTCTGAAGAAAGTAGCTTGTTTTCAACGATTGTTCTTCGTTGATCCGAAATTCTCTGCTCGGATATGTGCTGTAATTCAGGATATTTTTCTATGAACGCAAGATGTAACGCGTATCTGTATGCTGTCATTTCCGATTCCAAGTTTGTAATCTTCTGATAGGAACGCATAATGAAGATATTCATTTCTGGAGTCCACTTCATGCGTTTCCTAGGGAGTCCGGCTCTCGTGGTCGTAGGCATAATGGCTTGCGCCGCCGTTGAAACATCAAGAGTCGGTTGGGAGGTGTTGATGTTATTTCCCACTTGGTTTTGTGTTGCAGTATCCCTACTCGATATCACGCTGCTTCCGTCGCTAACCGAGGGAGACTGTGACTCACATATTATTAATATTATTATTATTCTTATATACAAACTATAGCATCATCAGACAATGACATCAATGTACCAACGACTAGTGTCAGAGGCTTTCTCTCCGGAAAAATTCAGTGTACGGACCTTAGTCAAGTAACACTGAATGTTACTCATTCATAGTTTTCTTTGTTTGAAGTGATGAACGATCGAATAGAATACTGCTCTGAATATAAATATGATAAATATGTCAGCTAATTATATTACATTTATATATACGAATGAATAAAATCTGAAATGAGGTTCTGAGCAATATAAACTAAGGAGAAAACCTATGACGCTACCTCATTATTTTTTTCGGAAAGAAACCTACGAAGAATATTGCAAAATTTGATGACTGTTATCTTCTGTAACTGTTCAAAATTTTAATATTTTGTGAAGATTCCTTGGAATAACACCTGTTGTAGAAATAATAATTTTTTTTTCATTTTCCACATTTTTTAATCTCGTCGCCAAGCATCATATATTTAGAAATTTTTTCATTGTATTTATTTTGTATATTATGTGTGTCGGGTATAGCAATATCAATTATATATGTTATTCGATTCTGTTTATCAGTAAGAATGATATCTGGCCTATAAAGTTTATATTTCCGATTCTCACAAATAATATCAGGTTCATATATATATATATATATATATATATATATATATATATATATATATATATATATATATATATATATATATATATATATATATATATATATATATATATATATATATATATATATACAGAAATTCAAATAATTATATTTACACTAAATGTACACTAAATGCTTGCATCTATAATTTTGGTTTGTGTTAGAAAACACAAGTGTGAGATCAGGAAATGTAACAGGGAACAATACTATCTTGCGTATGATTCAATAAACGAGTGAAAAAGCTCGTTTCCCTGTCGCTATTGCACTAGCAATAGCTTGTTTGTTTATGTTGTGTTAGTTAGTGTCGTGTATACATAAAGAGTCAAGATTTTTCTGCTAAGCAGCGTCATTCTCTCATTCTCATCTTGCACTCCATGAATTCCAGACGAAGACAAGGGTTGGGATAGGAATCGGTAACAATGGAAAAAGCAAACCAGCAGAAAAATATTTCAACAATCATACCTGACTCTTATATGTCTACTCACTTGAATCGGAGAAAAGATTTCACATAGCAAGTAAGGCCATAAAAGGGAATAAGGAGATAATCAAAAAGTGCATAACCTGCGATATTTCCGCAGAGATGTTCTTCCGTCGCAGTGTGAATATCCTGAAACATAATCACTTCTTTGTTCTTGCTTGCCAATTTTGAAGTATAATCGCAACACCTCTTCAATATTTAAACTCAACAAAACAATTTCCTCTCTGTTTGACCGAGAGAGCCCCGATGGCCAGGTTCGGTATTCTAAGTGATGCCGATTATGATCTATAGATGTTCTAGAATAATTATGAACCCAATAATTTGAGTTGACATCTCCCATATATTATTTCTTTGTGAATCTTGTTTAATTTAAAGAAAAATTTGCGAAAAAATTTGGACAGTCGTTTTAAAGATATGACAATTGAAGGATAATATTTTTATAATAATGATTCTAAAGAGTAATCGAAACAAAAATGAAATATTAGGTTACCCTTTAAAAAGTAAAATGTCATTCAAGGTAAAATTCGGTTTTTGTTTCATCGAAGTCGATCATTAATTGTAGGATCTATACCTTGGCGCGTTTTCCGCGGAACACTCGATGTATTGCTTAATCGCACGACTTATGTTTTTCACTTAAGGAAAAGTCTTTTTAAAAACATTTATTTTATTACAAACTGAATTAAATGGGAGCTATTGTCAGACTGAATAATATGAGATATACAAACATGATTTATAACATTAGTGAACACGGTGAAGCTGTGTACGTGAAATAGGATCCGCTGATCCAGCATTTCCTTGTGGGAAGCATCGTTTTCAGGAACGTAACTATAGGATCCGCTGATCCAGCATTTCCTGTGGGAAGCATCGTTTCCAGGAACGTAACTCCTCCATCCTTAGGGAAGAGTTTTGGACGGAAGAACAAAACTCGTTCTTTGACTTGGTCTGGCGATTGACTGAAATCTTGTGGAACTCTCGAAGATTCTTCTTCTGGATTCTTTTCTGGTACTGCATTTCTTCGACGCAATCTTGAACTAATTTTCCAAACAATTACCAGAAAAATTATGATGTATACGGGGGTGATCAAGTAAAGATGCGAATAAGCTGGTTCTTCATTTTCTTCTGGAATCGGTTGGAGTTTCTCGACTTCCTTCTGAAGGTGGTCTAACTTATCCAGTGAAATTTCTTGAATTTTGAGGGCTTCTGAATGATGATCCCTGTAGGTATTTTTATTTCGGGTAAAAATAAGGGTACTTGATAAGAGGTACCTTTTGTGTTGGTATAAATGAAGTCAACTGTTTGAATACTGCATCCATACGGAATTTGGAAGAGGAATGTTCCTTGAGGGTTGTGAAATCTGTTTTTCGCAGTTCATCCTTATTTTTCTTGTTCTGGGAAGATTCCAATATAGTGGCTTTCATCAACTTCTTCTACAAAGGATTTCTTCACTTTTACTGGTACTATTTTACAGTCAGGAACAGTTGAAGAATTTTTGATCTGAAGAATTGAAAATTGGCAATCGTCTTGGTCGGCGTGGTTGGCAAGCTTGTTCTCTTCGCAAAGGTAACCAGGGTTGAGATATCTGCATTGGTCGTCATCGTATTGGAATAGATTGCTACTCATTGTAAGGTAGGTATTTTTAGGAATTATAGTTGTAAAGTTTTTGGATGGAATGGAATATAAATGGTAATGGTTGAATCGATCGGGGTGTACAAGGGGAATATTCAATACGAAAATGATCCTTGTTTTTGAATAGTAAGCTTCGACTTCAATTAGATCATAATAATTGTGAATATTTTTTTCGTCAGAAAATATCAATTGATTTTTCGAATGGTTCTCTAAGAGAATCGTAAGAATATGGCCTAAATCGATTTTTGAGATAAGACTACGATGAAGAGAGCCTAATTTAGCTAGAGTAATTGAATTTTCCAAATCTTCAAGAATAGATCCGATTGTGTCCAAGTTAAATTTCATTTGAGCGAAAGTGTCTATAATAGAAAAATACTGGGTGTTATCATTTTTGATCTCTTGAATTCTTCTAGAAATTATGTTTTGGTTAGGCAGCATTAATGAAAGAGTTTTATTATTATTCTCAAGAATTTCGTGATTGACAGTAGAGATTATCCGTTCCTTATTAGCTTGTAATTTTTCAATAGCTTTATCGTAGCGCTCGGCATCATCGGCGTCTAAATTTCCTGAAATGGCTTTAATAATATTGCCCAGACCATTAACTAATCCGCGTTTCTTCCGTTTTCTATCTTCGAAGGGATATACAGATTTGAATTTATTCCAAATGTAGTTGATTTGATATTGTATATGTTGTTCCAAAGTTTCTGTAGGGTATTCGGATGTATTAAATCGATTTGAAAGAGAAGATTTAAAATTTCTGTATTGTTTGACTAGAACTTTTATTTCGTTTTCAATGGGGTACAGATCGACATAATGGAGGAATTTATGAGTTCCGATTTTGACTTTAGTTTCGCCAACAAGAAAGGGGAGGATACCAGGGTTTTGTTTAAGATCCACTATTTTGATCGGTTCCAACATGGACCGGTGGATCATCATCAGGATCAGGTTCCTGCAACAAATTTTGAGGTCTTTTAGCTCTCGGTTTCTTAAAAATGTTTTTGTGATAAGTACTGCGTTCAGTTTTTATTTTAAGTTCTTCATTTTCTTGAACTTTTCTTTGATGAAGGGCGCTTTTAGTTTGTTACCGCGAGTTTTGACGTTTTTCGAAAAACTGTCGATTGTTCCTGGTAATCAATTGGTTTTTCACGCTCTTCGTTTGCTTTACCTATATATTTTTCCTTCTTTCTCTCGCTAATTTCGTGAATAGAGTTATAAATTAGTTGGGTTCGTTCTTTGTGGTTTTGCATGTAATTGTTCATAATTTCTTTGTCTACGTCAATTTCGAAGGGGTCTTTGGTGTTTAGATGACCGCTGATAATATCGATTGGTTTTTGTTGTGTTGTAGAATGAATACTATGGTTGTATCCAAAATTGCATATGGCATTAAATCGGCAACTGGAATATTTGGTTTTCGATTTTCAATACTCTCAAATGTTCCAGAATGGTCGAATGAAAACGTTCTACAGGTGAATTGCTATTTGAATTTTTAGAGGTGGTTATGTGAATTTTGATTTTATGAAGATTGGCAATATCCATGATTGTCGAATTGTTGAATTCTGTGCCAGAGTCAGTGACTATTTGTAAAGGTAATCCATAAAATGACATGAAGGATATTAACGCTTGTACAATTGCAGGAGCGTTAGCACCTATTAATGGAAAGGCTTGACCGAATTTTGAAAATTTGTCCAAAATTGTCAAAAACTTTTGGCTATCTGCTTGAAAGACATCAACATGTACTACTTCAAAGGGTCGTTTTGGAGTTGGGGTAATTTGAAATTCTATCTTAGGTGGTCTTCGATCATATTTTACTCTCTGACAAATTTCACAGTTATTTATGTAAAATCTGACATCATTTGATAAATTTGGCCAATAATATTTTCGTTTGAGTTGTTCAATAGTTTCTACTATACCTCGGTGATTAGTTTTTGTCTCATGGCTATAGCAAATCAATTCCTTTTGTCGATCTTCATTTATAATATTTTCTAACCTTTTATTGCACTTCAAAAGCTTGAAGGCGAGACTTTTGAATGTTTGTCTCATGAGATTTGAAAGTTGTTTATATGTTTCATCGTTGCCATTACTTTCGAAATAAAATGCATAGGTCTTTTTCGGTTCACCAAAGTCTCTAAAAAATGAAATGATGGGGTAAGATCGTTCTTAAGAATGTAAATATTCCAAATATTCTTTTGTTTCGATCCCATAAACATTTTTTGTTGCTTTTCGGTTAATCAGTGAAGGAATTATGTGCAACTGATTCTGAAAGATATTAATTGGAGATTCCGTTGGGCTTATTCCTAAAATAGGGTCCTCAGCATTTGTATGCACGGTTTGTCCATCGTCAGTTATTTTTTCTTCTGCTTCCGGGTTCTGATCTTCGATTTCGTCCGGATCTGGGATGTCATTTATGTTGTTTGACATGGAAGCTGTTTCCATATACCGAAAGATTGGTAAATCTTCGTCTGATGAAGAATTATCTGCTTCTGTAGGGTGAATCTCAATCCTAGATAAAGCATCGGCGTTAGTATTAGCCTTGCCTTTTTTATAGCATATCTCATAATCATACTCTTCTAGTTTGAGTCTCCAACGTGTAAGTCTAGGATTACATCCCTCTTTGAGAGACATAAGCCACTGAAGAGGTTTATGATCGGTCACTATTTTGAATTTTCTCCCATATAAATATGGTCGAAAATGGCTAGTTCCATAGATTATCCCTAAGAGTTCTTTTTCGATAGTACTGTAATTTCTTTCACTATCGTTCAACGTGCGTGAAGCATATGCAATTGGCCGGTCGTTACCAATGGGTCCTTGCGATAAAACAGCTGCAACTGATACGTTACTTGCATCAGTAGTAAGAATGAATGGTATTTCGAAGTTGGGAAATTGTAATATAGGGGCATTACAAAGAAGAGATCTGCAGTAGTCAAATGCTCTTAGGAAAGCATCATCGTGTACGATTTTTGCTTTGGCTTTGAGACATTGCGTGAACGGTTTAGTTATTTTTGCGAAGTCTTTTATGAATTTGCGATAATAACCTAACAATTCAATAAATCCTCTGATTTCTTTGACTGTTCTAGGAATCGGATATTCCATGATTGCCTTTATCTTATCGGGATTAGGTTTGACACCTTCGGGAGTGACAATATGCCCTAAAAATGCAACCTCTTTCCTTAAAAATTCTGTTTTATCGAGCTGGATTTTAAAATTTGTTTCACGAAGACGTTGAAATACTCTTTTGAGATTTACCATATGCTCTTGTAATGACGTCGAATAGACAATGATATCGTCCATATATACAAGACAAATATCATTTTGTAAACCTCTTAACACGTCGTCCATCACTCTCTGCAGGGTGCTTGGAGCGTTTTTCAACCCAAAGGGCATTCTCAGATATTCGTAATGCCCATTATCGACAGAAAATGCCGTTTTCTGGATATCCTCAGGAGCCATTTCTATCTGGTGGAATCCACTAGCTAAGTCGAGGGTTGAAAAATAGCGACATCTTCCTAGTTTGTCGAGAATCTCAGAAATGTTTGGAAGAGGGTATCTGTCGTCGATGGTCTTTTCGTTAACTTTACGAAAATCGACCACGATTCGAAATTTCCTCTTACCGCTGGCATCTGCTTTCTTTGGTACTACCCAAATCGGAGATGACCAAGGGGAATTACTTGGGCGAATGATGTTCTGTTTCAGCATGGAATCAATTTGTCTTCGAACTTCGTCCTTGTAGATATAAGGATATTTATAGGATTTCGTATATACTGGTATTTCATCTCTAGTTCTTATATTATGTTTGATTTGATTAGTGAAAGTTAAATTTCGTCCTTCAATATGAAAAATATCTGAATATTTCTTACACAATTTTTCTATATGAAATTTTTCTTCGTCATTCAAATGGTCGGTACGTATATGAGAACATATGTCGTTTTTTAAATCAGATTCTTCGGGGGTTATATACATATTGAAAAGTTCATAGTGGTCGAGCGGAAAAGAATTTGGTAATAAAGGGTCGTAAAGTTGAATTTGACAAGAAGAATCATTGGGGTTTTGAATTTCTACCCAGGCATATCCATTTTACAGGTCGTAAGAGTTTCTTGAAGAATGCAATTATTTAATTTTCGATGTGATATAAGTACATCGCCATCATTTGAATTGACAGGAATTTTCATTTTTGTTGAGGTAAAAGGATCGATTTCAGCAAAGAATAATACTTTTCTGGTGCTTTCGTAATACTTAATAGGAACTTGTGCCGTAGCTGTTGACAAAATTGAATTTTTAATATCTATTTGAGCTTTCAATTGTTTGAGTGTATCTAGGCCTATTAATCCATCGAAATATTGATGAAATTTGAACAGATGAAATTTGAGATTCGAACAGGTGCTGAATTCCTTAAATGCTGGAATCTTGACACAAAAATCTCGTTTTGATTGTTGGAAAACAGACTTAACTACGAATGGTTCTTTGAAAATTTTGTCATTGATATATTTTTCGGCAATTTCGGGGTTCAAGAATGATTTTGTGGCCCTGTATCTAAAAAGAAGTTTTAGTGAGGATTTTCTATTTGTATATAAGGAAGTTCCCTTTTGTCGTAAATAGTGTTAAAGTCAATTATGTTGTATTGGTTTCGATGAAACCTCCTGAAAATTTTGGTCTTCGAAATTTTCAGCATTTTCTATTTCAGAAATTTGAACATTATTTTGAATGAAATTTTGTTCGTCGAATTCATCACAATAATATGAAGAATTGGGCATGCATTGATCTTCATCATAATCAACATTATTCAATTCTTCGGAAATGAAATTTATAGGGTGATTGGTATTATTTCTGTAATAGTTATTGGGTTTATAGTTTTGATAATTTCTCGGTACATTCAATGATTGAGTAACAACACTCATGGGGGTCGGTCTAGAACTATTCCTAGTATGAACAATGCTCATAGGGGTTGGTTTCGAAGGAGACTGTCCGTTAGACGGATTTTTCCAAACGTTTTGAACCTTCCGAAAACTTGGCTGTTCGTAGGAAACCTTGGACGTGGTTGGTTTGAACGTTGTTGTAATTGAATTGGGGTACTTGGAAAATGATTTTGTGAAAATCTTGGAGCTGGTAAATTAGAAATATTTGTCTGATAAGAATTTTTGTGAAAAGAAGTATTTGGGAAATTTTGTGTGGGCAAAATTTTCACTGAATTAGAAGATTTTTGCAAATAACGTATGTTATTATCTTCAATGATGTATGTTTGCGCTTCCGCTAAATCTTTTGGTTTCATTGCTCTGATCATGGAACTTTGGGGTTCTTTCAATCCAACTAATAAAGTATGAAGAGCATGTGAATCATATAGCGATTTTTTTGAAGCTTTTACTGCCTCATTATCTTCATGAATATTCAAATGATTATGGAGAAGATTGAGGGTTGAAATAACTCGAGAATAAAATGATAATGAATTTTCGTTGTTGCCTTGACGCAACGAACCAAGATCTGAAATTAAACTACTTTCATTTCGCTGGTCACCAAAATGTGTTATTAAAATATTTTTTATTGTCGGCCACTCGTTACTGCCGCTCAAAGAAACAACTTCTTCAGCCGGTCCTATTAATTTTGATAAAATACCAAATTTAAGAAATTTATTTTGTGAACAATTTGGTTCAGCCGCATTATAATATTCTTGTAGTAATTCGTTTACTGTAGAAATGTAACGAAATAACCTACACGGATTGCCATCAAATTCGGGTACAATTTGTAGCAATTTCATATCAAAAACTGGTATTTGATTAGGCATTGTGATATATTCACTATTGAAATTAACTATTTTATTTTGATTAAATAAAGAAATATTCTCAGAATTCGAATTATCTGTGTTAGATTGATTCGGCTCTGTTGAAATTAAAGATAATTTAGAAATTGATTGAATTAAAATTGACTCGATTTCTGGACAAGTATCTCTATATGGATCAGGAGAATTCGAGGAGTCTGACATAAAGGAACAATGAGTAACTTACAAGATTTTCGTTATCTTCATTCTCCGGTTGATGAATTGGCTGCAATTTTTCGTCTTTGGTCCTTCTCGATGAAGAGTTGAAACTCACGGATATCTGGTTGGGATGCCGTCGAGATCCTACCGCACTAAGCCACTTCACTTCACTTTTTTTTTCACTTAAGGAAAAGTCTTTTAAAAACATTTATTTTATTACAAACTGAATTAAATGGGAGCTATTGTCAGACTGAATAATATGAGATATACAAACATGATTTATAACATTAGTGAACACGGTGAAGCTGTGTACGTGAAATAGGATCCGCTGATCCAGCATTTCCTGTGGGAAGCATCGTTTTCAGGAACGTAACTATAGGATCCGCTAAACCAGCATTTCCTGTGGGAAGCATCGTTTCCAGGAACGTAACTCACGTTTGGAATAATAAAAATATTTCCTCTATAATGACACAGTGCATTATTACAGCACTAGAACAAGAAGCTGTCGACGTTCACCTTTTGTCACGACTGTTTATGTGGCAAAATCATCAATATGTGCGAATCGAATGTTATCATCACATAAGTATACTCATCAAAGATTTTAAAATGCAGCGTGCTGTTAAAGAAAGGGTGCAGCAGTTCTTTGTGTTGATGGCTTTTTTTAGCCTAACTGTTTCGTCTAAGGTTTCATATATTCTATATAATATTGTATACATTATTTTCTCATTGACATTTTTATCGATGGGACTGCTGTAGTGGTGTTGAGAGTCCATAAAGTATCTCAATCTTAATACAATCTCCTACCTTTTTAGTTAAAGCTCCAACGAACCCCTAAAGTAAGGGACAAAAACGAACCTGTGACACTGCAGATCAAGCAAAAGCTGTTAAATTATGTGCCTCCTACAGTTACGTAACATTTTGAATTTGGGAGGCTTTTACTTGGTAAAATTTCATTATCAATAATAAAAAACAAGTACTGTGTTTTAAGGAATTTTACTTAATAATTGCGATTCGTAACGCGTTTTACTACACCGTAGCTTCTTCAGACGAATGATTATGCAGAAAAATGTAAATGAGAATATAACTATATAATTACTCAAGAACATTTATAGTTATATTCTCATTTACATTTTTCTGCATAATCATTCGTCTGAAGAAGCTACGGTGTAGTGAAACGCGTTACGAATCGCAATTATTAAGTAAAATTCCTTAAAACACAGTACTTGTTTTTCATTACGTAACATTTATTTATGTCGGCGCAAGTGGTAATTAGTGTGCTTAGGCACTTGCGATGTTAGATCGCGCGATGTGTTAGACGCATGGATGGAACACTCATTTGCATTCAATGAGAAATGAAGTAACTTCTATATATGAAAGGACGCAATTGTTGTGGACAAAAAAGGAAATCAAGCAAATTGATGACTTTGCTTCCTTTCAGTCGCGCTTCTATCCTCAACCTTCGTCCCGGTTGATGAACTATTCAAAATATTCAAGTTCAACCCTTTTAAGTATGAATTGGATAGTGACAATTTTTCGCTAGTATTTGTTGTTGCTTACGAGAGACTGATTACAAAATCGGAAGAGGTCCATCTCTGTTAATTAAAAGGATGCATGGAATACAGTGTAGATTCAAGTATATGCAATCATTGTAAATGACTGGGATACTGGGATCGCCTCTCCGGAAAAAAAGATCAATATTCATTATTATTATCAATTTTTTTTTGTATATTGACTTTCAATTATAATGCTACCGCTATACGCAAGCTATCCCCTCCAAATCAATTGACTCCTAGAGTATATCCCCAATCAAATTGGTGAAATTTCTGTCGGATATGCATCTAGTCTTTTTTTTTCATTTGATCCTAGTGATCCTGCCATGTTCCTACATAGCGTAGGACATATCGTCAATATGTAGAGTACGAAGTTTTTCGAAACAGATCTAGTACATCCCATAAAAGTGAATGGGTTGGACAAAATGTAGGTTCTTTGGTGATAATTCATTATTGTTATTTTCAATGAAATGAAACTATGGTATTTAGATTTTCACTATATTAACAAAACAATGAGCGGTTATACCACACTTTGTGTGGCTTCATCAGATAGATACAAACTAATCAGTTTCAGTTAACATAATCTTTATTCAAGTACCAGTTTTACAACTTTTAACTTACATCTCTTCGACTGATAGAAAATTGAACAATGTATGGCTTCTAAGCCGTGATCTGAATGTAACCTAAAATAATTAATTTAAGTACAAATTCATTTTGTCGTCCTAGTGACGACGGTCTTAACATATTTATTTTACTAATCTAACTAATGAACCGAGTTATTCCTTATACAGGGTGTTTCCGAATAAGATGTCATAAATGAAGGATGCGAATCCCTGAATGATTTGAGCAAGAAAGTTCGAAGAACCAATGGTCAAAAAATGCTTCGTTGCCGAGATACAGGGTGTTAAAGTTGAGAAAATTTTTCGATTTTCTCTCGATAAAACCTAGACTTCTCAAGATTTCGGGCTCAAATTTTCCACATAAGCTATTTAACACAATCTGAATCACCAGGTGAGGCCAAATTTTGGAACAGTATACAGGGTGATACTTTTTCATGAGCCATGTTCCATTTTTACCCTCGGAACTTTTTTTTGGTACGCCACTGGCACTAACAAAAAATGAAATCGAATAGATCAATCAATTTGAAATTTTTTGACTCCTGCATTTTGATCGTAACTATTACCGTTTCTGAGATATTAATTATTGAAAATAATCCAATAGTTTTCCCATATCGAAGCCATGGAGATATTATCTTAATAACTGATGCAATTTTTCAGGAATTGAGCTGAAATATACATCAGATATCTAGTTATTGTATGTTTATAACAAAATGAGGCAGAAATTCCTGACAGTATACAGGGTGTTATTTTTTCACGTGCATTTTCCTCTTTTTGCCCCCTGAACTTTTTTGTGGTGCGCTACTGGTATATTCTGAAAACAGAATCAAACAGATTATTCAAAGTGAAAACTTTTCTGTTGCTTGTATTTTTCCGTATCTTCCACCATTTTCGAGAAATTAATCAAGAAAAGTAATCTTATAGTCCCTTCCGTATTGAAAGCTTGAAGATATTTTTCATGTTATTTCGGCAATTTGTAAAGACCTTGAGCTCGAATTTCAAACGAAGTTCACATTTTAAGATCTGCACCACTAGATTGGTAGGATTTATGAGAAAGTATAAAGGGTGATATCATTTCCTGATCATTGAATTCGAATTCAAAATGTGTTTTATTGAGTGTATAAATCGGAAGTAAATGAATAAACAACATAAATAATCGCGAATGATATCAATAACAAAAAATCATAATGATGAAAACAAAATTGAACAAACAGAACAAATCAAAGAAGATGTTGAAAATGTCCTCCACCTGAAAGAATACATGCTTCTGCTCGTCTCCGCATATTAGTGCGCACCCTCTGAAATATTCCTGGGGTATTTCTGATGACGTCACATGATGCTGTAATTCTATTCCTCAATTCTTCAAGTGTATTCACGGGAGAGCTATAAAGCAAAGTTTTCAGATGTCCCCAAAGAAAAAAATCCAAACTGTTTAAATCTGGCGACCTTGGAGGCCAAGCTTCTGGTCCACCACGCCCTATCCAGCGGTTATTGAATGTCATATTCAGATATTCTCTAGCTTCCATGCTGAAGTGCGGTGGTGCTCCGTCATGCATAAACCACATTCTATTTCTAGTTTGCAGCGGCACATCTTCTAGCAACACAGGTAAAATCTCTTCTAGAAAGTGGCGATATAAGGCTCCATTCAGCCTGTCTGGCAACAAAATGGCCCGATCAGGAAATCCCCAATTATTCCAACCCAGACATTAACCGAAAATTGTTCTTGATGGTGACATTCCTCAATCATATGGGGATTTTCTTCAGTCCAATAGTGATTGTTATGAAAGTTCCTGATTGCATTTCTCGAGAAGGACGCCTCATCTGTGAAGATGATTTCGCTATCGAAAAGGGATTATGAGCAATGTTATGAAGGAACCATCGGCAGAAATTGAGTCGCAGAGGAAAATCGCGGGGTAGTAGAGCTTGGACGCGTTGAATATGGTATGGGTAAAGCAAGAAATCATGGAGAATTTTCCAGACCAATACAAATGAGATATTCAACTCTCTTCCAATTTTTCTTGTACTCAGCTGAGGATCCTCATCTATACAATTTAGGACTGCCTCTTCGATTTCCGGGGTCCTTATTGTCCGATTTGCGCCTTTCAAGTCATGATTCGGTTTGAATGTACCCCGTTCTCTCAATCTTCTGTGGATGTCAGAAAACGTACGCCTATCAGGAATGATTCGATTAGGGAAGCGTTCTTGATACAAACGCCTTGCGTGCACTGCGTTTCCTTCAGCCACACCGTACATGAAATGTATATCGGCCATTTCTGCATTAGCGAAAACCATTTCAAAGATTATTGGTTACTACTTACAGCTGTTTCAAATGTAGGCACAACAAACTGAATGACAAAACTTACAATCATTGAAGTGTCAAGTTTTTTCTATGATTTCATTTGCAAAATTGTATCAGAGCCTACTAAGCCTTTTGAAATTACCAACGTGTTCTGATATGAGGAAGACACGATAAATTCTGATGATTTTCAATTCAAAACGGTGAAAGACATGAGGATCAAGATGAGCACAAAATTATCCGAATTGAATGAAAAATCCGTTTCTGATTACGAAAACGTCAGTTATGCACCGAAAAAATATACGGAGGCAAAGGGTAGCCTGTTCGGGCGTTGTTGATTATTTTTCGAAAATGGTGGCAGATACGGAAAAATACAAGCAACAGAAAAGTTTTCACTTTGAATAATCTGTTTGATTCTGTTTTCAGAATATACCTGTAGCGCACCACAAAAAGTTCAGGGGCAAAAGAGGAAAATGCACGTTAAAAATAACACCCTGTATACTGTCAGGAATTTCTGCCTCATTTTGTTATAAACATACAATAAGGAGATATCTGATGTAAATTTTAGCTCAATTCCTGAAAAATTGCATCAGTTATTAAGATAATATCTCCATGGCTTCGATATGGGAAAACTATTGGATTATTTTCAATAATTAATATCTCAGAAACGGTGATAGTTACGATCAAAATGCAGGAGTCAAAAAAAAATTCAAATTAAATGATCTATTCGATTTCATTTTTTGTTAGTGCCAGTGGCGTACCAAAAAAAAGTTTCGAGGGTGAAAATGGATTATGGCCCATGAAAAAGTATCACCCTGTATACTGTTCCAAAATTTGGCCTCACCTGGTGATTCAGATTGTGTTTAATAGCTTATGTGGAAAATTTGAGCCCGAAATCTTGAGAAGTCTAGGTTTTATCGAGAGAAAATCGAAAAATTTTCTCAACTTTAACACCCTGTATCTCGGCAACGAAGCATTTTTTGACCATTGGTTCTTCGAACTTTCTTGCTCAAATCATTCAGGGATTCGCATCCTTCATTTATGACATCTTGATCGGAAACACCCTGTATATTAGCCTTATTTTCTGCTTAATATTACAATAGGTACAAGTAGAAGGGGTATGTTGGATAACCCATCGGAGTTGTTTACTTTATGTATTGAATAGATTGAGTAAAGGAGAAGGATTTAGATCTAATTGACTATTAAGTAACCTACCTGAATTCTTTTCTTTGTTAATCTCTAAAATTTCCCATAGATTGAGCTTTTGTCTATTATTTTCATTGTGTAAAATTTTGAAATTATCATTAAAGTTATGGTTCTCTTCGAGTAAGTGATTAAAATAATGGGAATCTGATTTATGATAATTGAAACTACGTTTGTGCTCGGATAATCTAACCTTGAAATTTCTGACAGTTCTACAAATATAGATTTTATTACAATCCCCGCATGACAGTTTATAAACACCGGATTTATTACCTTTATCAATTTTAGATTAGCAGTTTTTGATACGTCGGCCTAAAGAATTATCAGTTCGCAATGCTATATCGAAATTATAATGCGAGAGGAATGATTTTAATTTCAGACTGGGATTACCAATATAAATTAAACTGTTGTATTTTGTGTTAGAACTTGAAAATACTTCCTGGATTGACCCTTGAAATTTTCTGCGTGAAATCATGTTCTCAATCATACTTGGATTGTAAGCGTTATTGACTGCTATTTGTTTAATAAGCTTAACTTATATTGGTAATCCTGGTCTAAAATTAAAATCATTCCTCTCGCATTATAATTACAATATAGCATTCCGAACTGATAATTCTTTAGGCCGACTTATCAAATTGATAAAGGTAATAAATCCGATGTTTATAAACTGTCTTGCGAGGATTGTAATAAAATTTATATTTATAGAGCTTTCAGAAAAAGTTCTAACAGAAAATACAACAGCTTAACTTATATTGGTAATCCTAGTCTAAAATTAAAATCATTCCTTTCGCATTATAATTGCAATATATCATTCCGAACTGATAATTCTTTAGGTCGACATATCAAAAACTGCAAATCTAAAATTGATAAAGCTAATAAATCCAGTGTTTATAAAGTTTCTTGCGGGGATTGTAATAAAATTTATATTGGTAGAACTCTCAGAAATTTCAAAGTTAGATTATTCGAATACAAAGTAGTTTTAATTATCATTAATTAGATTCCCATTATTTTGATCCCTTACTCGAAGAAAACCATAACTTCAATGATAATTTCAAGATTTTACACAATGAAAATAATAGACAAAAATTCAATCTATGGGAAATTTGGGAGATTAACAAAGAAAAGAATTCAGGCAGGTTACTTAATAGAAAATTAGATCTAAAACCTTTACTCAATCTTTTCAAGTCATAAAGTGAGCAACTCGGATGGGTTTTCCAACATACCCCTTGTACTTGTACCTATTGTAATATTAAGTAGGAAATAAGAGTAATATACAGGGTGTTTCCGATCAAGATTTCATAAATGAAGGATAACTCTGTTCATTAGTATGTATCTATCTGATGAAGCCACAGCGGTCATAGTTTTGTTAATATGGTGAAAATCTAAATACCATAATTTTATTTATTGAAAATATGTATATCGATTTTCATCAATTAACGACCTTCTTAATCAAATTACATTATTGTTATCGTCATCTTCAATATCAGATATATGTCTGAAGAACTGAACTTTTTATGAAGCATAATTTTGAAGTATTATTACTTGATGCAAAATACAGAATGACTAATGACATAACCATGAACCTTTCTATTCGTTTTAGTTCTACGATTGAAAGTGGAGAAAATATGACGTCATAATATCGACTTTTCTATCGGACTCCTTTGCCCTATGTTGAGACTACTGTGCACCGCCTTCAGGAGTTATCCTTACGAATTTTTCAAACCTACTAGGTTTCCTTAGTACAGACTAATTATCTCATAGCTACACTTCTATAAAACGGAATTATCTATTCATCAATAGAAATTTCCTTGTTCTTGTATTTGAAAGACATCCTTTTCTAATTGAATTTAATAAAACTTGCACTGTTTGGATTATCTATACTTCTTTATTTCGATGAAATGGCATTATCTTCGACAATGTTTAAGCGCTGTTGGAGTTGGGAAAGTCAATTTCGACAGAGCTGGCTGCAATCACAATAACCCATGTTTCTTGTTTCTCGAACATTTCCGTACAAGGAATTCCATAAATAATTTTTCAATAAGAAAATGTGGGGAATTTTCTTGTTCTACTGGCAGCGACATTTTCGGATATTATGTTTTGGAATTTTCCCATTACTTTATGGATGAAACAATGGTCAATAATGTCGTATAGATATATTTTTTGAAATACTAGGTCGAATCTCCGGAAGAATGATCTCGATCAAAAAGAAACTCCTCTACGATTTTAGGGTGGAATTCAAATCGCCGATATTCAATTTTATAGCTGAACTTGGATGATATTTGTTCAAAGCCTCTTTGATAGATGTATTAAAGCTATAATCTTAGTCCATAACTGTCTCATCTGGAAGAGAATTATCCAAAGGTTCATCCGAGACTTCGAAATTACCTTCAATTTTCCCATCACATCGAACAGTACCTCATCTACATCACCATCTTAATTTAAATCACAATGAGCTTCGGAAGTTGTTTTTATTTAAGTTATATTAAGTCACCTCCATAAATTGAATCATCCTAAAGGCCAATTCCCTCGCAATATTCTCACTCATAATTTCTCTATTTGCTCATACCAACTTCAGCTATCCAATCATTACAATTCTGTGTTAAACGTGGTTCATTTTCACCCTAATTTTTTGTTCAATAGTTTCAGAAAGAATTCGAGAAACTACAGATGGTGCTTTGAAAATATCGGAGATCACCATCGATGATGGAGGAAATTACACTTGTACAATAATACGTCCATTTGGTAACACCGACGCTGAGCACAAGCGATTCATTCATGAGCTGATGATAATCAGTCAACCAATATTCAGGATCAAGTCAACAATTATGTATGAGACAGACGAGCCATGCTCATTAAAGGACGGAGATATTGTATTTGCTTATTTGCCGAAATTGCTTGAAGAACTATTGTGTGGATTGCAAAAACATGTTTGTAAAGTTGAGCTAGAGAGACCAAGCTGTGTTGAAATGGTAAATATCGATTAAAACAAGTATAATTAATAATAAGCAAAACCTCAGATAGGTAATAAAGGGTGGGGCGCAGCCTCCCACTTTTCAAATAGTTGGTAAAAACACTGTACGGTATATTAACAAAAAAAAATTATTTCGATAGTAAGGTTATATAATGTAGTTTTATTCAGTTGAGTCTTAAAAATGATATCGTCCAAATGATAGACCTGGCGGGCAAGACTCATGTTTAGCCTTTCATTCAAATTCCGTATGACATTCACATTCAAGAGTGACAGAGGTTATATGCTTAATATCTTCTTAATTGCGGTTTTCAGCTCATCAGTGGTCCTTGGTCGATGTTTAAAAACCTCACCCTTACCGCAAGGAGACAACCTGTCCATGGAACATATCCCGAAGAATTGATCGTGGTTGACGGGCTTTATGCGCAGTGGCACCATCTTGCTGGAATCAAACGCTCTGTTGGTCGTAGGTTTCACCCAATTCCTCGATTTTCGGGCGCAAAAAATTCTCAAGCATGCCACAGTATCGGTCAGAGTTCAAGGCCCAATTATGCCTACTTTCGATACTGCACACCAAACCGTGACTATTCGGATGTGGAGTCTTTGGTGAAGCTCTCAGGGGTTTTTTGTGTCCAGTAGAGAAAATTCTGCTTATTTACTGGCCCTGAAAGATGAAAATGAGCTTCGTCGCTCGTCCATAATATCCCAGTGGGTGGCACATGTTGAAGGATTGCCTGACAATAGTACACAACCTTCCTCAATCCGTCGGGAACAAATCCTGTGCAACCATGATGTTGTATGGGTGTAACCCGAGATCAGTTTCCAAAATTCATCTCACTGTTCGAGCCGAAATCTGAAGAGCAGAAGCATTTTTGCGTGCCGAACGCGATGGAGACTGCTCAAGCGACGCTCCTACTCGAGCGATGTTTACAGGGACTCTGAGGGTGACAGGCGGGCCGATTCTCTTTACATTCAGTGAAGATCCTGTTGCTAGGAATTTTAGGATCCACGCCAAGATTGTTTTCAGGTCGGAAACATTCTGAGAAGTGTTCAAACGATACTTCGTGCGGAAGGCACGCTGCGTCGCGATAACAGATTAACTTGTTTTGACAACAATAAACGCGCGCTGCTCACCCGACCAAGACATGTTTACGACTGCAAATAACACGATCCGCCCTTCTGAACGGAACCAGCGCCACCACTCTAGCACCTCTCGTTCTTGTGCAGTGATTTTTTGAAAAGTGGGAGTTATCCACGCCCCACCCTGTAGTAGGGGAGCCCATGATGCTAAATGGTGATCTACTCAACCTCGTGGATAACTATGGCAGTTCAAAGTTTAGAAGATGAAACAAATAAAATAATATAAAATGTTTTCCATTTCAGCGGTAGGGGTAGAGTTTACACATTTTCAAAAATGTAAAAAAAAGACAATTTCATGAAACTACTTGAGCGTGTCTCATTTAAACATTTTTCTATTGAAAATACTGACGAATCGGAAGTGACCCAAGTTCATAGCGAATTTTCGAAAGAAAAAATATTGGCATATTTGGGCATGTCAGACTTTTAGTAGACGGTTCAGCTTGAAGTCCCTGTCGCGCTAGCCAAACAGCTGGCAATCATTCAGGGGGATATTTATAATCTGATAGTTCGAAATAGTTTCATTTTTATACTTCCCTCCGGTTTTTTTCAATTGTAAAATGTGATGAACGGAAGAATATTATATATTTGAAAATATAATGTATTCAGAAAAAGTATTGAAATTAAATAGAACTTTAAAGATTCTTGATCCAGTCATCGCCCTCATCCGATGAATTTTCGTCACACTACAAAGCCTCGTCGTCTATTTCAATGTGTGGTATGGAATTTTCGAAGCATTATCATATTCCGTTGATCTTTTTTGTTGCTCATACTTTTCAAAACTAGCTGATACATTGATCGCTGAAAATGAATTACAAAACTGCTTGTGACATTCTTGATTCATAGATGTTCCTGCCGAAGGATCCAAATTGAGGTAAGGATTCACAGTTCCGCATCAAATGCATTGCATGTAAGGTTTATATTGATACTAATGTGACTACGTCCACTTATCCACATCATACGGATCGCACGACTCGGCCTGTCGGTAATGCCAATGCAGTTGCTCGAAGAGGGCACTTCTTCGATGTATTCCAATGAATACGCATGCTTTGAAATGTTGCGATAGCTGACCAGCTGTGTCGGCATTCAGATTACTGCGTATATGTGGATGTACTGTATGAAAACGGATGCGATCGGTCTAATCCGCCCGATGAGTAGAATGCGAATCTATGGATGCTTACCTTTTTCCATACATTATCCGTGATTTTCTGAGGTTCTATTCGCTGCGACGATATTCTAAAACCGTTATACCCTTTTATTTTTTCTGAACACAAATAAGCCTTGAACATATAATATGCCTTGTAACATGATCAGATCATAAGGTGTCACTGTCATGTCAATGGGTAGCAATGTTGAAACATTGTCAGAAATAGGTATAAAATGAGTGACAGAGAAGAGCGCGGAGTGGGGAATATAT
Organism: Cryptolaemus montrouzieri; assembly: GCA_013387265.2. Classification (NCBI taxonomy): domain Eukaryota; kingdom Metazoa; phylum Arthropoda; class Insecta; order Coleoptera; family Coccinellidae; genus Cryptolaemus; species Cryptolaemus montrouzieri. The sequence continues at coordinate 54,787,970 of JABFTP020000185.1, read as the reverse complement.
GCTTTACTCCAGCTTCACGTAGTACACTTTATTAATGATTTTTGCTATTTCGGCTAATGGAAATCGCAATATTATATTTTCCGGTGGTTTTCGACTTACTTCCTTTTAAATAAAACGAAATTCAGCCGTTCTCGGAAATTTCAAGGTCACATTTTTTTGCAAGTTTTTTATCCTCCCATCCCCTGCTGTCACGCTAAAATCATCGGACTCTTGAGTTGCGTAATTGCCCCACCTTATATTAATGTGGCGCGCTTGTGTATTTCTGATTATCTATTTTTTTTTACGGTTTACCGTTCTGATGGGTTACTCTATAGGAGGAGCCTTGTATAAACGGCTCATATGTGGTGGGAATACTCAACAGGGTGTATGGTATTCTGCCTTATGTAAAATTGCCACGCCCAGATAAATCCAGAAATATACGATTGGGCACCCCTACTATAATGAATCACACATAGAATCTATTCTGCCGTATATAGAAACAAAGCATTAATTGTGATATAAATATATATTTCTACAACAAAAGATACGTATAATACGCGGTCTGGCTATTGAATCACTAGACTGGTTACATTCGAATGCTCCCCTTCAGTATACTCCCTTTCCTCGTCACACACCTTCCATACGTTTTTTCCATTGACCGAAGCCGTGCTGGAAGTCTCCTTTGGTGAGGGTCTTTAGGAGCTCTGCCGTTTTTGCTTAACCGCTTCCATCGACTCGAATCGGGTACCTTTCAAAGCTGATTTTATCTTCGGAAACAAAAAAAGTCGCACGGTGTCAAATCTGGCGAGTACGGCGTATGTTCGAACACTGGAGTGCACTTACTGGCCAAATAGTGCTTCACAGATATCGCGTTCAGGGCACCAACTTCGCACAGACTTTTGTCATGTGTGATTCCCCGTGTAAAATTTTTCTAACCGTTTCTTTATCGGCGTTTACAGCCTCGGCTATCATCCGGATACTTATTCGACGATCTGCACATTCATTTTTGTCACACAATTTGATTGACCTTGGTCACTGTTTCCGGAGTTTATATAATAGCCAGACCTCGTGCTACCCAATTAATGAAAATGGCTGAATATGGTGGTTATAGTTAGGTTAGATTTCTGTTCTGAATAAGGATCAGATAGGTAATCCCTTAGTCTGATTCTACATTGGAAGTACCAATTTTTGGAGAAGCTTAAATTTCATCCTCCTCAAAAACTACACATTCTACACGATCAAGAAACAATCAACAATATCTGCGCGAAAAATACTGGAAGCTACCCTTTATCTGATCCAGTAAGACAACTGATTTTATTTTCGAAAGCGGGAAATAGAAAATTATCTACAACGTGTTTATCTGAAATGACGAGAATACAGATAAAAACATCCTTCTTAACCAGTGAAGAATTTTCCTCATTAAAGAATTGAGGTTTCATCACATTGAGCCGATCAATAGAGAATCATAACCATTTTTCTTCGGAACTGAAAAAGTATAAGTTGCATTTTCGGGTTCAAAATGAAATTATGAACAATATTTTGTTATGAATAACATGTTTCCACTATACCAATCAATAGGTTAGTAGCATTCCACATATCTCAATATAAATGAATGATATAGTGGTATTCAATAAAATATTTTAAGAATGGGTGATGACTTTGACAGATTTTATTGTATCTTGAAGCATGGTAAAGATTTATATATTACTAAAGAGTCAGTCAGAGAGGACCTTATCGAGTTTGGTATTTTAGTTGTCTCATCAATACTATAAAATTAATGAAAATAAATGTCAATTATTAAAGAACGAACTTGTATGAGAACTATTTGTATTTTAGATTTTATATTTTAGAAGTCAATGTAGAAGAAAATTTGAGATGTTTAATCCAAGTATTTGTCACAAATTAAGTACAGAGCCAAATAATATGTAGGGATATCTGGGACCGTTAAAAGAATCGAATGATTTGCCTATCAGAATGTATTTTGAATCTGAAATGATTAGTCTAATTGTTGATAAGTTCACAGAGTTCTTTGGATAGTGTTTCTTCCTCTGAAAGTTCTGTTCCATCTGATTTTAATATTCGAAAGACTACTGTCTTATAGTGTTTCAATTTATCTGCGTCTGTATTTGGGTATTTTATGGATAAAATTTTATGCTTGTGGACCTTACGAGGTCCGTTCAGTTTTGCTCTGAAGGTGGATCTTTTCATTGACCTACATACGAACGCACATATTAAATTTATCCCTGGATGCAGAAGTATTTCCTACCTTCTGGAAGCAAAGTCTCATCACTACTTTATTCAAGTCTGGAGACAAAAATGATGTTCGTAATTATAAAATGATGTGTACTCCATCTGCTGAACGAAAGCTCTTCGATAGGTTTGTCTGTCATTAGTCGAGTTGCAAATGTATGAGTATCATTATCAATGCACAGCATGGCTTTTCCAAATATAATTCGGTCGTCCCTAATTCATTTTTTTCATGTGATTTCACTTCCGCTATGGGAAAGGGGGGCAGATTAGATGCCGTATATAGTGATTTTCAGATTTTTGTGCTCTATCGGAAGTGTTCTGTTCACTTTAGAAAATCTCTCTCAAACTCTTTAACCACTACATCCGGTGTTCCTCAGAGATCGTACTTTGGAGCCACATTGTTTCTCCTGGTCTTTGATGAGTTGCTGTCAATGTTGTCCATCTGCAAATTTTTGCTATTTGCTGATGATTCAAAGACATACATATCGAAGAGTATTACCATATCCTTCTCACGATCAGTAGATGAGGAGGGTTCATATTCATTGGTGGTAGTAATCTCACAAGACTTGATTTTGTTTGATTTGGGTGTAATGTTGGATAGTAAATTACGTTTCGATCACCAAATTCGCAGCATTAGAAAGAAAGAGGAGTTTCAAGATCATGAAGTTTATTCGGAGCAATTGTTTTTATTTTTCTGTTGATACCATGAAGATTGTCTACTGTTCGTTTGTCAGAAGTATGCTGGAATATGCCTTACTAGTGTGGTATTTATCGCATGTTGCTGATATTGATTGGCTTGAGAGGGTGCAGAATAGGTTTCTGAATTTATTAGTTTTCAAGTTTAGAATACCTATGGGAAGATAAATTGTGGTGATCTAAGATCACGAATGGGCTAGCCTACTTCCATGGTCATAATATCTCATTCTGATATTTTTTCTCTGTATAAACTGTTTGGCAGATGTGTTAACTGTCCTAATCTATTGCGCCAAAGTGATTTCAATGTACCTGCGAGATGTACTCGTAATACCGATCGTTTTTGGGCCAATTACAGTCATTATTTCTTTTACTTTTTTATTAATTGTAAAATGAATTTTTTTAATTTTAATTTTAATTTTTTGATACTCTTGTAAATAATTTTTGTGAGTCTTTTCAGAAATAGAAGAGAACTATCTTTATATAAGTTGGGTCTGCCTGTTCCTAACTAGTTGTTAATTATGTAAGTTTATCAGATGGACTGTAACGTAAAGTTAAATATGTTTATTGCTAAGATAGTACGAATGCACATATCTGAATAAATAAACATATAAAAAGTATTCAGTCCTGAAATGTATTAATCTAACAAATTCATGAAATTGAAAAACAATTTTTCAGAAATAAATTAAGAACCATCAAATTGTAAATTCGTAGGTATTGGAAGAGGTATCGATTTCTGATTTCGAATATTTCTGTTTTCGACATATTTCTTGTATCTGGCTACTGGACGTAAATGCAATTCAAAAAGGTCATTCTTCCGAACTTCAAAATTATTGTAAATCTTTGGAGGCCAATAAATTTCCTCACAAAAAGGCATTCTCAAAAAAAAAACGACTGTTACCGATCGACTAACAGCCTTATACGAAGAGTTATATCATGATAAAAAAAGAGTCACGATTTTTAGTGACAATTAATAACTTGAAAATGAATGATAAACTATCACGTAGTAACGTGTTTTTCATTTCTCAAACAGTAATTCACCACTCGATATGAAAGCAAAACGAATCTATAGATCCTTTCAATGCCTACAAATTGATTACCTAATATTCTTCTCCGTTAGCGTTTTTTTCTTTTCATTTTATTTGTGAAAACCGCCTTCTTCTATTCAATTTCACGGATTAGCAATGACATGGGAGACATTGGAAAAAAAAAATTTTTTTTTCAGAATTTTTCATTCTTCACGCTGATATTTTCTGTTTTCTATTAAGAATATCAGGAATTGATACATTGACCCATTGCCTATTGAAAACATATCAATATTTTCAATTTCAACAGCTATGAATTTATCGGATTTTCGCGGAAAAACATTTGGTGATGTGTGTTGAAGAAGAAAATAAAGAAAATTCATTCAGAATAGTCTTGATCTTGTATAGTTTTCGAATGAATGAACCTGATTTTTGTAGCCAAATCTTGAGCTCATTCCATAATCTATTCTTGAACATCTGCTGCTGAAAACCGAACTTGTCTATTTTATCGTTCTATATAATCGCTACATATCACTATGTATTTCTTAATATTTTCACACCGCTTGATCATTAATAGTATGAGACTATTCAAATGCCATCTCGAATTATTAAAGTTGAAACTGAAAATGAGGATATTTTATTTAAACTAAGCATTTAGCCCGACGTGAATTTCATTCTAGAAAAGTTTCTAATCTCGAAAATTTTCATTATTATGATTAGGATTAATTATTATCCAAGCATTTTGCCCTCAAGTCAGTTTATGTAAGACATATATTTTCTTACATTTTCGAAACATATTTCAACTCGAAAGTACTCCCTCGCAAGGTCAAATTTATGATTCCTCACTCAAAACCAAGATCAACTATAAAATTGTTTCATTCAACCCTGCAGTGGTCGCCCTATGTTTCGTAACAACAGAGGTCGCGTGAGGAGTGAAAATCCGCACCGCGATTTTCTTTTTCTTCCTCCATTTAAAATGTTTTGAATGAAAGGATAAAATATTTGAAGCATTAATTTTATTTGAGTACCAAGAAAAAACAAGATGAAAAGGGACTGGAACAACAAAAATATAAAAAAAACTTCAACTTCATTTTCATGAAAGCTGAAGAAAGTGATTAAATTAACTAACACAATCGGCATCCTCTTGATTGTTTTGAAAGCATTTCGAACACACTAAAATGGAATGCTCAAGGCACAAGAATATTTCACAACTCTTGCAAAAATATCTCGTGGGTCTGTTCTTCACCCTATCGCACACCCCACACCGCCCCTCCTTGGTGTTATGTTGGCTCTGGTCGTTGCTTCGCCAAGTGCTTTTCAGTTGGATTCTTCTTTTTGAGGAATTCATTTATGTAGTAAGACTTCTTGGTAGGCTCTTTGACAACCTTCGAACCACAACATAGGATTTTATAAGCTCAAATGCAAGATCACTCGAAAATTACCTACGCTTAATTTTTGAATTCAGATTATTGCTCTTGAAGATGATGAGGGAATTTACGCCACCAATATTCAACATAGAGTAAATATAACCATTGGCCAAAGTCGCGTATTACGTGCACAATCGTATGTGGAACATAACTGGTCGACAGTATCAACTCCTCCCTTTGTTGTGTTATACATCTTAATCATCTCTGGTTTTCCAGTAGTGTCATTAATTTGGTCGTCATGGTGCATACTGGAGTCGAGTAATACATTTTCACCTTTTTTAGGAATATGAGAAACGATTGTCACATTTTCGTTGAAAAGCGAACATTGAACTTTTTATTGTTCTTTTCACAGGACAACAAAAATCAAGTCGCAACTTTCGCTTATTTTTATCTGATAGTTCACCACAGTGAGCTTGAAATCCTTCTTGAATTTTTCCAGAAGATCAAAACTTGTGAACCTGTTATCCACAGTTACGTTTTTCCAGTTCCTCTTATTGGTTCGCACATTCTTTCTATTACAAATTGTGGAGAATTTCTGACTTCATAAGGCCCTGGAGGCTGTTTCCCAATATAAACTTCCAAATTTACCGTATATTATAGTCTTGAATCACAAAGCGCGAATATTTTGATGCCGTATTTGTTAGGCTTGTTAGGTATGTACTGGCGAAATGCACATCGTCCACGAAAGGCCTCTAGCTTTTCATCCACAGTTGCATAATGTTTTTGCACTGATCAACAAAAAATCTCAAAAACATCTCGGATGGGCAAGTTTGTCGGTTGCTCGTCTCAACTGTCTAGTTTCCGAATCATCGAAACGGATGTGTCTCAAAAGAAATTTGAAACGCCACTCAGACATCGTAAGTCGAAATATGTCAACATCAGTGCCGTCGGTTTTCCATAAACTGTTCGTATTCAGGTGGTTACTCTTCAGTACTCTGGACAAGAAGTACAACAATCCAAAGAGTGCTTTTAATTCCGAAATGTCGGTCAATTTCGAATCCCTTTCACGGGAGTAATTCATGGAAGTTTGTTGAATATGTTTATTGGTATTGTCAACTATTATATTCAGTAGTTGGTCCGGAAAAAATAATCTCATATATCGTACATCGTTTTCACACATTTAGTCGTACTTGCGGTACCAGGCAATTGTGTTACAAGATTTTCGATCAAGTTCTTATAGTCTGTGTCGGTTTATGTTTCAGCCACATTGTCTTGCCATCTTTACCTACAATTTTTGAACCTTCATTTACTTCCGTTTCTTCAATTTCGCGTTCATTTTCGGAAATATCTTGCTCGCTATCTCTGTTAGCCGCATCACATTCTATTTCATCGGGCTCCTCTTCATCTTCAGAATCATCATAGGTTTCACCCTCATCGTCATTGGATAAAAAAGACTCATCTAACAAACGCTGCAATCTTTCCTGTTCCTTTTCGTAAGAATAATTCATTGCAGGATCAAACACGTATAGCCGGAAAATATAAAAACAAACACTCTTATCTTGATAATATTTGTAACAGTCGTAGTCGCGCGCGGACTCTCACTCCGCAAAAATTTCTGTAGCCGACACTTATAAAACTCAAACTCAGTACTAGGATAATACACGTGATTTTAGGAAGGTAACTGAATCGGGATGACGTCAAGTGGTGGGGGTGCAAAGATATCCAAGAATTTACATCGGTGCGGAGCGAGGGTCCCCGCGCCACCACTGCAGGGTTTTAAAATAACTTATACGGGTCAAAATAGCTTAAGTTTATATAGCAATTACGGTAGTTAGTAGATAACTATTTACCCTTAGAACTTTTAATTTCAAATAATTTCTGTTATTCAGATTTCAAATTGGTTTAACAAATCTTCGTGTTCAACCATTCAGTTTGTAATATAATTCATTAAAAACATAACTTTCATTTGATATATCCGTTCGTTCTTTCAGGATGATAAAACTTATCTCACAGTAAAGTATTTGGTAACACTTGATCCCTTTTCTTCATTGATGCCATCCATTTCAAACAACGATTGTGATTTCAACTGTCAAATGAAAATATCAGGAGCACTAGTTTCGTTACTCATAAAAAATGTAGAAACAGCTAGCATCTTAGACGGTAAGCAAACGAAATAACATTTGATTCTGTATAACAAATATTTCATATTTCAGTTTTTTCTGAAATCAAAAATTTCAATCGCACATTTAAACCCAAAGAAATCTCCTTCCCAAGTGATCGTTCCTCTATCGAAGATTTGACACTACTACCGAAACTGTTAATTGGCTGTCCCCCTGGATTTGGAATCCAGAAATCGACAAATAAACTGTGCGGTAAGTTGTCGTCATAATTCTCTCTAAAAGTATTAGAATCAGTTGTACACGATGTAACACATAAATTTGCAATAGTATTCATTATTTTAATTCATAGTCCCCATTTTTCAGTTGCTTGCCCAATGAATACGTACAGTGCTGATAATAGTTCGAGTGTCATCCATGTCCATCAGAACACTACCAGCCCAAAATAGGATCAGTAAATTGTATTGAATGCAAAACACCGTTCGATGATAAATCCTGTCTGGGAATGATGGTATATATGAGTTCTTTCAAACATAATTACGAAAAAATGCTATGAACGTGCTAATTTCTTCAATTACTTGAGTTCAAAAAATGAATTACGTCATTCATATAAGTTCCTACTCGATTTAATTCACATTTTGAACTTTTGTCTACGGCTTTCCATAAGTAACTGCTGAAATTTAGCAAAAATATCGAAAAGTTTATATAGAGTATAACTTTGTAATACACCCCATTTTTTGTTTTTTCGAAAAAAAACATACAAGTAATTCACAGTTTTTACATTTGGCAATGAGTAAACACATTCAATGAAGACATAAATGATAGCACGAATAGTTTACAAAAACCAATATCTTCGGAAAAATTCTTTTTTTCAATTTTAAACGAGGGTTTTTTCCCACAGGACGATGAAGCGAAATTGAAGAAAAAAACTGAAATACACTTCTTTTCTCAAAATGAACTGAAAAATAAAAATATATTTATAGTATTGAACTCAATCATTTAATTGTCCTAAGGTTTCAAAAATATAACTTTTTTGGAGCCGTAAAGAGCATTTTTTGGCGACCACACTTGTTACATAGTGGCTCGTACATTGAACAACTTTCATGCAGCCACTTAAGTCAATTGGAAACAAAATCCAATCGTCGCGACTTTGTGATACTCTTCCAGGCACTCTAAACATCTGTAAACCTCTTCAGATACTTCTTCTCAAGATAGTTGCTGTTCTTCCTGCGATTCCGATGAAGAGTACAGATTCCTTTTTCTCTAGGCCTTTTCATTGTGATTAAGTCAGATATGCTTTTATTGTTCTCTTTCGTTTTCTTTTTCGGTCTTTTCATCTTTCCATTCTCTTAAATTCAATTCTTTGGACATAAATTCTGGAGATGTAAAAATGATTGTTTTTTGTTCCTGTTGAATTTGTGTAGAGGTATATCTGGTATTGGTTGAACTTCTCTCAACAATTTTGATGGTGCTTCATCCTGAACAGATGAGCCTGTTATATCTAGATCATGATTATCATTGTCCAAGCTTACGATGGAATTATAGGGCGGTGTAACAACATATGTGGGACGAAATGGTTCTTCAAAAATCGCATCTTCTACTAACTCTTCAAATGCTGCATTTGATGTCGTTTCTTGATTAACATTTTCTTCATCGGAGGCATCAGCACAAAAGATCAAGGATGGCGGAAGGATTATATAGAAATATGCCCGTGCATCTCATAGCCGGAACTCCGTTGGATATGATTGCTGCTTTGCACCATGCATTCCCAATAAGCTGAAAAAGTGATACCAGGTAGATTCTTTACTGAAAAAAGATTTGAATGGTTTGAGAAACCGCTCTATCAGGCGGCTGCAGAGAGGTATGACTTGGAAAGCATAGAGGAATTACATCATTAGCAGCAGCCATTGCTAGCAAGGCTATTGCATTACTATACGATCCATACCCATCTAATATTAGTAAAGTTTTTGCAGTGTTTTTTTTCGTAGGATGATGATTGATTCATCGTCCGAGCTAGGTGGGAGCCCTCTAGGAGCTCTGGTTTTGTGTTGTTACCTTTGAAGATGAGAACGGTTGCCATACATACACTTACATTTTCACCTTTTCCAGAGCATGTTAATGTTTAAACTTTTTCAGCACCCCTTGCAGCAAGAACTTTGCCAGGTCTATTGTTTACTTGCATACCAATTTCGTCAACATTTAAAATTTTACAAGGTTTATCCATTAATTCGTTGCCTTCTAGAATTTTTTTCAAGATGCTAAAAAATTATCTACATTTTTACGGTTCATCCTTTGGACACAACCTAAAAATAAACCTTAAGATTTTCGCAGGGCTAACTGTTTATTTCTGCCGATAAGAGCATTTAACCTATCGTTGCCTGCACTGCGCTGTTCTTTTGAAAAACGATGCTTTATGTCTAACTTTTCTGCAAATGAATAAGCCATTGATGTAACGTCACCGCTGTCTGAAGAAAAACCCATTTTTTCTAAAGCTTTTATGTGTCTCACCCTTCTCTCATCGTGTTCAAAACCCAAGTCCGGAGCTCTTCCTAAAGGACGTTTTCGGGCACCTGAAGCTAAAACTCTTCGAAGAGTTCTTGAAGAGATATGAAAATCCGTATTGGCTCTCTTTATACCGATTTGTTTATTGTTGATTTTCGCCATAGATTTCTCGAGAGCTTCAGCTATTCACGAAGCTCGCGTGATCCTCCTTAGATACTTCCTTACCAATATCTGTTAAAATTGATAAAAAAAGACATTTTATAACCGAGCAATATATCTCTGGCATTTGTTAGGAAAGCCCTACTGAGGCATATTTCCACCTCGAATAAGCGAGAAATGAATGACGGGTGCCGGCAAAGCTTAAAGTTTTATATATCAAAGCACTAATTTCAATCGGCAAAATTGAATGAACAACAAGCAATTAGTTAAATTATCATAAATAAACTAACTAGTGTAGGTTTGAACTTTTTAATAACTAATTTTCACTTTTTTCAATCATTTTTGAAGGGAAACAATAAACCCTGCCAATTTCAATGACAGTAAAACACTATGCGCCATCTATTGCGCGGTGGCAACTTATTGTTTGAACGCGTTGTAAATTGTTTAGTTACCGTAGTGGGGGCGTAATACACCGTTTTACCCTAAACGTAGGTTGAGGAATGTTCCCTTCTCAATATAATACAGTAGAACCCGCTTAATACGATCACGCTTTATACGATTTCTCGCCATTTGACGTTGGCCCCTGCAACTTGAGAAATGTTTTCTTTCGATTAATAAGATTCGTCATCCTGTTTAATTTGCCTAATACGCCTACACGCGCCACACGTGTTACCTCTTATGGAACACTGGCAGCGGTCACTGAAAGCAAGCACCTCCGCCAGCGCGTTCGGCGGCAGCAGTTTGCTAAATTAGAAAAAGTTTCAGTGAAAGGGCTTCATCAAGCACGAGCTTCAAAACTGTCCATCAGTGGCCCCATAATATGCGAAAAAGCGCGTGAAATTGCTGAAAGCTTATAAATCACTGATTTTAACGCTTCCAATGACTGGATAGATCATTTTAAAATTCGTCACGGCATTGTGTACCGTCAAATCAGTAGGGAATCCGAGACAGTGTCTCAACTAGATGTTGATACATAGATGGCAACACTTTCCGAATTGCTTCAAAATTACGAACCGCGGTTTATTTTCTAAATTGATGCCAGATAAATCCTATGTTTTCAAGGGAGAAACTTGTCATGGTGGTAAAGCAAATAAACAGACTGACTATCCCGGCCTGTGCCAATTCAGATGGGTCAGAAAAATTAAGTTTGCTAGTGATTGGTAAGGCGAAAAATCTACTTTGTTTCAAAAACTTGAGATCGCTGTCTGCAACATATAATGCACAATTTCGACCATGGAAGACCACCATTCGTTTCATCGACTGGTTAAAAGCTGTAGATGATCAATTCCAGATCAAACGAAGACGGATAATTATATTCATTGACAACTGCCCCGCTTAACTCTAAAGGTGTTGAACTAAGGAATATCAAGCTCATTTAGTTACCTCCAAATGCGACAAGCAAATTAAAACAGATGGATCAAGACATAATAAAGGTCCTTGAACAAGTTTACGGGATAAGACTAATACATCGTTATCTTCAAAAAATGAAAGAAATAGATAGCAAACGAGCCTTGACTATACATGATGCGATTCTAAACATTTCAGCGGCCTCGTAAGCAATTAAGCCTGAAACCATTCAAAATTGTTTCAAGAAAGCAGGTTTTAGAAAGAACGGGGTTAACGTCGTGTTGGAAAAAGAAAAACCATGATACTGCAGGGTTTTCCTTGATATACTTTCATTGATGACAATGTGGCACCGTGCGAAATTCAAACAATTGAAGATCTTATTGAGCATGTGAGTAACTCACAAAAAGAGGCCCTAAGTAATGATGAAGACGAAGATGAGTCAAATCCAATTTCCTCAAATGGCAACGCATTATCAGCATCTAATGATTTAAGCAGCTATGTAGCTTCTTTGAATCAAAGCGAAGACGCGCTGCACAATTTTAATTTAGTTGAAAATCATGTAATTGCTAACGCATCAAAATCTTTCTGTCAAACCAAAATAAATGATGACTTTAAATAAGGTAATGAAGATAACACTACATATTTAACGTTTAACAAATTAGAACCTAATAAATGATGAGTACTCTTTATTTTTCCCTGTCCCGCTTAATACACTTTCTCGCTTAAGACGCATTTTTTGTTGGGTGCCTGTGAAATCGCCTCAAACGGGTTTTACTGTATATAAGAAATTATGCGCCTCTAACTTCTCTTCACTCTATAAACCTATGTTTCAATAGTTCGGGTGTAATCTAATCATCTTAAAGAGAGAGATAGCCATCACTGTGGCTTTCAATCCGATTACTTTTTGTTTTGAATAGAGTTTAATAACTGAATGCATCTACAACTTACCAGTAATGCATGCATTATACATTTTGGCAAGTAATGTCAACGAATACACTTGCCCGTTGAATAAAAATGACAGTTCCTTTGACTAATGGGGACATTACTCAAAACCTTCATAGTTACTATGATGCGATGACAGCCATTATTAGTTATATTCTAATTTTATGAACTGTCATCCTGTTTAACATTATCCGCTCGAATTAAAACAAAAACTGAATGGAGAATTCATTGAAGATGAAGTATTTGATTGTACATCGCCTGAGGTACTAGAAACGGCGGCGACGGTCATAGAGAATATGTTGCTAGACAAATCAAAAGGAAGGTACATTTTAGTGTATAGAAGTTTTATGGATTGGCAATTCAAACAAAACACCATTTTCTGAATAGGCTGTTTTGGTTCATTTCAATGACCCCTCGAAGGAGTATAAGTACCCATCCCTCAGGTCATTCTACTGAATGCAACGAATCATTCTTAACCTCTATCACTAAGTCCGTCTAGAAAGTCTTGAAGAGAAAATCTGGAGGTCACCTTTTTACTTGAGGAATTAAATGGATTCATTGAAGAAGCCCCGGGTCAGACGTTCCCTCTGAACTAAATGGCTCTTATCATAAGAATCAAAGGAGGTTCTGCTCTAATGACTTACACGCAATGAAAATTGAAGACGTAGAAGATTACGATGGAGCTTTAATAATGAACATTCATAAACAAGGACGAAATTACCAAGCAAATTCACTGTATCGGGGTAATTTTACAAAATTTTATGAATATACTTAGGACTGAGGACGTTTAATGCACCAAATGGTTTTTTTCTGAATGGCCAATCTGGAAAATGTACAATTCAGAGAGTTGTGATTAATAAATTCGCCTCAATGAGTTCAAACTTTGCCACGTTCATTAAACTGAAAGATTCATCTCTCTATACGGGACACTCGTTTGCTGATTATCAACAATTTTTTTTGTAAGGAAGGAAGAAAGCAGGCAATTTGGCCCGCGTTGGATCTTTCTTGACCTTATAGGTCTGAACTCGTCATATTCGACATATGTCCTACAAGTTTGATCAGTGATATAACTTCCAAACATATGGATATATACGAACACCTATATCTACACCGGGCTCGAATCAGCAGCCGCACGTGTGCAAAGTAGAAAGCATGTGTTCTTTTCACCAAGCCACATGCGGTGATATTATCAGCAACTATTTATGGGACTGAACGAGATGATATAACAGCGGTGAAAAGTTAAGATAACGGAAGTTAACAACAGTAACTGAAAATTACATAGACGATTAGATTTAGATTAGATATTATATGAGTGAGGGCTGCCTAGCAGCCAGGCCACTGTGACCCAGTGATCTATTGCGGCACACTCTATTCTAAATTTCATCCACGAGCTCCATCATTCTCGTGAACGATATGAGTTTCGTGGGTAAGAGCTTAATAAGTTCAGTCAGCTTCAGTTTGCAAGATCCAAGTTCTTCCATCCTGACTCTGTCCCCTGCTGGGCATTCGCACATAACATGTTCCATTGATTCTATATCTTCTTCACATAGCCAACATGAGGGATCCTTAATCAATCCTAACTTATAATATTTTAAATATGGTAGTATGTAAAGTTTCATCATTTCAAGTGAGTCTTGTATGATGCTATATATATTGGAAATAGATTTGTAGGTCCAATTTATCAGAGAATTGAATCAAGATTTTCCTACCCAGCTGACACTTGATCCAGAGAAGTTCTACAAGCGAGAATACTTTCAAGCACCTGACAAGCTCTTATATTTTTTTATAATAAAATCCCACTCGTCCTAGCGTCGGCCAATTCTGTTCTGTACCATGAATTTGTAATCCGGAAACTGTATTCTATATAGTGGAGACTCGATTCTCAAACACAATGTCATAATTATCAAAGATTACTAGATCGCAGCATTCGTCGAAATTAGTAATCGATGAGCGAGTATTTAAATGCCATACTTCAAATGTTTTATTGAAGGTTTGTTCCAACAAACATGTATGAAAGTTCCTAACTGATTCGAAATTAAGTATACGCGCAAGTGTAGCTGATTCATTATCAAGAATTCGAGTTCTTTAGAACACTAAAGCGATAAGTTGACAAGGGAACCCCTAAATAATATCCACAAAGTTCATACTCGCAATAATTCATTTTCAGTTCCTCCCAAGAACCAAGATCTTATTTCACCGTTCTAGAAGCATTTATGTAATTTAATTTTCATGTGAATAGTCTGGGTTATTTACTTTATGATTAATGTGATGCTTTTGCCCAGAATTTACGTTGAGATCTTTGTAATTTTTAAATTATAAGGTTTTCGAATGACAATACATTTCGTACAAAGCAGAACACATAGGGCAAACAATGTTTTTACTGTCACATTCCCTCTTAAAATGCCCATACATACAACATTTGAAGCATTTTGATTAGTAAAAATTTTCCTTTACTAAATATTTACCACAAGATATCTAGAGATAACCTTTCTCAACAAACAAATTGAAGGTTCAGATTTACATTCACTAACTATATGATAGGTTTTCTTATATTTAGGTGCAATCATAAGTTTTATATCAGAGGAAAATCTTTCCGACTGATTGGGTTCAATAATATCAGGAGGCAATTCCTCACTCTCCACTACCTCCTGGTCCAAACCGATATTCTCAACATTCCTAGGGTTGAACTTTCTTGACTCCTTTTTATTCGCCAATGATTTATAATTTGTAGTTTGGAATTTTCAGGGCCCATGACATTGTCTTTCAGAATCTTATTTGAAAACTACGATTTCGAACATACTTCGATTGTAGATCTTTCTCTTTTTGGAGGCATTCCAATTCCTTTATCAATAAATGATTTCATTGATGGCATTTATAGATTCAACACAGAAATCGGACAACCTGTACTGTCGCATAACGGAGGTGTTTTTGTAAAATAGTTCATTTCTGTCCAGGAAAGTTGGACTTCGCGGCGAAATTTCTTGAAAAGTAGACGATAAAATATTGAAATCTGTAGATTTATAGTGAAACGAAGAGTGCCTTTGGAGTCCGCGGTCGCCACAATACAGAAGCGATACGGCAATATAAATTTAAAAAAAAACTTGAACCTAGAGGACTTATCATAATTCAGTGAAAAATAAGCATCCTCCAAGAACGAGTAGGTCTCGCGTACTGATGATCTTGTGGATATATGAATATTTCGTTCGGGTATTTTTCTTGACACTATTTATATATTTGGTAACAGTTTAAACTAAAATTGGAAATGAATGTCATTTAAAAGCTTAAGCATTCAACGTTTTCACCACACATCAAATCAATCAAGACGGCATTCTAGAGAAATCAATAAATATCAATGGTGTCAACCCGAGATTTCTCCGACAAAATCCGATTACTCATGAATCTCTGATATATACTGTCTACTGACATCTGTGTAAATCATACATATGTGCTGATACCGGCCTCAAAAACTATGTTTATTTCATCTCACAATTTATCATAGGGTTTCATATTTAAAATTGTTTACCTTGAAATGCAACTCTTTTATCTTCATACAAAGCATTATTCCATATTCACAGTTTTCTTAATCACGTCGTGATGTATATAACAACAATTTTGCAATTATCGTTTCTCCCTTTCCACTTAAGATATAAGACATGAATGAACTTCTTGATTGTAAATAAGCGGTAAATATCCTATACCTTTTGATTCTTTTGCAAGAGTCACACTATGTAGAACAAATGCGACATAAAAGGCAGCATTTTAGGTTGTCGTTTTGCCAATTTGATCTTTTAGCAGACGTTGCCAACCCGAGTATTTGGCATCAATCTCAACTCGATACCTATACAAGTTTTCCGAAAATGCGAATGAGCTCATTATAGCATTTTTTTCCTGATAAACCTATAAATTTTTGTATTTCTTCCCATAACTGTATCATATTATAAATGCCCGTTCCTATTCTAATAGGAGTACCATATAGGTATTGATTGCCTCACGAACAAATGATGCAAAATGCAACATAAACGGCAATATCTTTCGTTTGCGTGAATTCGAAACTCTAATTTTTTCACTTCTTCAAGGGATTGCCGATGTGAGTATTTGCTATCAATTTGAATTCGATTCCTACGAGCGTTAATGAGGAGAAAATCTTCACGGACACACAGGCACAGATTCAGATAGATAAACATTTAGATAGATAGACGTACAGAGAGACACAGACAACGAAGTATTTCTATAGGGGATTCTATTTTCTTTCGGTTATTCGGAACCCTAAAGAGACAGTACAGAGAACTTGCTATTGAATAACATATATATTTGAAGTATTTGCTTTGAACATAATTATTCGAGTCATGCTGAATTCGGTATCGTTTTTGAAGCAAAGCTATGTAGTATAACAAACATAATAAAAATGCCTAAGGTATAAATATACACCCCACTATACTAGTATGCTTGAAACGAAAACTTAACACATCAATTTTCCGGTTTTAATATAAAAATATGGAGAATCGCTTAGACCCTTCGATTTCTCATTCGATTTCGATCTCTCCCGATTTTTTCATCCCCGTAACTTCAATCCCCTACCGGGGGTGATTACAACCCCCTGATTTTGAAAAGGGATGAGAGGTGTTGCAATAGATCATTTTGAAGGTCTTATCGAGTACTATCTGACCCTAAACTTTCGCTCATCTTTAACGAAATGGCAGCGAAAAAAGCTTACTTTTGTGATTAGTTTATTGAGTGCTGAAAATGGGCACTATTGACTTCCATACAGTAAAGAACGCTGGTGTATGGCTAGCTTATGTTTAATTCACCTCGAGGTATGCAATGCTTTTATTTATTAGTTAATTTTTGTTCGAAAAACTAGACAGACCATGTGATTGATATACCTTAGTCTCTCGTTAGTCTATCGTGAATTTTCAGGAACGTTGAAACTGTGGCAAAGCGATTGTTAATTCGAAGAAGGAACAAAATTGTGTATTCCGTAGAAGGAAGGGTGGAAATGATGAAATTATTTTTAGAAATAACGATTCTGCGCGATTAACAGCGGCGGCTTTATTCAACGAATAACATCCTGAAAAAAATGTATCCTTTGCTTAAGTTGTGCAGCTGGTTGCTAAATTTGACGATGTTCCCTGTTATGACAACAATAAAATTCTCGAGATTGTTCAAACAGGTTTCGCCGTCGAATTTTCCTGTTTAAATAAGTATCCTTTAATATAGTCTCTGAAAATTCTAGCCCAAATAATAAGTTTTTGAAGTCTTGAATATGATTCTCGCTCTTTGAATGAGCATCAGTGTCACTCCAAACTCTACAGTTATAGCGATGCACCTGTTCATTCAAAAACAAACTCGATTAGTCAGAAAACAAACATGTTGAAGCAAATTCAGGTCGTTTTTGTTTCGCTCACTAGAATGAAGAACTCAAAACTATGATCGAAATCATCTTCATTCATCCCAAGGACGAGTCTAGTTTTATATGGATTTAATTCATACTTTTTGAAAAACCTTTAAAATACTTGTTCAGCATACTCCAGATATTTGAAACAATCTCATCACAGATCGTGTATTTTCCAACATGGCACAGTCACCCTAATAGTATATACCAATTCATTCATCATTCACAATTCTGATGGAATTGTGTTTTTTATTATACCGCATTTAGTGTTCATAAACTTGATCAATAACTCTATCTGTATCTGTTCCACAAATTTCTTGCAGGATTATGTTTGTTGAAAAACCGCACATTGTTTTAGCAGAGTTATTATTTCTGAAAAATAAACTCACAAGTTTGAAGATTCCTGCAGTGTGTACCCCATCTTCAACTATATCAGTATTATTTCAAGCAATCAAAACTGAGGAAAATAGTACTATTACCACTACTGGGTTTTAACTAAAAGTAACTGAATTAAGAAAATATGGAAAAATATTTCAAACATGAGAATATTGATAGCAAACCAACAAATGACATCAAAATTCAACATGGGTTTTATTTATTGATTCAAACAGAAGAAATCTAGCTTTTTCTTAATATAATGATATATTATGCTCCCTATTTGCCATTCCTATCAGCAGAAGAATCAACTCTCAAAAAAATAATTAACTTGATAGATCTTAACATAAAATGTAAAGGGTTGCTCGTCGTTGAAGTTAAGGAAATGCTGTGAACTGAACAGCTTTTCAGAAGTATCACACAATTTCTTTCTCATGTATTGTCGATGTGGTAATTGGCAGGACGAAGTTGCGCAAACATCCAAATGAGAGAGAAAAATTTATCTTAATCAACAGAATCGATTTTAGTCGAAAGTTTGCTTTAAACAGAGATTGAACAGATTATTAAAATTTTGAAATATTTCCGAACACTTCTCGATTTCGGTTTGTCACATTTTATTTTAGAAAGTAAATACGTAGTCGTATAGACAATGGAAACACCTTTTCGAAAAGGTATTACACGACCCCTTCTTTTTATTCTAAAATTTGTGGTGAAAGCTGCCATGGGTTTATAAGGGGAGAACAGTTCATATCGAAGAAAATTATTTTCAAGGGACAATATTCAACCTTCCGTAGAGTGTTAAATATCCTCCCTTGAAGGATCTAGTTTTCCGATCTACTCTTCATAATCACCGTTAACCGGGGCCACCGGGAAGTGGTACAGCACGGTCAGATGTCACGAATAGGAACAATGGACTGCAGTTTCGGTAATATAAATATCACTGCGCCTCCCAACGAACCGAAACAGGTGGTGAGGTAGCCTCTGTTTCGGTTCGTTGGGGGGCGCAGTGATATTTATATTATTGCGTTCACTCCAACGAATTGAGATGAGTAGGTAACGGCATAGCCTTTTATTACGAATGGGTAGACAATGCTGACGAGGTCAAACGAGACCGAAACTGCAGTCCATTGTTTCTATTCGTGACATCTGACTGTGCTGTACCACTTCCCGGTGGCCCCGGTTAACGGTGATTATGAAGAGTAGATCGAAAAACTAGCTCCTTCAAGGGAAGATACTTAACATTCTACGGAAGGTTGAATATTGTCCCTTGAAAAAATAATTTTCTTCGATATGTTTGAGAGAACAGTTCATATAATCAGACATTGCGAAATCTCGCATTTAGTAACTTTTTGTTTTGAGAGAACAGTTCATATAATCAGATGCTTCTCCAATCAAAAGTCAACCTGTTTCAGGAAATTCACAAAAAACCAAATCAGATTAGATATTCAGGTGGATTTGTTATCATTTTAATACACTGTATATATTTATCAATGAAAACAGCCGAGTTCTACTCCCAAGCACTTTTGTATTATTATTTTTACTAATGAGCTAACAATGAGACATCTGAAATTGAATTTAAAATTTTTTCATTAATTTTTCTCATTTTATAGGACAGTTATAATTGAAATTGATTAGATTTAGGTTTTCTAATGAAAAAAAGAGTCGATAATCATTGCAAAATGCTTAATATTATTGTAAAATAAATGAAATAAAACACCTCAAAAAGTCTACGGAACACTTACCAATATCTTTAAAATATGAATTGGATTATTCGAATTTATAGAAATCTTTCGGTTTTGTTAGGATGTATTGTATATAATGTATTCTCAAGAAAACAAAATAATATTTGACTTCTCCAAAGCACCTATTATGAAAAAAAATTTGAATTTTGAAAATGACGAAATTTGGCAAAACACAAAAAAAATCCTGAACTAATATTTTCGAAACGATATGGAAGCACTTATATTTACGTACCCAGAAGGTCCACTTCTGTTATTAATGACACTTTGGCATCGTCGCTGCATGCTCAATATTAAATTGTCCATTACATTTTGGCCTAAGTCATTCCAAGCCCCCTGAACTGCTAATCGAAGCTCCAGTTCATGATGGAAGACGTTTTGACGCAGGAGATTTCTTTTTAGGGTGTCCCACACATGCTCGATGGGATTTAGATCTGGGGAGCAGGATGGCCACGGTAGAAGATCGATATCATAGAGATACGGTACCACTACAGGTAAAACTATCTCATTTGCGTAAGAATTTCCCGTGAGGTTGTTTGAATGAAAACGAGGTCAGTTCTTCCACCAAGGCGTATACCTCCCCAAAACATCACTGATCCGCCTCCTGTCTAACAACTTCTCGAGCATGCTGGAGACGTCTTTGCTTTCCAGGTTCCCTCCATATTCGAATTCTTCCCGAATCGGGATGATAACTTAATCTAGATTCATCACTGAAGAGAACTGTGGCCCACCTCTCTTGATTTCAGTTCAAGTGTTCTTGGCACCAAGCTAAACGAGCAGCGCGATTTCATGGGTCAGTTGTGAAACTCTTAAAGAACGTCTGTAGTGGAGTTGACCTTCGTGCAGTCGATTCCTCACAGTTTGGTCGGAAATTTGTACAATATGAACTCGTGATAGCTTTTGAGCTAATTGAGATGCTGTGGTAGTACGATCTCTTCTGGCTTGTAAAACCAAAAATCGGTCTTGGGCGACTATAGTAATCCTGAAACGACCTGTATGGCGTTCTTCTACGCTAGTTTCATTGGAACGCGACCATAAACTGACACTTGGGCTACTTCCCAGGATACTTCCGTTGTGAGCTCCCAGCTTGGAAAACCTACGGCTCGTAGCATCTCTTCTCTAGTCAAATGTCGTCTTTCCGGACAAAACTTTGACAAAACTTTAAAAATCTTTTATTTGTGCTTACAACAGAAACAAAGTGCCAACTAACTGATTTCAAACACTGAATACATGAAATGATCATAAACCAGCGTCGCATCTGCTGCATTTTTAGTTTTTTATAAAAAAAAACTGAAATCTGTTGCGGCACTCTACATAATTTGGTGAGATATTGATGCAGGTGTTCATTTCTTAAAAAAAAATCATCCATATTGATCGTTCTGGATACGATATATCGATATTCAGAAGTGTTCCCTAGACTTTTTTGAGGTGTTTAGGTATTTATCTATCAGAATCATTCACTTTGCCTTTACATTTCTTATGTTTCAGTTTGCCAACAAATCGTTTCTGATTGTATATATCAGTTCCAGTATAGCAATCGTTTTCCTCATTTTGCTCTGTATATTTTGCGCTCAATCAACATCGCAGATTACTCTTGGTGCACCTGCGAGAAAAAAGAAATCACAAACTCCTAAGAGAAAACGAATTGGAAGAAAGGATGTCGAAGATCCTGCAGAAAAACCCTTATTATCGAAGGATCCCAGCGTACCAAAAGTGATAAAAGGGCCGAGAGTTCCACCGCCGGACTTTTGACCTTTTGAACACATACAGAAGGTTTCAATTCACGATTGCAAATAGAAAACATGTTTGTTCTCGAATTTCAATTTTATTTATTTATAGAATTTATTTATTCGTTTAGATTAAGAAAGAAAATGTATTTAAAAATCTATATTTTTGTTTATTATATATTCTCAAACTTACAATATCAGCTAATATATATATTTTAATGATCTCTCTCAGACTTCTCATTTCAGTTGAACCGTTCGTGATATCAAAAAATACAAGACGATTCTTGAAGCGCATTTTTCTACATGATCAAATTAGTTCACCCAAGCTATATGAGTACCTATACTGTCTGCTGTGTTAATAGTTTGAAAATCACGGTGCTCAATTATTTTTCCATTTGTTTCAGCAGCATTGTTTTGATCTTGAAGTGTTGAAATATCCATTTTTCCCTTGAATCTTCTTTTAGGCATTAATGTTTTAGGAGTGTTCCAGCCCATCTTACGATTCTTTGTAATATCTCTCAAGATTTTTGACAGACGATATTTTTTCTTTTGTGCCAAATTTTTTACTACATCCACGTTCAAATCGTGACCAGGATTATACCCAATACCTTTCAACTTTTCTATTTCACTGGTATCGTAAACTGATCTCAAAGCAGACAATGCTCTAGAGACACCTACCTAAAACATATAAACTTGTATCACTGATAAGGTATGAAAGATGGAAAATTGATTAATAGATTCGATGGGTACAGTCATGGTCCTTGGATGTTAATCACTATAGAAAATAAAATAGTTTCGTAACAAAGATTACAGAAAATATTTGCACCCCGTTTGGGATAAGGATATTAGAAGTGTAATGAATTTTTCTGACATAGGAGGTGGAAATGTTAATACTTTTTGTATTGTACTGAACGAATCCCTCCACTGAATAATGAAACGCACTTCATTAAAAGTGGCATAAACATAGAAATATATGCTAATTTAGGTAAGGTAATGCTTAACCTACTTATATACAAGGTGTCTACTATAAAAGGTGCCAAACTTCAGGAGGTGATATTACAAGTCATTTGCAACAAAAATGTTCCACAAAATTTTTTGAAAAGTTGATAATTATAGAGTTATTTAACATTTCTTGTTATAATGAATAGTAAAATGGAACAAGTTACTATGTTTTAACTATCACTAATTTATTGATGTAAAGAATGACAAAATTTTACATTGGTTGGACCGGTTTCGGACATACGTCCATTATCAACAACAAGCTAATGAAAACTGAATACTCATGTACAATACAGGAATTAGCATCAATAAAATGCTAGTAGAGATCACAGACTTGAATAATGGTGATTGGTAGGTAATTAAGTCTACCTGGTCGTTAAGGAGCTTAACCCTTTCTACCCTAGATGCCTTGAAAATTTCCATCGATTCAAAGAAATTGAGTTTATAAGATTTATCACAGGAATAAAGAATTTTAAGCTGTTGAAGTTCTACATGCAATTCCTTTTATATAGGTCAAACAGGACGCTCTTTCCAGGATAGATACAAAGAACATTTCCGGTGATTCCTACATCAGAAATATGATTCAGCTTTAGCTGCACATTGTCTGAAAGAATACCATCATTTTCCAGAACCTCTACAGCTGAAAATTCTTTATTCCTGTGATAAATCTTATAAACTCAATTTCTTTGAATCGATGGAAATTTTGAAGGCATCTAGGGTAGAAAGGGTTAGGCTCCTTAACGAACAGGTAGACTTAATTACCTACCAATTAATTCTTACAGCTACATCAAATCAGACGATACCATCGGAAAGAGCATTGAATTTGCTATAAGACAGGTAAGTACTAATGGCAAAATTGTCTCGTATACCGAGTATTGTAAAAGTTTAAATGAAACAATTGTGAAATGAACAAAATTAGTGGTATTTTTTGTTAGCTGTACCACTGAAAACTGGTCGATAAGTAGCTGTTTCTTTTTTGAAAAAAAAACTACTAAATTAATCTGGCTTTTATAATGTATATCAACTTTTGAGCTTACTACTCTTTTCCGAGAAATATCGTGGGTAAAAGTAAGAGTAGGAACATTAAATTCTCTAATTCTTCGATCATAAATGAGCTAGTTTCATCGGAGCGTCTAAACTATTCCACAAATGATGTTTCAATAATAATAAGCGATGAATAAATAACATATCTGGATATTGAATGTTTAAGAAACTAGGAATAATTAATTTTTCTCGGATTAGAAGAAATTAATCGAAAAGAATAAATCACAGAAGGCTTGTATTACTTGATTTTGAAACAAATAAAATATTCAGAATTTGACGAGAACTGCCATTCAATCAATTAATGAATTGAAGTTTATGTTTTCCTCTTTTACGGTTTCATTTTTTTTTTCGAAAAATAGAAAACATGCCTAGTTTCCCAAACATTGAATATCGAGATATGTTATTTGTTTGTGGCTTCGCGAATGGAAATTCCCGGGCAGCGGAGTATGTATTGCGCTTTCCAAACAGATTGCAACCATGCAGAAAGACATTTGTTAACGTGTTTAGGCGCTCCGGTGAAACTGGTTCATTCAGGGGCTTAAGAATTAGAGAAGGTGGTGAAAATGCTCAGCAATTGAGACAAGCACCTATAATATTGCAGGCTGTTCGCGAGGACCATACAACTAGTACTCGGAGAATTGGTCCTACGTTCCACGGTTCCTAGAGTTCTCAAGCGAAATAAATTACATCCTCACTATTAGAGTGAAGTTCAAGACCTATTGCCAGTAGATAGTGAGGAGAGCTTGCAATTTTGTAGGAGGCGCATGAATAAATTACAGGAGCGGGGATCAGGTAAAATTCTATGTACGGATGAGGCAACTTTCACCAAAGTTGGTACGATAAATTTATGGAATTCCCATGCAGGGGATACAGAAAATCCTCTTGGCACTATTTTGTAACACTTTCAGAACGATATCAGAGTAAATGTGTGGTTGAGGTTAAGGAGGAGTCAGCTTGTCGAGCCAGTTATACTTCCCGATCGTCTCAATTCAAACAAATTTTTAAATCTATTGAATAACGAAATAATGGTAGTTCTAGAAGAAATGCTTATAGCTACTCGGCAGCACCTTTTGTTTCAAATAGTCGGCTGCCCGGCTCATAATTCCAGAATGGTCCAAACCTGGATGACTGAGAGATTTCGAGAGAAATGGATAGGTCGATTCGGGCCGGTAAGATGACCACTCAGAAGCCGCTTGATTTTTATGTGTGGGACTCATTAAAAACCAATGCTTATAGAATTCCCATTAATACCCAAGAAGAATTAATTGGAAGGATTTGAATCTGTTGCAACGAAATGAGTCAAAAACATATTGAACTTCAAATAGTAGTTGATAGTTTAAGAAAAAGATGTGTTAAGTGCATTCAAGGATGAGGAAGACAATTTGAACACCTATTAAAGTTTTCAAATCCCTTTCGTAAAAATATCATCCATTAATTTCACTTTAGTTCCTGTTCATGTTTCATTAAATAATATGAGATATTTGCGTTTTCGAATGTTATGCTCTCATTACTTTTACCCGTGACATTGCTGGAAAAAAATAGTAAGCTCAAAAGTAGATAAACCGTTTGAAAGCCAGTTGAGTGTGGTAGTTTTTACCAAAAAAGCAGCTACTTATCGACCAATTTTCAGTGGTACAGCTTACAAGAAAATACCACCAATTTTGTTCATTTCAAAATTTTTTCATTTTGCCTTCTACAACACCAAGTACACACAATTTTTCAACCATAAGTACCTACCTATCTTTTAGAGAATTCAATGCTCTTTCCGATTTCAGATTCGATGTGGCTGTAAGAATAACAGAGATATTCTCGTTTTTATAGAGAGAAGCGAAAAATTTCGTAAAATCAAGAAGTGTTATAACTTATATAACTCGATCATTATCAACATTTCGAAAAAAATATTATAGGAGATTTTTTGTTGCAAATAACTTGTACTATCACTTCCTGAAGTTTTATAGTAGACACCTTGTATACAGGGTGATTCTGAAGGAGAAGTTGGCAGAGTTTATCCAGAGATATTCGGTATGACACCCCCTTGTCATCTGCGTCCTCTTTTCGAAAATACAATCTGTTTTCTGTAAATGTGGTAAATATTTTGGACGTCATAACATTGAATAATTCTGAAACGGATAAGACAATGGAGATTAAGACTTGTTTCTATCTAATAGTTTCAAACTTAACCATTCTCAATTTTGCTCCCTCTTTGATAACATCAGCTATTATCTTTCCTAATTTGCTTCAACATCCTCCTTTCCAAGTGGTCCCAAAATAAGCAAGTTACTATTAAATGCCAAAAAAACAAATAAATTGAAAAATTCTGGAAAAGAGAGAACTGTATGCAATAAATGGCCAACGGCTTACGTAGTACAAACAGGTCGAAATACCTTTCCTCAGAGATAACAAATCCGCAGCTTTTGAACATATTGAATCCAATACACTCCCCACAAAAATTGTCGCATCACCCTACTTTTACGACAATACTACATAAATTTTTAGGTTAGCATTCAAGAGTCACTTGGTAACTTTCAGAAGTGTAAAATGAGAAGATATCATTCGAAAGAGATGAGTTTAGGATGGAAAATATCAACAATTTTCCAGTTAATGAAGAATTGAAAAATTCTACCATCTTCAAACATTCGTAAAGAGGCCAATCGCATCAAATGGTTACTAATCATTTTCAAAATTGAGTGTTTCCTCCCCTAGCCCCAATTACTTCCAGTATACGTCTCGGAAGCCCCTCAAACAAATTTTGGATGTACTCTTGAGTCACTGAGTACCAAATTTTCAGCAGATTTTCTATTTATTCGAGTGTTCTACAATGCATCCTACATTGTTGAATTTGCCACCCCATGTTGTCCCAAACATGTACTATGGGATTCAAGTCGGGACTTCTGAATGGCCATTTTAAAATATCAAATCCGGCATTTTGTAGAAATTCAGTAACTACTCCAGCTGCATGAGGCCGAGCATTATCATGCATATAAATGAAGTTTTCGCCAATCAATGGGCCAACGGGTACAACATGAGGTTCAAGGATATCTGCGATGTACCTGGCCGCTATCATTCTTCCATTATTCACCAGGACTAACTCAGTTCGACCATGGAAAGAAATGCTTCCCCACACCATTACTGAGCCCCCTCCGAAGTTTTCGGTTTGCCGGATATTGCATTGCTGATACCTTTCCCCAGGTCGTCTATATAGAGGCATGCTTCTATCACTCATCGAAAAAGCGAGTATCCGACCATTCTGGAATACCCCAGTTTGCATGTTCCCTCGCAAATTGAAGTCTTGCAACTCGATGCTCTCTGATGAGACGCTAGAAGCCACCCTTGGTCTAATATCGTCTTCCCTGCGCCTGGTCCTTACAGTTTCCATTGAAATATGCACATTTCTGGAAAGTGCAAGTTCATTTTGTAGCATTCTAGCCGTACAGTTCAGAACTCTTAGTGCAGTTAAATGAAGCCAACGATTATCATCTGGTGTTGTTATCCGATTTCTTCCCTGTCCGGCCCTTCTTCCATATTCCCCTATTTCGTGGTACCGATTAATTGCTTTTGAAATAGTGCTTTGGTTAACATTCAACAAGTTAGCCACGTTACGTTGGCTTCGCCCCTCTTCTAAAAGTGTTACAACTCTTACCACTTCATGATCACTTAAAAAATATCCAGGATGTTCAGCAGCCATTACAATAAATTCAAAGATTCGAAAATCAACAAACGCAGAAAACTTGCATTAATTTAACGTGAAAACTGAAGAGGAATTGAATGAATACTGATAGTCAAATAAACTCATTCTTGTTTCAGACGTGTTTGAGATCATATGGAAACAAATGTTACTACATAAATTTTTTAAAAGTTTTTTTTCCGTCATATGTCCAAAAACATATGTTGACAAAGAAACTGCGATCGAGCTGCTTAATCGATTGTGGAATTCAGAATACCAGGTGATGCGACAATTTTTGTGGTGTGTGTAATTACATAAGATAATTTGAAAAATGTCCACAAATGCAATAAAGGGATGAGAATGAATCTCTTGGAAAGTTCGGAACATTAACAAAATTCGTACAAACCCAAAATTTGCCAGTTTCAAAAGTAAACTAGAATTAAATCACTTCCAACTGCCCAATATTCAAAATAGGTATAGTTAGCACAATCTTTCTCATAACGCTTTGATCTAGAAATCAAATTGAATTCGTGAAAAGCGGATTCTTGGTCAGTATGCAGGAAATTCACCGAGAAGATGGTAGTAAAATCGAAAATTCATATTATAAATCTAGGAGAATAGTTTCTTATGTTTCTGGAATTATTTCTAAAATTATTCAGATAACATGTTAATAATTGTCTGTTTTATTCAAACAATTAATACCGATAAATAATATAAATAACAAAACAGGAAACAATTCTATGTACGATGTTTGGGCGATAAGTATTCCTGAAGTATTACGAAATCCTTTGAAAAAATATGAAACAATTAGTAGAACATTCGTCAAATTGAGTCTTATTTGTCAACTGAGTAAATTTTCTCCCAATTATTTCAAATCTCAAACACCTATTTGCCTAGATGAGCAAAAAGTAAGTTTTATACATATTTTACCAACTTCCATGGTCCTAGGTTATATCAGGCAAACGAAAATATCAAATATGAGAATTCAAATGGAGTAACTTACCTTTTGGGTAGAGTTGGGTAGAACGAGAAAGTGAACAATTTATAGTAAAATATGTGTGAACTTCCGGAACACGAAAATAATATTCGTTTTTTTTTGAGAAATGTACCGTTTCTGAAAAAACAGGAAATTAATTTCGAATAAAGTTACTTTTTGACTAGCATTTATCTGCATATGAAAATGGTATACTTACGGTTGTTTGAAGCTATTCTTCAAAAGATTTAATTTCTAATAGTATATGAATTAAACTATTAACGAAATATATTTTTTCTATTCAAAACGTAATGTTTAAACGTGTCTATTTTTCCACTCCTAAAATTATGTAAATAAACTACATCCATCTTTGAAATCTCATAGAATATAGCACTGTGATCTTCGGTACTGATCGGGGTCACAGAGTTGCGCAATTGCCAGATTATAATAATTGTTCAAAATTTCAAAGAAATCTCAGTGGAATATTGAATTTGGAAAATTATTATATCTCATCTTTTGAGTAAGTAATATGATTTTGTTTTACAACAACTAATTCATTTACAAATTTACAAAGCAAAAGAAGATGGGTTAGATTAGCTTTGCTGTACAACATGGTTAAGTTAGTGGTTAGGTAATATTAGGTATATCGGGATAGGTTAGGTAAAGGGGTATCCAAAGCAAGATTAACAGGGCCGCGGACCTGATAAAAGGGTTCATGACCGATAACGGGCTGGAGATTGCGGTTTGAAAGTCCGGGATGGGATTATTGAAGGGACTGAGGTCAGCGGGCGAACCGCGGATAACACTGTGGAGGCAGGAATTTATAGCGAGATACGCGGTGAACTACCAAAGGATAGTCCTGAGCTAGGGCTTAGGTGAAGTATTTCACCAAAGAATCGGCAAAACCGGAGATTGGTACTAGATGTGTGGCGTGTTGGATAGCGTGCAACACATGGTGTCAAACTGCAATAAATGGATCACTGGAAGAGATAAGCTAAAGGACATCTTTGGTGGTGACAGGAAAGGATCTCCGAAATGCTCTGAGGTGAGCGGAAATGGACGGAGGGTTTCTGTATGATAACCAACGCGATGGATAGGAAGGAGATAAAGGACTGAGAACATCAGAAGGAGAATGTATCGTAGATGGAAATACCATATCGGCCTAGTTAGTTCTGCGATGGGCAAATACGGATACTGCAGGCAGGAAAGAGGGAGGTTAGGTTCAGTGGGTGTGAGTCCCACACACCTTGCAGCATTGCACTACCCGCTGCGGGGTGGTCTAGTAGAGACCTCTTCCCCTTGGGCGAAAAAAAAAGGTTAGGTTGAACTGTTTAAGATGAGTTACATAGATTGGGTTAGTTGTGTTTCAATGGAATAGGTTTGGTTAGGTTGCGTTTTGCTATAGAACATGGTTGTGTCAGGTTAGCTTGAGAGATTTAAGCTCAACATTAGTGAGTAATAGTTTTTTCATTGAATTCCGAGTATTCTAACAGTTCCAAACTATCACCCAAAATCCCAGGTTAGAGTATTTACTAAAAATCTGCTTCTTCCAACAATTTTTTCTTCGGTTATTTTGGAGAAATTTTACAATCTGACAACTTTGATTAATTATTGATATACCTACAATTCCTAACAGAATTCACAGAGTTCTATGAAAACTTGAAGATGGATGACTATTTGCTTACATAATTTTATGAGTGGAATAAACAACCAATATTTTCAATAATTTATGAATTGGAATATATTGTTTTCATATTTGTTTTATTCTTATATTACTTAAAATTGATATTCTTTTAATTGACTCAAATAAACGTAAGTAAACCTTTTTCATATCGATAAATGTTCGTTTAAATGTACCTTCATTAGACATATGTACGAAAACATTTAAGATTTTTTTTATTGAACGGTTGATTCGCCGCAGTTTCGACTCCAGGGGGTCTTTTTACGCTGAAAGAAACGTGAAAATATTCAAATTAGTTTTCTGCCGTATACAGAACCGCTACCAAGTTTTCTTTTGCTATTTGAATATTGCTCTTGGCCATTTCCAATATGATATCATCAAATACATTTTCCCCAGAAATATACTTCTTTCAATTGAGATTCTCAATAATAATCTTTTCTAACTAATTATTGTCTGAATAATAATTAGATATCATAAATCGTTGTTACAAACAGAAAAAAAAATTTCTGTAAAATATCATCGCCTCGAGTATCAAGTCCGTTAGACTATAGGCAATCAACAAAACATTCATGCGTTTTTTATATTGGAAGAGATTTTCTCGTTGTTTGCTGTTTTCTCCGACTTATTTACCCTTTTCAAAACTTTCAAGAATATTTTGATATTGGAACCAACAAATCAAAACAGAATCATTCAAATCTCTTCTTTTTTTCTTCTATACTTCTTCATAAACCAGTAACTATTCAACTTCTTCCTTATATATTTCCATTGTTGTTATTGGTGAATGTAATTTACTATGAAAGCCAAGTAAAAATGCAATAATTATGACACAACTCGATGATGTAGCAAGTGATTGATGGACTTCAACTGTCACTTTCTTCCGAAGAAATCTGATCATATTATCGTTCACTTGATTTTAATTTATGTAACCGTAATACTACTGCTATGGATTAAACGATACAACTTATATCGGTGTAAGTACTTGTATTTCTGTTTGTAATGTCGTCACGATTTAAAAATTCAGTCAGATAAACGTTCTTTTTCAAAATGAGTGATAAGAATGTTTCGTGGAAAATATATTTGTTGACGTCATATCCAACAATTTGGAAATCCTTAAAAGCAATATTTCGAGTGCTGAATAAAGCGTATGTGTTTTGATTGCCAGATATAACCCTGCACCATCGAGTTTGGGACACACTGTACCTACTTGAACAATAGTCTGCATACTTTACGAATTGTCAGAATTTCAGTTCGAGTGATGTACAGGGTGTTATTTAGCATTCGGCAATATAATGAATTTATTAGAATCGGACCCTTCCCTAGAATTAAAATGTCAAAAGCTAAGACTGAGACTTCTAAATAGTACTAAACGTGGTGATTCCATTTAAATCGTTTATCAACCTAGATTTTACCGCATAATTATGATGGTTAACATTTGTCAAAAATTGGGCTTTCACCAAATTCGAATTAATTCTTATAAAAAATGGTACAAATATTTATGATGTTTAATGTAGTTTACGGCTATGAATTCAGATTTTCACTCAAGTAACGTGAAGGGTGTTGTGTTGACAGTCGCCAGTAAAGTAAGATTTTTGCATTTCGGCTAAGTTTGACTCATCAGCTGAGATATCACGTGCAAAATATCTACCAGATTTACATATTTCGGTCAAATATGTTCATATTGCCTCATTTTGTTCATTAGGCATCACTGATGAAAAAGCTCCACGACCAGAAGCACCTGAAATCTAATGGTTTTGAGCAATTCTGTGTGTTCTTCTCCTTGAAGATGACGTCGCTCTATAACTATGAAAACTCAATACGGCACATCTATCCCACAGGTAAATCACAACTGAATTGTTAGACGAAAGAAAGGATTGAAACGTACGCAAACAAGGTTCTGCAATGGAACCAAAGAAAAAAACTTAGATGCACATATGCTATATCGATCAGAAAATGTAATTCTGATGCAAAACGTATATAATGCTAAATAATAGACAACGAATGTCGCCAAGGTAAGATGTTTTACTTGTATGGGGTCACACACACGAAGAAAAACGTAGATGGTTCACACAAACACCCTTTCCCCTATCAACTACCAACACAAATTTTTTTATTATGGAAAGAAGGTTGTGTGATACCTCATTATAAAGATTAACCGAGCCTAGATAT
This sequence comes from Cryptolaemus montrouzieri, assembly GCA_013387265.2. Classification (NCBI taxonomy): domain Eukaryota; kingdom Metazoa; phylum Arthropoda; class Insecta; order Coleoptera; family Coccinellidae; genus Cryptolaemus; species Cryptolaemus montrouzieri. The sequence goes on along the minus strand of JABFTP020000185.1, from coordinate 54,755,829 downwards.
CAGTTTACTTTCTGAAATGTCATCAAGTAACACAGCTCGGAGTTTTATGATCCTCATCGAAATCTATTATGAAACAAAATATATTATTGAGTTTTCACTTTTTTAATCGTTATACATTTCTATCGCAAATGCTCGAAGTGGCCCCATTTACTTCTATGCATTGGTACGATCGAGATTCCACCCATTCCCTATTATTTTACAACATTTGTGCTGTTATCTGCTGACATTTTTCACATAACCTTTCTCGTGGCTCGTCTAACGATTCGGATGGCGTAACATAGACCTTAAATATGTCCCCACAAGAAGAAATTGAGAATTGTTGAATCAAGCGATTTAGCAGACCATTATATTGCGCCTCTCCTACATATCCAACGAAATCTATTGTCCAGATGTAGTCGTGCTTCATCATAACCTAATGTTTAGATAAATTTGGGTTCTTTTTCGACAGTAAAAGTTATGAGGGATCAATCATATTCAAATAGGTTATGCCAGCCAAGTTTATCTTCAAAAATAAGGGTCATACAGTTTGCTCTCCTAAAATTTCGGCCGAAGCATTAGGTTTTTGAGTATGACTCCCCCTCTTACAGTGGGGATTAATGTTACTCTAGAGTCAATAGTTATATCGATGGACCTCGCCATTGAATACTGGATTCGTCAGAAAAACAAATATTTTGAGGCACATTGGGATCGTTATAGATTCGCTCACTGATCATGTTGGCTGCACTCTAAGAGACGACCGAAATCATACTCAATTCAGCTTGCGTACCAGTCTAATTTTATATCGATAGAATTTGTAACTGTGAAGAATTATGAGAATGCTTCTCCGGCATATTCCACATATTTGCCACACTCCATACCAATTATGTATTTTTCATCATAGCAACGTCACCTGAACCGCCCCACCAATTCCTTTGTTATTAATAACTCGGTGATATTCTGTTTCCATGAATTTGCCCTTTAACTCGAGAACGTATTTAACCCCAATTTGTTCTAGCGTTATGTCCGTTGCAAATGCAGGCAGTTGCTCCGGCACAGTTATTATTTTTCTGCAAAATATTTTCTAGAATGAGAAAATTGGTAACAAACTAGCACATGTCTTCAAAATGAAACATCGTTGTTATCCAATGATTCAAACTTAAAAAATCTAGCTTTTCTCCAATGAACATGTACAGCGTTGCTTGATCGTCAATAAATTTGAAAAATAGCAGTAAATTGAACAACCTTTCAAAGAGGTTTCATACATTTCCTTTCCCGTACGGAAATTTTCGGTATAGTAGTTTACAAAGGTAGAGTGATGATTCGCAAACGTTAAAAAGAGAAAATTTTTTTTTCTGAACGAACAGAATCGATTTTGATTAAGTGTTTTCCTCAAAAGCAGATGAAAATGACTGATAAAAACTTGAAATTCTCGATTTCAATTCGTTACATGTTTTTTAAGAAAGCAAATATTTACGTGGGTACTACAACCTCTCTCCTCTATTCAAAAATTTGGGATGGATCCTGCCAGGGGTATGAGGTTGGGTTAGAACGGAACATGTTATAAAAAATGGCCCCCTCTAAACAAATATTGACTTATTTTAGGAAATTCACGTTAAAAAATCCTGTCGAGTTATTCATGGTAGTTCAATTAACATTGGAACGTGCTGTATATATTGATATACAGGGATATCCACCGGGACCGTCCGTTAAAAACTTTTTGAGTTCCAATTACAATATCAAGCTGAAATTTTATACGCGGCCATAACTAGCGATTTCTAATTGGAGTGAAATATTTTCGAAGTGATACCATTTCCGGTTATACCGGAAGTGGGTCATCACTTTGTTATTTTAAATGGCAATCTACCTTTTTTATTATACATCTAGAACCGACATTTGAGCAAGGCATAAAATACCCAAGTTGTTGGCACTTATCTGTCAAAACTTTTGACAGATTTAATTATTTTTGTTATAAACTCGATTTTTGAGGAACGTTCAAAAAAAATTGTATCTCGTAGATCTTTTGCACTACAGTCACAATTTTTGCTTGGGTGGATAGAAGAAGGACCAAGGTATTCTTTAAGTAATCTACACATGTCAAATGTTTATTGCATTGTTTTGTATGATTTTTTCAGTTTGGCTTTTTCAAACAGCAATAACTAAATTTTTTCAAATTGCACGTGCCAATTTTTATTTCACCATCAGATGAAGCGTCGAATTTCAGATGGAATTGTATAACCATGTACTATACCCATCTCTTATAGTTCCGAAATAATTTGGGAATATATTGAATTTTGATGATTTTGCAAGAACTAACAGAGAATGCTTTGAAATATTTGAATCAAGTAGCTGAACTGGCTACGCTCACCTGACAGATGCCTAAAATTAATGTACTTGTCACTTCGTTCATTCGAATTTGATATTTCAACAAGAATTGTAGTTATTTCAGATTAAAAATATCCAAAAAATACAACACATTTGGAATAAATCCACTGGTTATTCAAACGAAAATATATATAATCTTTTTTAATTCATTTTAGAATGTCAAAAGTTGTGGGTAGAAATTGCAGGCAATTCAATAACCAATTTACAAATTTACCGTCTATGAGTAAAATAAAATTTCCAATCATTAGAAGCAATTTTCTACAATTCGGATGAATAAAAATTGTAGGAACTAAGCGAAAAACCAATCATCGAAGATAATTACATTAATACGAATAAATCATAGCAAACATCATAGGAGAAAAATAATTTACGATCTGAATAAATGTACAATATGGACCTCATTTTGCTCGATACACTTGACAGTTCGTATACGAACATGATGAGTTGCCCTCCTAGTTTCCTCAGGAAATATTACGAAAAGCATTATGAATGCGCTCTAGTAACTCTTCTTTACTTCTTACAGGAATAAGATACACTTCACTCTTGATTTTGCCCCATAAATGAAAATCAAGGGGCGTCAGGTCCGGAGAACGCGGAGGCCATAAATTTGGTCTTTGATTACCCCATCATCTATCCTCGAACATTTATGTTAGCTGCCGATCTACAGCTCGTGTTATATGTGCTGGTGCACCATCCATTTGGTAATAGCAATCCCTCAGAATGTTGAGGGGTAATCCATCTGAAAAATTTGCTAAAGTTCTTCTCAAAATTTCCAGGTATCTTTGTCCTTTAAGATTTTCCTCATAAATGTGATAAGCCAACAAATCATTCATTAAAATTGCAAAAACGTTCACGCTGAATTTATTTTGGAAATCAATAACCTCAATGAATTGTGGATTTTCTGTGGCCCAAAAATGTCGATTTCTCTTGTTGGTTATTCCACTTCCATTGAAGTTGGCTTCATCAGACCATATAACTTTTTGCAGAATTGTCTCATCTTCTTGATGCCGAATTAATAAATTTTCACAGAAATTTAGCCGTTTGGGAAAGTCAAATGGTTTCAACTTTTGTAGTCTGATAAAAGAATACGAGTGCATGTTATGTTTCTTAAGGATCCCTTGAATGGAAGTATAACTCAATCCAATATCCATTGATGCTGACTTAATGGACGCATGTGGATTGGCACGAAAATACGCTAGCGTATTAATTTGATTGTCGTCGTCCTCGAGAATTGGTTTTCTTCTAGTTTCTATGTATTTTGTTCCTCCAAATTGCAGAAATTGCTTCTAAACCTTCGAAATTTAGTTTCACTCATAAGCGCTAAATTTGGAAATTAGTTATTGAATTGCCTGCAAGTTCTATCCACCACTTTTTGACATTCGCCATGAATTAAAAAGAGATTAAACATATCGTTGTTTGCATAATCAGCCATTTTCTCATCAATCTGGTGTTTTTCAAAAATTTTCACCTCGAATTACCAACAATTCTTGTTGAAATACGAAATTCGAATGAACGAAGTGACAAGTACATTAATTTTAGGCACCTGTCAGGTGAGCGAAGCCAGTTCAGCTACTTGATTCAAATATTTCAAAGCATTCTCTGTTAGTTCTTGCAAAATCATCAAAATTCAATATATTCTCAAATTATTTCGGAACTATAAGAGATGGGTATAGTACATGCTGATACAATTCCATCTGAAATTTGACGCTTCATCTGATGGCGATATAAAAATTGGCACGTGCCATTTGAAAAAATTGAGTTATTGCTGTTTGAAAAAGGCCAAATTGAAAAAATCATACAAAACAACGCAATGAACATTTGACATGTGTAGACTGCTTAAAAAATTCCTTGATCCTTCTTCTATCCACCCAAGCAAAAATTGTGTCTGTTGTGCAGAAGATCTACGAGCTACAATTTTTTTAAATGTTCCTCAAAAATCGAGTTTATAACAAAAATTATTAAAGTTTGAGTTATGATTAGTTTAATCCACTGCTTCAACGTGAAATTTCATGAATTTCATGAATGAACTGATAAGAATGATGAAATGAGTACCAAAATACCGGAAATTAAACGATACTAGTTTCTTCTTTTCGTTGGGCGTGATTAGCGTGTATTTTTACGATGTTTTAAATTACATTTGTAATTTTTCAATCTGCCTACGCCAACTGATCCCCAGTTTTCTAATTTTTTTTGAAAATTTCGAACGCCGAATGGGGAACGATATTGTTCATGTTATGAACTTATGTCCTAGGTTAATGAGGAATATTTAAGTAGGTGGTTAGTAAGGTATTATTTGAAATAAAATTCACAGAAAAATATTTCATTTTCCATTGAATAAAAAAGGGGTTTCTGTTCTACAAATAAAAATAGACTCACATTTCCATGGCGAACAAAATGTTCAGTAAGATCGGCACCAAGTAATTCATCTTGAACTTCCATACGTATTGTCACTATTTGATTGATGAACCATAATAATATAAAAGTCGAACAAATTCCCCATGTGAGCAAACAAACAGCAGCAAGGGATTGTACTCCGAGCAGATACCAACCTCCGCCTAGAAGTTATGATAATTAATGGATGCATTTTGATATCTACAACGCGTACATCTCATCCAAATTATATTTTATCTTTGAGCAGTTTTACATTATCTTTGAAAGATGTCAATTCAGTTGGGCGCAAATAAGTGTATATCTTTTTGAGAGTTTCCTATTGTAAGAAAGTTAGTATTAGTAGTAGATTCATCGTTGATATGGTTTATTTTTGAGAAATATCTTCTATAGACTGATATAATTTCTTTTGATAATTTTTGTTATCAGCATACCTTCAGTTGTGCCTTCATTCTTAATGAAACAATATAATTTTGAAAATGTTCTTTGAATTTCTTAGATATTCTTCACATATGGGGTAATCCACACCAAATAGGTCAGTTTATAACAGTCCGATTTCTCGAATTAATCATTTATATCTTTTCAACTCAGTTTTCATAATTTTATTAATACTTCAATCTCATTTCATCAAGTAAATATTCCAACAGTTTGAAATTCAAACTAGGAATCTACAGTTAACGCTACCCAATGAAAATTATAGTTATACCCGTAAGATGTCGCTGCTATTGATCTAGGCAAAGATGATTTGGTCTATGATCTAGGTTGTTCACCGGTTAATTGTGAAATCAGTACTTGAAAGAAGACCGTTTTCTCGTTTGTGTGGGAGAACGGAAAACAGTAACCATAGACCAAGAGTATATAAATCATCTTTGCAGTAACTCATTCTATGTTTCGTTTCCACTTTATTGTTGTGAAGAAAATAATGTCGCTTTTTTATTAATTTTTTTGAATATCAATAGTTTTTTTGATAGAACCGAGTCTATATAAGTTCGGAATTCATTAGATTCTTTCTCTTGTCCATTTAGAAATCTTCGGAATCATCTGTTATTTTATTGGAGCTGTGTTATAGTGATTGGAGTGAAAAATTTGCAGAAATTGAAATTAAGTATTCATAGATTTTTCTGGATAAATTCCAATCGTCTGAGGCGTATAAGTAATCGGTAATTTTGCCGGATTTCCTCGACAACCATTTCAATTAGCAAGTGGAGAGATTTCGAATTTTCTTTTGTAAATTAACCTAGATCGATATCTGCTATTCCAAGGGAAAGTCAAATTCATTCTGTTCATTTTGAAATTATATATTCGAGAGATATGGTATTGTTATAGATTTTTTTTGTTCACCGTCAAGATATTTGAGTTTTCAACTTTATGCCAAACCTTGTTATATGACGTCTGGGGTAACCACGTTTTTGGAGAAAAAGTCTTGCCACCTAGGACAGTCACGTTGCGAACGTAATTCATCCAAACAAGTAACCTGTACCAGAAAACTGATGTAAAACACCAAATCAAATAATCGTGGGAATTAATCTCATTGATAAAAGCTAAGTGTTTCTCTTAACCATCAAATTCTTTTTTTTTTCTATTTTATTTAATTGTTGACAGAGCTCTATCATTAAATTTCGCTTTGTTGAAGATCTCAGATAATTTTAGATTGAGAATTTGTACTTTGTAATTTGAATTCATCTCATCTGAGACTCATTTTATTGTTAGTGGTTAATCTTTTCTTTTAGTTAAGTTATTTTGTTTTTTTTGTATTATTTTCCTTTTAGAGTTAGTTAATCAGTTATTTTGGATATTTACCTTGTAATTTTTTGTATTATTTTCCTAAGGCTTGATTAGAGATCTCACACACTAGTAAACTCTTAATCAGATACGTGTTTTGATTTTGGATATTGTCCCGTTTTCCGAAACCGCGCGAAGATTTAAAATCTTGTGGCAAATCACAGAAAGCTAGTTGATTGCCCGCGAAGTGATGAGTATTATCACACAGACTTTTCACTATTGTTTTGTTTTTGCGTACCTAATGTTCGTGCAGTATATCTACCGGACCTAGGTTCAGTTATGCCGAAACGTTCATTTAATGTCAATCTCACATTAATACTTCTTCGGAGGTCAGATGCGAAAAGTGTCGTACAGAGTTTAGTGTTTCCCATAGTGGTGCTGGTGATATTGAACAGCATTTGAAGTCTGAAAAACATAAAAATTCCGATCGTGCCGTTGCTTCCAGTTCTTCAATGTTGAACTTTTCAAAAATTCAAATGCGCCAACTCCAAAGGATTTAGATATTGCTGCTGCAGAGGGCGTCTGGGCTTATCACACTATACAAGAAAACCACAGTTTTCGCTCCAATGATTGTGCGTCGAAAATAATCCAATCATGTTTTGATCCGAAATTCACATGTGCGCGTACAAAAACAGAAGCTATTGTAGTAAATGTTTTGGCGCGTACAGCGATCGACAATTTAAAGAAGATCTCAATAAGTCCAATTGTATTACAATTTTAAACGACGCTTCAAACCACGGTAACAAGAAAATATATCCATTTGTAGTGCGCTTTTTCAACCTTACGAAGGTGTGCAAGTAAAATTTTAGATCTCCAAGATCAACCAGGCGAAACTTCTGATATCATTGTTGATTATTCACACAAAGTATTGACAGATAATAATTTGACAAAAAAAGTCGTGGCATTTTGTGGCGACAATGCTAATGTCAATTTTGGGGTGTAGCTAGGCGAGGTACTAATAATGTATTAGCAAAATTACAATCATCTCTAAAAAGCCGTTGATTGGTATTGGATGTGGAGCTCATATAATTCACAATGCAATAAAATCTGCTGCAGATGGCCTACCTTTAGATTACGAAAGCATTATTGTAAAAATATATTCATTTTTTATATTTACACAGTTCGAGTTGAAGCTCTAAGGAGTTTTGCGCTGAAGCTGAATCGAACATCGCCAAATGCTTGGCTATAGTAAAACGAGGTGGCTTGCGCTTATGCCTGCCTTGGAGAGAGTTTTAAAATGTTCCAGTTTTAAAAAAACTATTTTTGAGCATTGAAAATGTCCCACATTGTTAAAAACTTTTTGAAGATCCCACATCAGAATTATGGCTTTATTTTTTACATGCTCAGTCAGCAAGTTTTCACCAAGCTATATTGAAGGTTGAAGGTCAGACTGTGTCGGCAATTGAGGCTGCAAAAGAAATAAATCATCTTAAAGACAATTTGGCTCAGAAACAGATCAACCAGTTTCTTCCATTTACTGTTCGTAGTTTAATTATGAAATTAAAAGATAATGGCACTAATATTGATGAAGAGTTTGTGAAAAATACAGCTACTGAATTTTATAAAACAAGCCGTGAATATCTGGAACAGTGGACTTGCTTTCTTAGTAATGAAATTGAGATATTTCATTGGACAGATTTAAGAAAAGTTCCTGAATGGGAAGATATCCAAAAGCGCTGGATGTATTGATTAAAAGGGATATATTGACTGTAATAAAGATACAGAAGTATTTGACGAATTCACATTAATTTCAAGCTACGTGACTTCCCAAAAAATATCCGAATGGGATAATTTAAATGTCTCCATAGAAACTCGTTGGGTGGAAGTATTCAAACATTTTCGCACCAACAATCTTCAACATGAAAATTTTGTATTTTAATTGAATATATTTTATGTTTACCTGGTACAAATGCTCCAGTAGAAAGAGTCTTTTCTATTATGAATAAATTATGGACGTCTGAAAAAATCACTTACAGGTTCCAGTTTTAAAAGCGATGTTGATAACTAAGGTCAACATAAAAAAACGTGCCAAATTTTATTCTTATTTAAAATCGTCACCAACTTTATTAAAGCAAATTTGTTCCTCTGACAAATATAAATTCAATTAAAAAATATGTTGCATTATTTTAATAATTACTGTCAGAGGAACTTTACTGTAATAAAGCTGGTGAATTGATTTTTTTGATTGATTGATATTTACTTTTCATATTGATTGATATTTGATATAATAAAAGTGAATACGAGTACTCATTGTGTTAAGTTACACTTTTTGTAAATAGAGACGATTAAAAAGTTGTTTTTATTTTCATTGTTAACCTTCTAAGTGAGGTATAAAAACTTATGTCCCGTTTTGAGTAAAAAAATATGGTCAGTTTAGGCATAGGTATTAATAGGTAGTGTCAATTGTAATTTTCTTTAACTACCTTTTTTATGTCATTACACGTCATTAGTTAAGTTTCGTAGTTCCAGTAAAATTGAAATATTTCTCAAATTTTAGACAAAATCAGAAACAAAACCAGTTGGAATTTTTCTTTCAATTTTCTCGATATTTTCAGGGTTTTAGTAACCCTTCTTGATATATCTTGAGATCTTTCTAGTACCATGTTCACGAGATATGGAATTTTCAACAAAAATAATGAGCAAAAACAGTGGTTTTTGTTCATTATTCTTTCAATAAAGGTCCGAATTTATTTTCAAAATCTTACTTTCTGTATGGTCTTTTTCAAATAGTAAACGAAGAGAATATTTGAGCTGGTTTTCGAGTTTGCTATTTGATTCGTAATTTATTTTGATTTTTCTGAAATTTTCTTATAGTAAACTTTAATTTTTTCAAATTTCTTCGCCCTTTGTGGTCGTTCTTTTCTGTAAATTACTATAATTTTAATTTTCATTACTATATACTTGGTGTCCGTTTAATGGGTAATCGGTCAATGACATTATTCTTGTTGAATATATTGAAGAAGTATATATATCAAAGAGTAAAACACTAATTTGCAGCATGTTCCAAAATTATTTTCGGATATACAGGGTGATCCATTACAGAGATTCATTACAAAGTTGTGTTTTTACATACATTCTATATTTCCCGTCATTTTAAATTGTTTACAGAGAAGGTTACTTTCTTAGTATATGCTCAGAATATGATTCAACTGTACGATTTTTGAATTAATTGACATCTTGTGAAAATATAATTTTTTCCTGTATCTATCGAAATGGTCTTAAAATCTCAATATTAATACTACATTATTCTCATAACCTCAAATATCCATGAACTATCAGTGATGGAAAATACAGCTGTACAGAGTGTTCTGTGATGAATACCAAATTATATTTAGTTCAAACGAACCTCTATTATGTGACTGCAAATAAAAGGCCATTCCACTACCTATTGAAATATATGTCGCTATCCCTATATTCGATAGATTCAGAGTTAAAAATGATTCTGTATTTTATGCTCCAGTTTTCACATAATTTCATCAAATAAGGATATATGAGAGAAAGCTAACTTTTACATGTTATTAAAAAAAACTCGAAGTTTCTACCTACTTCTCGATTGCTAGTTTCAACTCATTACACAAAATTTCTCCGCAGGTTAATGAGATTGTCAAGAGTAAAATTATAAAATGCATTTCGGATTCTTTGCAGCATACCATACCTTGTGGTAATTTAAAATAAATCGAAAAAACTCAAAATGAACAATTAACTTTGAAAAACGGAGGTCAGAATGAACGATAACAACCTAAATAATTTCAAATAATCGAAATAAACGATGGATAACTCTGTAAAATCAAATGATATTCACGCTTAATCACTCCGAAAATGTTTAAGGTATTTCATGTATATTTTGTTAATTCATTGACAATATAGTAAATAAATAAAATGTTAAGGGGGTATTCTGGTCTAGAAAATTGAAAAAATCGATTTTGATTTTGCATATTTTCAAAGCTTAAACTTTCAAAAATATGCTTTTAAAAGGATTTTTCGAAATTCGAATTATTCTGGGAGATACATTTTGTGACGCAGCACCTCAGCCGGCCGAGGATTAATTGCTCTGAACTACGAGCTTCTGCTGGTTCAAAAGCAGGCAAAAGAGCTCGTTTAGAGAAAAGAACTTCACCAAATCCCGATTTTGAGAAAGAAGAATGTCCAAATTATGGATATGGGATCGCCGATTAATCTAAAGTGAGTATTAAATATTATTATCTGAGTAAATCTACTGGAAATCTTTCTTTAACTTCAAAAGCGTTTTTCTCAAAACTTCTTCTGTTGAGGTGGTTGACACGATATCTCAAGTTCTATCTGACTGATTCCTTAGAAATTTTGTGAGAATCTTCTTTATGCATCTCTTTACACTTGGACTTTGGATTTTGATAATTCCAATTTGACGCATTTTTAAAAGATTTGTAAAGGTCGGCAAACAGGGGTAAAAATTTTTTTTTTCAAATAGGCGCCATCTTGTAAATGTTTTACTAATTAAGAATTTTTTTTTGTTCGATTCAGATCACTACAAGTAATCATGTCGAGCAGGGAGCACTGACTGACAACCCCCACTTCACCGGCCTGTCACTGGATGAACTTTTGACTTTTTTTTTAATTTTTTTTATATACTTAAGAAATCAATAAATATTGTATTGAAAAAGGGATAGTAAAAATGTTTTTAATTTTTTTTATCTTAGTTTGAACAATACCCAAAAAGTAGGGCTCTAGACCAGAATACCGCCTTTTCTTGTGTATGTGTTGAAAATATGTATTGCTGCTTATACATATTTTCAGCAGATACAGAAAAAAATAATTTTGAATATCATGATATTTTGACTTCATAAAATGCTCATAAAAGTCATTATTACTTTAATTCGATGTGAACAGTTCTGCTTTAGGAGTGATTTAATGAGATTATCTTTTGATTCTTCATTTTCGAAGTTATCCATCGATTATTTCGTACATTTTCAATTTTTCTATTTAATCATTGTTCATTTTGAGCATAAAAATACTAATTTTTCATTTTGTTCATTTTGAAATTCTGCTGCTGAATAAGAGAACTTGGTACTACCCTAGGAAGAAGTCAAGGAAATTGTTTATTGTTATCCGGAGTTTACGCGACAAATTACCCGGGAAGAAAACATCCTCAAGTGAAACTCTTCCGAAGTTTCGAACGACTATTTGAGAGGACTAATTACTTACAAGAAAACAAAACGAACGAAAACAGTTTTGACAGATAATAAATAATTGAAAATGTCTCAGTGCAAATGTTCGGGAATTGAGCACTGAATTTATACACTGGTGATTAACCGTGCACAAAACTTGTTGATGTATAAATGCAATGGAATGAAAAAAATCAGGAGAAATCTTCATTAGCTCGACACAATGCCACAAAACCGTTTTTGTTTCCAGTCATTGCTGGTACTCCATCGGTTTTAATGCACACTAATTTATATATTGGTAGCTTGTAGTTTTTTACAAAATTGAAGAAAATATCACATATATTTTCGCCACGGGTCTTCCCCTCCAGAGGAATAGTTGTCAAAAATTCTTCCTTAGCCAACATGTCATTGAATACCATCCGAATAAAAATACCCAGCTGGGCAGTGTCTGTCATATCGGTGGATTCGTCGAACTGTCAAGAAGAGTATGCACATTTCATGATATCGTGTTTTACTTTATCTGCCATGTCCTGACTCATGACTTCAATACGCCTTGTGACAGTCGGACGAGTTAACTGAAGTTCTCTGATAGCAGACATGATTTCTGTTTCATTTTCAAAATCTCCAAATAAAGTCTAACCCGCTTCAATAAAATTCATCTTCGAATAGTTTCTTGTGTTTCGATAAAGTATGAGATATTTTAAATGACGCGATCGTAGCAGCTTTTGATTGTTTGGCTAGTCTTGTGAACATGGTTTGTTCTTTTTTCATTCAAAATATCAAATCACGTACTTTTCGTTTTCTAAATTCACTCTGTGGCGGAAAATCTTTTTCATAGTTTTTCTGGACCGTTTTATGATGCCTCTAACTTACCACGCTTAAGTATTACAACTGACGTACGGCAAATAAGACCAATGCACTTATCCTTCACCATACAAAAGAAAAAGTAACTAACCTCCGAATCGTTATTAAAATGATACGTTTTAGATTTCTTCGCTGCACTCATTTTGTACTATTTAATAATAAACTTTGTATACACATAGTATTGCATTCAATTTACAATTCAGTATGACTCCAATTCCTGAAGGCGCAACATTTATATCGGCGTGAACGAAAGTCCCGAAGGTTCCCGTCAAATGTTGTATTGTCAAATTCAGGAGTATAAGATTATAATTTCAAGCAACAATATAATCAATGAACATTATCGCTTCATAAATGAAAAAATTAACTCTAAATACTTCAATCACCTAATTGAAGAAAATCTTAATATGACAATATATCATCTCTACTTTTTATCAGCAAAGTAATTTAAATAATGTTGCTTTGAATTCTATACACTTTTATTCCTTTTATGCAGAGAATATATAAATGATTATACCTTATGACCAATACTGATGCTTTATTCATTTTATGGCAATTCATTTCAATGAAGATGAAGTATAATATATTTTAAGAAAAATAATTCAATAACATTAGATAATATCAAAATTCTGCATAATTGCGTCAAAGGAAAGAAAATTAATCTGTTGGAATATTTGGAAATCAATGAACTTTCTGAAAACCTGAGTAAAATCACCCTGAATAGCCAGCTAGACATCAATTCCTCCCCACTACTTAATATGTAGTTAGGCTCTATACAGGGCATCCATAGTTGAGTGGCCTATTAGACGTTTATGGAGAACTAATAATGCTATCAATTTTCGTAGTTGTTTCAGCTTATTTGAAGCTATTTTCAGAATATTTTCACCTCAATGGCACTTCCAATTTTACCGGAATTTTGTTATTTAATATAGAACACTCTATATATTGCAAAAATATTAAATATCCTAGTTATCGATTTTTTGCTTCTCGAAGAAATTGATATATTTCGAGAACGGCGTGAGCTACCAAAATAATGAAAGGTGATTTGCAAAGAAGAAGCCATGCGGGACATAACTCATATTCGACTGAATCTAAGTCAGTATATAGAGTGCTCTTTTTTCCGCCTCACATTTCGAAACGAAGAAACGTATTTTCAAATTGTAACCCATATTTTTTCAATTCATTAGATTCGCCGTAAAAGAACTAAATGAAGTCCCTCATATATACCCTTCATCTGAGATTTTAAGTTTTCAAGTTATGGCAAAAAATCGAATTTCACGTATCCACCTGGCAAAGGAGACTTATATTTCTGCACGTTCATAGACATATCCCAGAGCGTAGACGGGCTCCTGAGCATAAATAACAACTATTATTGTTTTAACTGTCAGTCGAATTAGTTGGAACAAATGGTTAGCTACACAAATGAGCAAATACTTAATTTATTTTTCATTCATGGAGATGAGAGACGGAATGTGAGTAGAACTTGGAGGAGATTTACCGAATCATATCCAAATATGCCGTCTATGACAGCTAAAAAATTCAGGAGATACGTTACAAATTTTCTCTCGATTGGAACGGTCTAGAATAAGACATCATTTTCATCGCCTGTTGTCAACAATGAAGACAATGAAATTGCTGTTCTAGCTTATTTTGATGTCAATCCACGTGCATAATTGGCAATAGCAGAGCATCAGTGAATTCACATCATAGTAGTATTCACAGAATTCAAAAAAAATATAAACTGCACCCTTATAAATTTTCATTGGTCGAAACTCCACAAGCTGGCGATCCACAGCTTCCAATAGAACAGTGAGAGATCCTTCTTCTCATAACACAAGAGCATCCTCATTTTCTCTGGAAGGATAAGGCCAAATTTTCTAATGAGAGGGTTTTTAAGCGGAATAACACTTTTTGGGCCAACCAAATTCCTCATATCACAACGGAAAGAAATCCTCTAACTAAATTTAGTTTTAATGTGTTTGCACTTTTGAAGGACAACAGATTTTCGTTTCTTGTATATGATTAAAACTTAAATGGTGAACTTCATATCAACATTTTGAGGACGGTAGTAAGTGACTTCGTTGACAATTTACCAGTAGCTCGGTGGAGCGCCAGCTCATCGCACAAATGAAAATTATCGAATTTTAACTGATATGTTTGAAGATAGATGGATTGGAACGAAGAGTCCGTCTTTGTGGCCTCCAAGGTCATCTGACCTAACTCCTATGGATTTTTATGTTTGGGGAAAGATAATATTTATTTCGAACTTGTGACTTCAAGAAATGATTTGTATAATTGACTGCAAAATGCTTTCATGCGGTTGGATGTGAAGGAACTGAGGCGAACCACATCACAGGGTGTTATGCGTCGAGTAGAACTTTGTCTAGAAGTGAATGGTCATCACTTTGAACAATTATTATTAATTTAGGAAAATAGGGTTTAATTCATTTTTGATATTTTTCAATTTGGCTTTGGAAATTCAACAACAATTGCAGTTTTGCATTTTTTCCTCTTAATTTATCAATTATCCAATGACAAAAGAACAGTCATTTGTTTATGTTCTGGAAACTAAATTTCATTTAGTTTTTTACGGCAAATCTAATGAGTTGAAAAAAATATGGGTTACAATTTGAAAAAAACGTACTTTTCGATGTTTCTTTGTTTCGAAATGTGAGGCGGAAAAAGAGCACTCTGTATACTGACTGAGATTCAGTCGCATGGTTTCTTGTTTGCAAAACTCTTTGCATAATTTTGTTATCACACACCGTTCTTGAGATATATCAATTTTTTCAAAAAACGAAACATCGATAATTTTCAAGTAGAACTAGCATATTTCATGAACGAAACAAGGTAGACTTATGTATTAGGTGTTTTTCTAATTAGAATAACAGCTGTTATGGAACCAGTCATCAATATACAGGTTAATCTATATTAAATGACAAAGTTGGTATGCACTACCGTTATAACCGGAAGAACCATTGAAGTGAAAAGATTTCAGAACTAGAGTTTCGGATCGATAGCATCATTAGTTCTCCATAAACGTCAAATAAGCCACTCAATTTGGGATACCCTGTATTAGTCAATTCGTTTCCTGTAGTTGACTTGAAAATGGCTTGACGGTCGTGTTTGTGGAAATAAAATTGTGGTTATACCTAAGTGAAATATTTATTTTGTATTTATCTGTCGAAATGCATTCCGAAGATGGTAAATCAAATTTTCTCTTATTCATGACTCAAAATGGATTTGCATCAAGTAACGACCACTGGTGTTCAATTAGTAAGAACGTCTTCGTCATACCGAAATGAAGTAATCGCAGATGATGCAAGAAGAGTGAAAAAATTCTTAACTCAAAAATAAAAATAAAGAAAAACAACAACTTTTATTCAGAGGAAAACACAGTTTGAATGACACAGCATCTGCTGAAGTGAAGAAAGACACAGACTACTTTTATTGCTATCATCAGTTTTCGTTATTCAACGAAAAATAGATACATCGGATTTAATTCTTTGAAATGATGGGAACAGAAGGTTTGTATGTAAAATAATCCTCAAATTATTCGTTGAATAATAGTGATTGAGTCTAATTCTCTTATCAGTGTGAATCATTTCAACTTCTTGTATAGGTATAAAGGGACACAAAGAAGCTTTTGGAAATGCCAATATCCTCTCATTAAGTAATTTTGATAGATAGTGTGAATAAAAATTTCCTTATTGGGATATTCTATAAAACGTTCCTGATATAAAGCTATTTTTTGATGATAAATTTTTCCTAAACCTACAATTTTGCCCTCAGTACCGCAGTTCTATTGAAGGAAATGCAAAGATTGCATGAGAGTCATAATAGGGCAAGCAAAATATTCAATGAAATTCGTAATATTGCAATAAATGATTCAGCTCTCGTGAATTTAGCTGAATATTTGACAAAAGTATATTGTTTCTTTCACTGAATGTTTTGAAAAAAGAAGTCTAGAGTTGAATACTATGTTTGATAAACATAATATTTCGTGAATATGAAATATATTTTATATTTCACTAAGAACATTTGGGCATGTACAACGATTAAAAACTGAAAACTCAATGACATGTTTAATTAATAATAGATTTTCATGAGAATCATGGACCAAGTAGTCTAGCTTCTTAATAAATGGTGCTTCAAAACGCAGACTGATTGAGGAACAGATAGAATTTCTCATGAGGTATCACACAACCCATTTCTTATCATGAAAATTTTCGGGTGGTAGTTGATAGGAGTGGGGGGGTGGGGGTTGATACGCAGACGTTTCAAATGAGTACCAAATTTAGAGCGAATGTTTTCCTGAACGGAAATCGAACAGATTTCAACAACCTGGAATTTTTCAATACGTCACATGTTTTCAGATCGTAAATAATTACTTGATGTTATAGAAAATTTGGGGTAGGAGCTGATAGGGGTAGGCGGTTGAAAGGAGAAGATTGAAACATGACAGAAAAAATTTCATTCCGAAAATTCAGAGAAAAATCAAACCAGCCGAGTTATTCAGAGTGGTTCGTTTTTATTGGAACACACTGTAAGTATCCACACATATTCCATTGTGATATTCTTTGAGTTTATTTAATAAACTTGACGCATAATCATCCTAATTTAAGGATAACCTCGTTATTCAAAATGAATACGAAGTGTAAATATCTAACAATTGACGACGATAAGTGTCAACCAACCTCATCAACGGAAATTCGAAGTTCACAATATCGATTAGTCAATCTTCAAATCACGTTCGATGATTTTTTTCATTTCAAACTACATCGCCAACAAGAAATAAAAATGGTTTTCATTAATAAATCATGAAAAGATTCGTACCATCTCAATTATGCTATTTATTCCATAAACTGCAGAAAGATATTTGATAATCGCTTCGGATATCAACTGTGCTTATTGGCAAAAACATTCAAATGCTATAATGTTTTAAAATAAACAAGTGAAATCTTGAAAAACTGGGCAGCAAGTGTACGAAGTCTTGCTTAAGCTACCAGTTTCACGATGAATTTCAAAGTTATCATGAGATCATTATGGGACTAGAAAAAGGATGAATTCGGGGTTGTCTAGCTGATCAGGGCAAAAAAATCTATTTCACTCGACGATGCTGTGAGAATCCCTCTTAGCAAGCAAGCTTCTACCATCAAACCGGATGTCACTGGTTCCCCATTTTTCTTTAAGGAAGAACTGATGTTCAGGCTGCGCAAGAATAGACAGCAATCAGGATAGACATCACCAAATGCGTTAACAAAAGGGTCTAGTTAATATCATCGTGTGTTGTTTGTGGAAGGATGAATCCCACTACTACGCAATATCGCTTCAGAGTGTATACAGTGTGACCCATCCTTTCTATATTCAGATGGACTAATTTTGCCGAAAAAGGTGAGCCACGATTTCTGATTGGTAAGGAACTAATATCTGAGTTTGTTCGGAGCATGTAAAATCAACCTCCTACCCTCAGCAGCACCTAGTGAAAATTCATTATGAGTAAACTGGGTCGGGTGACATATCTTTGGAAATATCTTTAAATTCCCTATTCAAGAAAATCAAATTATATGCTTAAAATGTTCTTACCTTAATACAATGATACAAACGATCTTACCTACGTACAATGATACAAACGATTCTCGAGTTCCCATTTTGAAGAACTACAGTGAAACGTTTCAAATCAGGTGACCTGGCTGGCCATTCAATTTTCCTCTTCCACCAATCCACCGTCCCGAAAAATTTGCATCTAAATAATGTCGCACACGCATATCAAAATGTGCAGGACCAACATCTTGCTCGAAATGTCCCCATTCTCTGAAATAGTGTCATCATTTTCCAAACATTTTATGTGTCTTCAATTAAATTGCCTTCAATGAAGAAAGGTCCTACAATATGGTTTCCATAAATTCCAGCCCAAACATTCAATTTCTGAGTCGTTTGTGTATATGCCTGAGTGAACTAATGATAATTTTGGGTTTCCCAATATCGACAACTTTGCCTATTCACTTCAACATTAGGAGTAGAGGTACTCTGGTCAGAAAAACACATATACAGAATATGTGGATTATTGTTAATATTTCCACTTTGATTTTCATAAAATTGCAAGCGGCGATCTGGATCATCTTCGTTTATTTCATGGAAAAAGTTTCACTTTATAAGGGTGAAAATGGAGATGTTTCATGATCCTGCTGACTGCTGAAGTTGTTACACCAGACACAAGTGTAAATTTCTGATGCAAGTAGTGTTTTCCATTTGAAGGTGACCCAGAACTGTCACTTCAGTAGCTTCGTTCCGTATAGACCTATGATGAACTTCATGTTTTTATTAGCTACCGCAAACCGTAGTTGAAAAATTATTCATCAAATATAAAAAATACTGGTATCCTAAATATTTTTCTGAATGGTTTTCTTTGTAAATTCTTGCCGTTTCTCTGATGGAACTATTACATTTCCTTGAGAATTATAAACTTGGAAGTGCTGAGGACAAGAACCGTCGTGTTCATTGAAATACTAATTTTCATAGTGTTTGGACTTTCTGTGTGATATGAGATGTTCACAAAGATACTATTTCTGAATAGAGAATTTAAAGACGTTCCCTATCATAAATTTTGACTTGGGTGCTTCTGAGGGTAGGGAGATGATTTTACATGCTCCGAACCAACTCAGAAATTGCCCCCCCCCCTCCAATCGTTAGGTAACATGTTAAACCTTTTTGGACCAAAATCAGTCCGTCTTGAGAAAGAGGGGTAGCAAATTTTCGTTGGAATAGCTGCCCCGCCAAATGGATACTGATGTTTCAGCTATTTCAGATAATTTTGTTGCATATAAGCTCAACGTTTGAAACCTAACAATTTCATGCAAATATTTATATTCGAATATAGTACTCCTCTAACTTAACTTCAAGCTAAATTCAATTTTGATATGTCCTAACATTTCAGTGAATTGAATGGTCAGTTGTAAATTCGATGGCGCAAGTTATCGGCCATGTAAGCTATGTCTAATTACAACCCTTAGAAGGAAATAATGCATGTCGACTGAACTTCATTGGGATTATGCGATATGTCCTAGAAGTGTAATCACAAAGGTGTTAAGGATTAGGAATTGAATAATACCCTGTAAAGATTTTTCTTGAAAGCAATGATATGTAATGGATGTTGTATGATTGTCCAATTAGAATCAATTTTGTATTAACGCCCTCCTACAATACTGCTGCTGGAAATTAAGAAATCGGTTATATTCCCCTTATATCTCATGCAATATTCTATACCATATAAATGAAAAGAAATAATGGATGTCGAAATTGTGTTAAGTGAAAGGGGATGCAGTTGGTGATTATCACTAACTATGGATATTCTTTTGAAAAATAATGAAAACAGGCAGGAAACAACGATGGGCCTGCGTAGATACAAAATTCGAGTCATTGATTCTTATATTTGGGCCACTGGATGCCAATCTAACAGTGGCCAGACTTGAGTTTCACATGATAATAAATAACAAATATATGCCTTCTTTGATTACAACATCTGACGTTAGGAGAAGAAATTTATATAACGCTGGACGCAAATTACTGTTTCGTTTTTATGCATATTTAGTGAAGCGCACAATGAAATAGTTTCTTCCTGTAACTTCAATCTTTTTTGTCCAAAATGTGACTCGTATATATTTGGTCGGTACATTTAACTATTCTCCTATTCCCAACCGCCATTACGTAACACATATAAAAAGTATATAAAAATATAATAAATATATAAAAATAGTAATAGAATTATATTTTCACACAAAAATGCAGAAAAGAAAACATATAGTTGAATATTTCTGTAGTCGTTGTAGAATTTGAAATTGCCATTCAATCAGCAATGGAACGAGGTTGGCTGCAGCAAAGATTCATCGTTTATATACTATAGATTCCATCTTTCGCAAGTTGGTTTAAAAAATTCAAAGACTCGGTGTGGCTGAGGATTTTGAGAACAAAATGAGTAAAATTAGATTATGGTTACAAATGACCGATGCGTTTGCATTTTGAAACCACATGAAGCAGAAAATTTGTTTCGTTTTGATTTGCTGCCAAGATGCACCAACGATCAATAGGTTCAAAAACTGTGATTTTTAACCAACCACTGATAATTCATTATTTCTTCCCGAAATTTTGGCCGAAAGTTCGGCAAAGCTTAACCGTACCACAAATACTTGTGAATAATTCCGTTGAAAAATTAATTGCAAAGTTCGCATCTCAATATTTTCTCCTTGAAAACTGAAAGAATTTCAATAGATACATACATCAAGATTCAAAGTGTTCATTTATCAAATAAGATTCTCGATATCGTCAAAAATTAATTTCATTTATATGGTCTCTTCGGGGTATTCGTCCGTTTTGAACTTAAGTTTCTTTCGAAACTTTGGTTTTGGCGACGTTTCGATGCAATCTCATGCACCATCTTCAAAGCCTGTTGACGTTTTCGTTAATACGTCTAGTCCGGTGTGGCACTCGTATATATCACTTCTGGGCTGCGCAAGTTGTAGTGGGTGACTTGTGCGTTCAGTGGTGGGGGAACTGGTTCATCGAGAGTTCGTACTTCGACTCCTCCTTCTAGAATGTTGACCGCTGACGGCTCTGAGGTTAGCATTCCAAAAAAACGGCTTTAATAGATGACAAGTTAATAGAGCATTCAGAAGATGTAATGAAGCAAAATACTCCAACGGAACCTCCCAACTGAATCCGCAGAAGGTAGTATTGCCTTATGTAGGTGGCGTCACTTCAAAAATTGGACGAATCTTGAACCAGAAGGGAATCACGCCTATATTTCGATCGCTAATTACAATACGAAACATACTTTCGGCTCCCAAAGACATAATCCCTTTAGAGAATCAGGGTGTTTATGGTATTCCTTGCCGGGACTGTGATAAATGGTATATAGGACAGACAAATAGACGCATTTCATCTCGCATACAAGAACATAAAAATTCAATAAAAAATAAACAGTCCACATCAGCTTTGTTCTAGCACACGAAAGACTACAAACATTCAATCGACTTTGATAGAACAAAGCAACTGGCCAACATCGAACAATTTAATGACTGGTCAGAGAGGCAATAGAAATAGAACTACGAAACAATCTCAATGAAAGAGATGATACCCTGAACCTGTTGCAGTCTTGGAAAGTGGCGCTAAGCAACTACCAATCATCGAAGAAATCCCAAACACCAGCGGTCAACATTCCAGAAGGAGGAGTCGAAGTACGAACTCTCGATGAACCAGTTCCCCCACCACTGAACGCACAGGTCACCCACTACAATTTGCGCAGCCGAGAAGTTATATATAGGAGTGCCACACCGGACTAGACGCATTAACGAAAACGTTAACAGGCTTTGAAGATGGTGCATGAGATTGCATCGAAACGTCGCCAAAACCAAAGTTTCGAAAGGAACTTAAGTTCAAAACGGACGAATACCCCGAAGAGACCATATCATTATATATATATATATATATATATATATATATATATATATATATATATATATATATATATATATATATATATATATATACATATCTCCGGGTGGTGATGAGGCAAAGCCCGTTTTCGGTAACTATCCCATATCCGCAACGAATGTTTGGGCGCAGATCCCCATACATGGGAACAATATTCCAAAGCAATCGAATCTGCGCCTTATATAGAAGCAACAGCTGAGATGACGTGAAGCAACGCTTACCTCTGAAAGAAAACTAAGTTCAGCTGATGTCGACTTAGCTATTGCTGATACATCTTGTTGGCCTTGCATCATTAGAGGAGGTTCTTCAGGGGGACCTTTCTAGAAAACGTAGTTGCTTGCGTCTTGCTCGCGTTGAAGCTCACCAAGTTCAACTAACCCCACACAGATATCCTCTGTAAGTCAGAGTTTAAGTTATTAATTTGTTGACATCTCTGACGCTGAGATTTCGCAGCTGTATTCGGCCGCAGACTAATGAAAGACGAAACCAGGGTAAAATCGTCTGCAAAACCAAAGATCTTGTTCTCTGTAGATGACAGAAGCAAAGTTGGCGAAAAAATGGATCTCTGAGGTACTCCTGCTTGCAAATGGTAACAATCTGATGTTATACCGTCGACCACAACTTGTATTGATCTATTTGAAAGAAAGCTACTTATTCAACCCCACAATTTTTCGGGAAGCCTATATGCAGCAAGTTTATTCAACATGCCAAACCCTATCGAAGGCTTGAGAGGTGTCGAGGTCTATTGCTCTAGATTCCCCATGCTTTTCCATCGTTGATGTACAAACATGAGTGACGTAGGCGAGCAGATCTCCTATCGATCTTTGCCTGTGAAATCCATAAGGAATTATTTCCTTTCTTTGGGATCGGATTCTTGCTATTTTCAAGCTGCTCGGAAAAGTCTGGCTTTCATAAGAAAACTGAAACTGACGGTTAAGAATGGGTGCCAGTTCAGTAGCACACTTTCTCAGGACGATTCACAGAATTCTTTGAGAACAAAAGAGCAAAGAGATCGGCATTCTCTTTCGGAGATTGAACATTTATGGGATAATCTCAAAAGAAAATCAGGATAATCCAAGAACCCCACAACAGCTCATCCAAGGCATGCCTAGTCGGATTCTTATATTTGGACTACTGGATGCCAATCTAACAGTGGCCAGACTTGAGTTTCACATGATAATAAATAGTAAATATATGCCTTCTTTGATTACAGCATCTGATGTCAGGAGAAGAAATTTATATAACGCTGGACGCAAATTACTGTTTTGTTTTTATGCATATTTAGTGAAGCGCACAATGAAATAGTTTCTTCCTGTAACTTCAATCTTTTTTGTCCAAGAATGTGACTCGTATATACTTGGTCGGTACATTTAACTATTCTCCTATTCCCAACCGCCATTACGTAACACATATAAAAATGTATATAAAAATATAATAAATATATAAAAATAGTAATAGAATTATATTTTCACACAAAAATGCAGAAAAGAAAACATATAGTTGAATATTTCTGTAGTCGTTGTAGAATTTGAAATTGCCATTCAATCAGCAATGGAACGAGGTAGGCTGCAGCAAAGATTCATCGTTTATATACTATAGATTCCATCTTTCGCAAGTTGGTTTAGAAAAATTCAAAGACTCGGTGTGGCTGAGGATTTTGAGAACAAAATGAGTAAAATTAGATTATGGTTACAAATAACCTATGCGTTCGCATTTTTGAAACCACATGAAGGAGAAAATTTGTTTCGTTTTTGATTGGCTGCCAAGATGCACCAACGATCAATAGGTTCAAAAAACTGTGATTTTTTAACCAACCACTGATAATTCATTATTTCTTCCCGAAATTTTGGCCGAAAGTTCGGCAAAGCTTAGCCGTACCACAAATACTTGTGAATAATTCCGTTGAAAAATTAATTGCAAAGTTCGCATCCCAATATTTTCTCCTTGAAAAACTGAAAGAATTTCAATTGATACATACATCAAGATTCAAAGTGTTCATTTATCAAATAAGATTCTCGATATCGTCAAAATTAATTTCACAAATGATTGATGGTTATTGAAAGAAATCGATTACTCGTTTTCATTTCATAAAATGTTTATCATTCCATTGATTATTTGGTCATCAATTTTATATTTAGCATTATCAATAAGTCTGTGTGAATAATTCAAATTGTGAATATCATTTAATAAGCAAATTCTCCTGCTTATATCACTCGACCTAATTTTCCTATACAATTAACGGACCCTAAATTCTTTGGAACAAAATTTTGACCCTCATTATCCGGAAGGGAATTTACACTGCCCCTACAAAAATCGTTTATCCACCTTCTTCGTCGAAAAAACCCTCTCCGTGAAAAAACAATTTTTTACTACACGCGGAAAGAGTGTCTTATTTATATTATTCATAGTAGACACAAAAACAAGAAAACAAACAGCCATCACCGCCTCCACATGTAACGCCCCCACAACCAACAAGGAAAACCGTCCAGCTGTCTACACCTCCAGTGATTAGCTACGCTATAGCTACCAAATCAAATGGTGACGATATCACCGCAGTGGTCACCGCTTGTTTACTACCACAACTGATCCAATTCGCACCGGCTGCAGTATCCCAGTTTCTAAAGAACAAAAATGATAACCAAAAATATCGCTCCAAAACTCTCCGCATTGTCACTTATAATGCAAACGGCTTATTTTTGAATTCGAAGATTTACCGTCAGGTACAGCCCATGGAAGCGTCGCGATACTCCACAAAAATACTATCCAGCATCAATCCCTCTACCAAATCAAAACCTCGATAAGAGGCCGGTTGCAAAACTATTAGACAATCATATTCCCATTATAGTAGCTGGAGGACTGAACGCTCGAAACACTTCGATCTGACGATCGATTCCCCCAACAATCGGCGCACGTTCCTACCGATTATCGTTAATTTCCTAGTTTACTTGACTTAGTCGTCACAAAATATGTGGACACACATACCACGGCATGGTACATATCTTTTTTGTCCTTGGATAATAATCCAGTGCTTATTGAACTAAAAGCCTGCTTCAGTGACGATCCAAAACTTTCTCATAAATTGATTGCCTCAAAATCAAATTCTACCCAAAACAACCACTGCCAAGTAAAACCGGGAAGCCAACCTCTGCTATCGATATTATGATAAAAATTTTCACGTAGCATATCACTGATGCATCTGAAAAGCGACAACACATCATCAAATACCATCTGATGGCATGGCTCTCCAGGTGGTCGAATGCGAGATATAGAAATATCTTTTCTGAATAGTCAGTAAACCGAAATCAAATTTGGCTCACTTAAATCCATAATAATACTTCCGAAATTTTTTCGCGGTTAATCAACATCCCGCGAGCGTCTAGAAACTCTTTGAGAAACTCGAAAATACTAAATCATCTCCCTTTCCGGCCTTACTATCCGATGGCCGCAATTTCACTTCAGATTCAGAAAAGACCGACAATTTTGCCAGATCACTTCAGAGCCAATGTGCATCGTTTCCAAAAGCTCCCAATTTTCAGGTGTTTCATGACAGTACTTTGAGCACAGTTCTCCAATACCATCACGTCGAACCTGAATTCATTGTTTCAAGGACGGACGAAATGTCATCTATCCCCAAATCACTGAAACCAAGGAAAACCCCTAGTATAGCTGAATTCATTGCTTCAACGACGGACGAAATCTCATATATCCTCAAATCCCTGAACGCTAGGAAACCCTGGTATATCTGGCATTCGGAATAAAATTCTCAAAATTATACCTCAGAACTCCATTGTATACCTCGACGCTATTGAAAACTGTATTTTAAGACACCAATATTTTTCGAACATCTGAAAAAGGCGTTAGTTGTATGTTTACCTAAGTCTTACACCACTTAGCTCTCCTACGAGCTATAGTGAAATTTTGTAAGATATCATCGCACTGGACACCAGCTTCTTCGTGTTAGCGAATATCTCACCGATTACCACAACAAACGTTGGCACGCGTCAATGCTTTCACTTCACGCCAAACAGGTATTAGACCACGTCTGGCACGACGAACTTACATACAAGATGGTCAAATTTAATTTTCCTGCATATCTCACGAGTTCTCCATTCGTTTCTAACGAACAGGTCTCTTTCTGTCCGTGTTGGGAACAGTATATCATGCCCCAGAATTATTTCAGCCGACGCTCCTCAAGAGTCCGTATTTTCGCTCACGGATATTCCATTCGACCCGAATATTCTCACAGCCTTCTATGCAGACAATATTGCCCTTTTATTATGCAGCAGAACAATTGTTCATGTCAGCTTACAGATCCAAAATCACCTGCCAATTCTTATAGAATGGTATTTCAAGTGGCGCCTCCAGATTAACGAAGTCAAGTCTATTTTTTTTTGGTCCAGAAAAATGAGGACACGCACCAACTTTAAAGTCCATAATTCTGATATTCCATGAAAACGTTCGGAAAAATATCAAAATGTTCACCTCGACAAACGGCTTACTTGGAACAAGTAAATATCCGCTGGCAAAATAATTCCCGAACTGTCTTTGTCTAACTCCAACCTTTCTTCCGGAGTACACAAAATGTACCTCAGAACCAAACTTCTTGCTTTCAATGCAATTATCTGTAATATAATTTCATATGCTATTCCAATATACGTTACACCACCCAAGAAATATTCTCATAATTAAAATCTGAGTATTTTAAGCTGTTGCGAGCATCTTTCGCCATTCCAGGGTAGGTTTGGTATTCCGACCTCCTCAAAGACTCATCAAAATTACACTGAAACTGGCTCGCAATCCTCGAGCAAATATATCAGTCCATGAGAACCCACTAGTTTCTACTCTAATCAACTACAAACTCAAACGGTACATCATCAGTAGACCGTGTTCCGTGGTAATTGATTAGGCCTTCCGTTTACTAAAGCGTATTTGGCTTAGATGAATTTTCTTTATCTTCTGCCATTCTTTTGTATATATGGAGATTTTATATCCTACGGGCTGGAACTCCAAGAGGAGATTAGTCGGTAAAAATCCGAGATTGGCCCCATCCATCTTTTCTAATATTTTCCTCTACTTAGTCTGAAAGAAAATAAAAACCTGCATCACCTATTATCGATCATACCTTTTAGAAGAATTAGATGGTGATGTTAAATTTCCTTGCAAGTGCAGTGACGATGGATGCGAAGAGTTTGATAGGGTAAAAAATCCTCTGCATCAGAGAATATATATATATATATATATATATATATATATATATATATATATATATATATATATATATATATATATATATATATATATATATATATATATATACTTGACTAAGGTCCGTACACTGGATTTTTCCGGGAGAAGGCCTCTGACACTACTCGTTGGTACATTGATATCATTGTCTGATGATGCTATAGTATGTATATATTCTGGTAGATTGATATATTCTCATAACATTTAACGTTATCCTAATATATAATTCTACCAGGATATGTTTTGATTATAATCATTGCCTGGCAATGGTATTAATTACCGGGTGGTGGATTTATAATTTTTCATGAAATCAGTTTGATTGCATGAACAGATATATGGGCAACTCGTCGGGGTAAAACCCCTATATATATATATACATAATTAAAACAATGTGGTAAAATATTGTGATCTGCACCAGTACAATAGCAAGTCACTGCGAAATTCAAGCAATAGTTTTTTGTCTGGAATGAACATATTTTATGATGTAGAACATTTTTTTTATCCCTATTTTTTTCTTCCTCTTCTAGGAGATCGACATTGGACAATTGTGAAATTTTTTGTGATCTGTACAGTCCAATACCAAGTCACTGACACATTCAAGAGGCAAGTTTTTCCCAGGATATAGATCACAAATTGCTCCAATTCACATCTACATCTACAGATGACTGAGAGAGGTAGTTTTAACATTTCGCTGTTGACAACGTAAAACATATCACGAAAACGACTGAAAATTTCACAATAATTCAGAATTAAATTTGAAGGAGATCAAAACGTCCATGATGTCCAATTGTCCAATGTCAAAAAACTATTGCTTGAATTTCGCAGTGACTTGCTATTGTACTGGTGCAGATCACAATATTGTACCACATTGCTTTAATTATATATATATATATATATATATATATATATATATATATATATATATATATATATATATATATATATATATATATATATATATATATATATATATATATATATATATATATATATATATATTTTTTTCTGATGCAGAGGATTTTTTACCTCTATCAAACTCTTCGCATCCATCGTCACTGTTTTTATTTTCTCCATTTTATGTTGTAGAACATTTTTTTTCCCCTATTTTTTGCTTCCTCTTCTAGGAGATCTACATTGGACAATTGGACATCATGGAGTTATACGTTTTGATCTCCTTTGAATTTAATTCTGAATTATTGTGAAATTTTCAGTCGTTTTCGTGATATGTTTTACGTTGTCAACAGCGAAATGTTAAAACTACCTTTCTCAGACATCTGTGGATGTGAATTGGAGCAATGTTGTACAATTTGTGATCTATATCCTGGGAAAAACTTGCCTCTTGAATGTGTCAGTGACTTGGTATTGGACTGTACAGATCACAAAAAATTTCACAATACTTCGGAATTAAATTTAAAGGAGATCAAAACGTATGACTCTATGATGCCCAATATCGATCTCCTAGAAGAGGAAGCAAAAAATTTAATAGGGGTAAAAAAATGGTCTACATCATAAAATATGTTCATTCCAGACAAAAAAATATTGCTTGAATGTCGCAGTGATTTGCTATTGTACTGGTGCAGATCACAATATTGTACCACATTGCTTTAATTTACATGCACAGATCACTCGAAGAGGTATTTCTACCAAAGTCATGATTGAGACCTTGAAAGATATCACGGATACAGCTGAATGTTCACAATAATTCAGGCTTATGAACGAGGACTCAAGTTGTGTGGTCGTTTCAATGAAGAGCAACATACAGGTTTACGAATTTCGTTTGTATATGGATATGAAGATAAATATAGATATGATTTCAGAGTTAAATTTAAAGGAGATGAAAACGTACCTTTTGAACTTGTATGAAGTCCAGAACAGCATGATGAAGACAAAATTGTCGCGGATGAGATACATCAAATTTTAGATGCAAAATCTTTCAAAAATTTGTATGACAATAATAAAGGTTGTTCGAATTATACGGTTGTAATTATAGACACTAACCTGGACAGTGTTCTGAACAATATATTTGATTTCGCTATATAAGTATTCCTTGTAAAGTATTGTAACGATATCCAATCCTCCCTGAAACCGACTGTGTCACTGCCCGGCAGAATGACGCACTTACGAGAGAATTCGAGAAAGATCTAAAAACCTGAAAACTACCAGCGCTCCGAAACACTGAAAAACCGGGTTACTGTTCAGAGAAGGCTCTCGTACAGATAAGTGCCAACAACTTGGTTATTTTATGCCTTGCTCAAATGTCGGTTCTAGATGTATAATAAAAAAGGTAGATTGCTATTTGAACTAACAAAGTGATGACCCACTTCCGGTATAACCGGAAATTGTATCACTTCGAAAATATTTCACTCCAATTGGAAATCGCTAGTTATGGCCGCGTATAAAATTTCAGCTTGATATTGTAATTGGAACTATTTTTTTTTTGTTTATCCACCGGTCCCGGTGGATATCCCTGTATAGAGAAAGGAATGACCGTTCGGAGGAATTTTTTGCTGTTCTCTTGAATATTATTCGAACTGGATTCCGAAAATATTTTCAATGCTGTGGCACATCCGGTTATGCCGGAAGTTGACACTATCTTTGTAACTTCAAATTGCTTAATGTATGTTTCTATTTTTTTGTTGTAGAAAATTAAATGTTGAACAGTTTTTTCAAATCATTGAAACTTGAAATGAACTAAAGATCATTCAATATCGATTACTTTTAGCTCGTTGTAAATAAAGAGACTCATTCAGCATAATTCAATGCATTTAGAGTATATAGCGTGTTTCCAAAGAATGTGACAAATCTTAGTACATTCAAAGGTACAAAAGTCCGGTTTTTCAAATTAGACGACCTATTTTTGCACACACCATTTAACTCGTAATATTAATAGGTGTCGATGTGTTATTGGTTTTCCTATACCTAAAATGCATCCTATTCGCGATTTTTTCCCAAAAACGAACATAAAAATTTCTTCGCATGGTAAAACAAAACTATATGGATCAACGATTTTTAAAGATAATGAAATCATTCTAGTGGACATGGATATTTTTCCACACTGGAAAGCCATATTTTTATAAATCATTAAGTTAGCCCTGTAGCAAGTATGAATATAGTATTTTTTCTCGCAATAAATCGAATCTAGTGCATAAAGGATTTTGATAGGAGATGAAATGATTTTAGTAGAAATGGACATACTTTCATACGGGAAAATCAGTTTTTATAGAACGTGAAATTAATCCCGAATCAAATATGAACATAACTTTCTTTTCGCATGGTAAAACGAATCTAGAGAGTGGATAAACTATTTTTATAGTTGGTGAAACCATTTCAGAAGACATGGACCTTTTTTTCACACTGGAAAATCATATTTTCTTATATCGTTGTATCTAATATGAATATGAATAAGTGACTCCAAAACTAGCCCGTTCTTTGAGACTTTAAGAATCTTTCCATATTGTTCACCACATTATTGTTTATTATTTCAACATTCAGCTGGTGAGTTTTCAAGAGACGATCAGCTTTGGTTTTCATGATGTGGGAAATAACAGACATAAAAATGTTACCTTTCACCGTATAACTCTGGTTTACCTCAAGTCTTACAAAATGAAAAGTGTTTCTGCATATTTTACCAAACCACTATACCATCATGTTTTTTGTATCGCTGATTCCGAATCTGATGTCAGATGACTTTCTCAGAGGACCACATAAGGTCACTTGAAGGTCAAATCTAATTGAATCGTAGAAAAGCTGAAAATACATTCATATTGTTTCTCAAGATCGCTGATCACGAATCTGAAGTTAAATTCACAAAACACTAGATGTCGGAGTCAAAATGGTCAAAATTCTAAAATAATTCTTTCAAATTCTCATCACATAACCTGAAAGCTATATAATAGGCTAAAGTAAAACTCAATAACCTCAATACTCAGTAAATCAAAGTCCTAATCACCAGAAAACCCGAGCCCTAAAATCCAATATTGCAAAACGCTAATACCTGATACCTTACAATATTGTTACTCAAAACTGAATAACATAAAACTTCAAACTGTAAAACCCAATAACGTGAAACATTTCACCCTGATATTCAGTAGGCTAAGACCCCGAACCCAATAATATCCAATACCTCAAAACGCTAAACCCTAACTCCTATGCTTTGAAATTCTATAACCTAAAACTTGTTGTTTGTTTGTTTGTTCTAAGGACCTACAGTTTATAGTGGACTCCGAACCACTCACCTAGACCGTGCAATGATAACTGCCACCACTTTGGATTACAACTTATCTGGCCTTCGATCGCATATGGGTTTAGCCAGTAGCCATGTGCCCAATCTCATTATATGTGTTTGTCAAATTCACTTTTTTGTTTCAAGGACAACATCCATAACTTGAGCCCGGATTCAAACCAGGCACCTCGGCTAAGCATATTCCTATATACTCGCTCACTAACCGTGCAGCTACCGAGGCGGTTAGGCTAAAACTTAATATCGTAATATCATAATTATTGACAATAAAATGTATTATATTTTAATATTTCTAAATGTTATTATTGATCCGGCATTTTGAATTTTGCCAATCTGACTTCAGATTCTTGATCAGCGATCTCAGATACCTATATGAAGGTAATTTCAGATATTTTCTACTATTCAGTCATATTTGACCTTCAAATAACCTTGAACGTTCCTTTGAGAAGGTAATCTAACCTGGGATTATGAATCAGCGACCCAAAATATGGGGAAACATTTTTTATTCTGTGAGACTTGAGGAAAACCTGAGTTATCTTCCATATCTTAGAAACCTATTGAATGAATGGTTTAATTTTATTTCAATCGATTTTTGGAAAAATTCTGGGCTACGTGAAGTTGCCCAGAATTTTGTTTCTTTCAATTACTCGTAAACGTAACTTATATTAACGAAATTTTTTGCTGGATAAACATCGTCAATCGAATACATATTTGAATTTTATATTTCCCAAAATTTCATTGCTAGCTGTCTGTTTTTTGTTTTTGAACCAACAATCGATTATTTAGGTCATATAATTGACAAAAACGAAATTCATCGATGTCTTCAAGTGAATACAATTCAAAATGCTCCAGTTTTGAGAAATATTACACAACCGTTAAATACTAAGGCAAATTCATAAAGACTCCATCATTTATATTGCGTTTTCTCTACTCTATAATATGTTAAATGGTGTTAGTCTAAAGAATGCCAAAAATTCTTCAACCTTGCCAAAAAATCTATGACTTCTAATAATGTCTTAGCACCTTATGATCCAGTCATCCTTAGAATTAACTGTGAAGGCATCAGAAAATGTAATGGAACCGTTAGGTTCAGCATCTCTTTTGTTGAGTAGCACAAAGAGGAGATATTCTCAATTCAAAAAAGAGGGTTCAGCATTTATATCTGGTATCTGTGAAATTGTATCGTTTTTTCGCTCAAATCAATCTTGCTCCAGAATGTAATTTTAATTATTTTCGAATACGTACCATGAACCACACCTGTCCTTCCATTTGTAGTTTCCAATGGATAAGGATTTTGAGCAAATATGCCTACCGCAACAACTCCTGAAAAGATTTGTACAATATTTGCGTTACATTATTATCCTAATGAATTACCCCAAACACCAGATACTCCATGAACAGCACTTGCTCCAACAGGATCATCAACACCAGCCTATAATTATGAAACAAATATATCAAACCAATTCATTCGAGAGCAGGTTCAAGTTTGTTCTATGGAGCGCCTATACTGCAAGAAAGACCTTTAATTGCCATTGCTCGAAACGGCAAAACAAGAAAAAGGTTATACATCTATCCTATAGCGGATGCTATATGCCGTGTGTCCATTCAGAGCGTAATCAGTAACGATGTTCCTGTTGAATCTATTGAAGAGTTATTTATGGGAAAAAGTAACTAATTTGCTGCATATCCTAAAATTATTTTCACATATACACGGTGTTGTATTGCAAAAACTCATATCAATGTTGTTTCTTTTTTGGACGGCCTATGTTTCTCTTGAACTTGTATACCCGAAATAAGGTAAGTTTCTTCAAATAAATATATGCCTTAACTGAAACGTTTTCGAAATCAATACTCACGTTATGAGAATATTACTTTTTTTCGATCATCCTCCATGTCTACTTCAATCGTCTTAGAATCTAAACTTGAATACGAAATTATGCTCATAAGCCTAAATGTCCGTGATAATAAGCAAATATTGATAGCTACACAGGGTCTTCTTCTTCTATGATAGATGTGTTTTTTTTTTGAGGTTCAAACCTCAACAGTGTTCTTATTTCAAATGGAAAACCCTATATTCAGTGAGTAGAATGAGACACTATTCCAATATCTATTGAAATGTATGAAGTATTCCTATATCTATTTTTAATCTATTCAGAATTAAAAATGATTTTGCATTTTCGGCTAGAATTTTCACATGATCTGAATAAATTTTGTACTGAAATTCCCGCTCATGGTTTAATAATATACAGAGTGGACCAACGAAAACTTAACACCTCAATTTTCCGGTTTTGAAATGAAAATATGGACAATCGCTCGGACCCATCGATTTCTGATTCGAAGGGGAACGACTTTTCCGATTTTTTCATTCACGTAACTTCAATTCCTTAAAGGGGTGAGCACAATCCCCTGATTTTGAATAGGGATAAGAGGTGTTGCGATACCTCATTCTGAAGATCTTTTGGAGTACTATCTGACCGTATCTTTTCGCTTCAAAATTTTCATCGTTAACGAAATGGCAGCTAAAAAAGTGGAAGACTACTTACTTTTGGGATTAGTTCATTAAATGCTGAAAATGGGCACCATTCACTTCCATGCAGTAAGGAACGCTAGTGTATGGCTAGCTTATGTTGAATTTACCTCAAGGTACCCAATGTTTTTATTTATTTGATTGAAAAAGTAGACAGACCATGTGTTTGATTTACCTTCGTCTACCGTTATCCTATCGTGAATTTTCAGGAACGTGTCAAAGCGATTGTAAATTTGTAGTAGGATTAAAATGGTGTATTCCGTTGAAAAAAGAATGGAAATAATAAAATTATTTTTTAGAAATAACAACTCTGTGCAATTAACAACGGCTCTATTTAACAACATCCTGAAAAAATGTATCCGCTGCTTACGTTGCGCAACTGTTTGCTGAATTTGACGCTACTGGTTCAGTGGGCAACAGAAAGAGGGTATATGAAAGAGACAAGCAGGGAAGTGGCTATCTTAGGTCACGCAGCGGTGAATACGACCCTTAGTACTAGGAAATTGTCCAATGTGTCTGGTGTTTCACGCACAACAATCATGAGAATTTTAAGAAAACATAAGTTTCATCGTTTTAAGATACCATTGGTTCAGGAACTGAATTACGTTGATATTGATCGCCGACTCATGTTCTGTGAAGTGTGAAGTGAAATTATAAACAATAATCCAAGCTACATGTTCAATACCTATTTTTCGGATGAGTGTTCCCAAAAGTTAAATGAATAGGCGGGTATTTATGGAAATCACATCATCGGCCCTTTTTTATAACCGATAATATCACTGGCCAAATTTATTAAGAACTATTACAGAACGCTATTTATACAGCCATCGTCCATTGGAGAATGAAGAAGACCATGAAACGATCAACAACAAGATGACGCACCACCTCATTTTGTGAACCTGTGCGTCAGTTCTTAGATGAAAATTTTCCTCATGACTGGATTGGAAGAAGGGATCAGATCACCTGGTCTGGTGCCACTGGACTTTTTTCTATGGGGTCACCTGAAATCTAAGATTTACGCTACCCAACCTGAATCACTGGATGATTTGCGAATTTGGATCATTAATGAATGCCGTCAAATTGAACCACAAATGTTGAGTAATGTGCGTGAACGATTTGAGCAAAACTTATTCTACTGCATGGAAGTGAATGGTCCCCATTTTCAGCACTTAATAAACTTATCGCAAAAGTAAGAAGTGTTCCACTTTTTCAGCTGCCATTTCATTAACATTGAAAATT
Source organism: Cryptolaemus montrouzieri (assembly GCA_013387265.2). Taxonomy (NCBI): domain Eukaryota; kingdom Metazoa; phylum Arthropoda; class Insecta; order Coleoptera; family Coccinellidae; genus Cryptolaemus; species Cryptolaemus montrouzieri. The sequence goes on along the minus strand of JABFTP020000185.1, from coordinate 54,720,557 downwards.
TTGAAGCGAAAATTTAGGGTCAGATAGTACCCAATAAGATCTTCAAAATGAGGTATCGCAACCACCCTGATCCCTATTCAAAATCAGGGGATTGTGCTCACCCTCATTAAGGAATTGCAGTTACGGGGATTAAAAATTCAGAAAAGTTGTTCCCCCTCGAATCAAAAATCGACGGTCCGAGCGATTCCACATATTTTCATTCTAAAAACTGGAAAATCGAGGTGTTAAGTTTTCGTTGAAGCACCCTGTATAACATACGATACGGAAAATGTCCACCTCGTTCTCAAGTGCACATTTTCTTTTGACCCACAGAATTTCTACTCGTGTTATTGAGAATATCATCCCATGTGATAATTCGAATAGACAAATTGTATTTAATAACAAAAATCAATTTCTCATTGATATCTATTTGTTTTCCTATACATATTTTCACAGATACGAAAAATTTGCACTTCATTTTCAATATCACCATTAGTTCACAAAACTTACATAAAATACCTCAAAATCATAATTGTCTTAATTCGATGTGTACACATCGAATCTATCTCTTGATTTTTCATTTTCGAAGTAATCCGTTTTTTCAAACATTTTTAAATTTATTGTTCATTATCAACCATTTTGAATATTTTCTGATGTTCTGTTTCTTAAAATTAATTGTCAATGTTCAGTTTTGCATGGTTTTGCGTTTTTTCGAATTTCTTTCGTGACAAATACTATTATATTAGGTACTGAAGAATTATTGAGCATAATATTCGAAAAATAATCTGGAAAGAACCTCAGATGAAGTGCTTCGAACGGCTAGAAGACGATTTTGGGAGTGCTGGAACTGTTGTTTGCGAGAAAGCAACACGAACGAAAACAGTTGACTTTGAAGGAAAAAGAATTTGTAATTTGTCTCTTTGTGGAAAAAAAGCTCAACGCAAGGGGGAATGGAGCACTGAAAAGTTATAAAAAATTCTTCAGTTCATAAAATTTTCAGTGGTATAGGAATTATCCATACCATATTCAACTACAACAATAAGTAGTTGTTAGTATTATGGTATAACTGTATATATAAAAAATTGGGTATTGCGAATGGATCCAAACGAACAGATGATGAAAATTTTTTGGGATTTATTTTAATTTGTGATATATGCACATTTCTTAAGGATGGCTTCGACAATAGACAAAGCTTCCATTTGAAACGAAAACCACGAATTGATCATATGAACAATTTTCAACATAACACAATGTTAGGGGAGGGATTTTTCGTGATTGTGTGGTCGGGCCTCATTTCTTCGATAGTCTATTGAATGACGAAGAATATTTGCGATTTCTCAGGGAAGATTTTCCAATATTCATTCATCTTCCGAATGTCATGAAATCTTTACCATCTCAGAGTTTTATTGCAAAATTTGATATAATTTTGTGAAAATTGAAAAATTATATCATGAATTCCAAATTAACTTCTAACTCTGAATCTATTGAGAATACTTATTCATTCCAATATATATTGAAATTGTTTTTCATTTTCAGTCTCCAAATACAAGGTGTTCTATTTGAAATGGGAAAAATAATGAGGTTTGAACCTGACAATCTCGCAGAACAGCCTGTATGGCTATATCAACAATTAGTTTTTGTTCATGGATATCTATGTTTATGAACATAATTTTGTATTAAAATTGAGATTCTGAGACGATTCCAGTAGATACAGGAGAAGTTCGAGAGCAAAATCATTAATTGGAAAACGGTTCAGTCGAGGCATATGCTGATCTGAAGAAACTCACGTTACTTGGGGTTAACGCATTCAAAAATTATTATAAACATGGGGTGTTCCATTTGAAATACATAGCTTTGATATGAATCTCTGTAACGGACCATCATGTTTTATTGAAAATAATATAAGGGTATACAATAAATTAGCATGGATATATGTGTATATCTTCAATATATTCTACAGGAACAAAGTCATGGACCAATTATGCAATAAACGAACACTCGGTATATTACGAACATTCGTTAGTCCTCCAAGCGCACGTTTTTTGTAACCCTTCTCCTTGCCGAGAAAATTATACTCACCATATCAAATAGAGGCATTGAAAAGCAGGTGAATAGAGCTCCTATCGCTCCAACTAGAATTGAATGCCATCCTAACAATAAGATAAATTGTATTATTCGAAGATAATTTCCATCAATACTTACCTGTATAAAGAAAACAACCAGCCGTTATCGAAACCAATGATCCTAATATACCATTTATTACATCCATGGCATCCAATTTTCCTCCTAATCTTATGAGTGAATATAATATACTTGATGTTCCTCCACCAAACGTGGCCATCATTGTCATTACCGCTGCTCTGGCTGCATAATGCCATTTATCTCCTGTAAGCTGGAATAAATTTGAAAACGTGATTCTTTATATCATTGTCAAAAATGATTCGAATTCAATCGAACCAGAGACAGAGAAATATCAATCGAATTATTCATCTAACCTTGAAATCCAACATCTGACATAAGAGAAGATATTTGGGTAATAACAAAATACAGAATGTAATACAATTTCAACAAAATATATGTTCCATGAAAATCTTTTGGGAATAATAAGTTCGGAATCTGCAGGATGATTCACCAGGGACTCTATAAAGAGAAACTTTATTTCCCTAGGAGGTAACGAATCGAGGCCCAAAAACAAGGTGAAGCTATCTCGATATACAGGCTGCTTTATGTATTTGGTCTGAATATTCAGAACACCATATGTCTTGAATGCATCAATCGATTCACTCGAAATGCGTTCGAAGAATGACATGATTAAAGCTGAAAAACTCAACTCAAGGGCCGGATATGATTTTTCGAAAATCCCTATACACGATTTGAATCGGTTAAAAAAATAGAATAACTGCGAAAACTATCACATTCGCATAATTTTTTGAATTGAAGATTATTATGGAGACACTCATTTTTCCCTCCAGAATGAAACAGAGGCGAAGTAAAGGGGGTATTCAGGATATATTTTTCCAATTTCTTTCATTTAAAGTAATGCTGGGTACTCGCAACTCATCACTTTCAGAAAATTCTTCAATTCTATACTTATTTCATCATAGGCTCATTTTTAACAGCTACTGCAATTACTTCTTTCGCAATTTCAAAGCAGTGTTCTGATCACCAAAGAAGATATTTCCATTATTATGACGATGATGCTCTTGATAAATTTATTATTTGAGATATCAGTAGTAGCCAACGTTGATTAAAATTTCAAATTATAATTCATCCATGAACGATAACATTGCATTATATCTTTCATGAAAAGTAACAGAAAAAACAAACATTCAAAAAATTTTCACAATATATTTTCCAAAATGTCCGCTCCCTTTTGCATACAAACCTTTCCTAAACTGCCAGATGAACCTTTCTCAACATCCGTTAGGTATCGAATAACAGTTTTGTGAATCATAGCCAATCCTTGGAGCTTCGTATAAATATTTACAGATCTGTAGTACACAGAATCAATTCCCGACAATGAACTCGACTAAACCACCCTGTGAATTTTTTAATATATCACAAATTATTTTCAATATCATTCAATATGCGCCGTTCAACAAACGCCAACTATTCTGATTGTGAGTTGGATTGAAAATGTGAATATAAATTATTCGTGAACCTAAACGTTAAAATAGAACAATCATCAGAAAACAATAAAGTGAAAAAGATATGAATCAATAAAATTAGATCCAACTACTTTTCTTTATTATAAAATGAGGAAAGCTGTTGGACACCTATTATCAGTTTGTTTTAGAACAAAATTACAGCCATCCCCAAATATTTGTATTTATGTTCTTGATTAACTAACCCCACAAAAAATAGTCCAAGCAGCAATAGTGTAAAGCATAAATAACGCGATATTTTCCATTCAATCACCATGGGTTTGAAAAAAGAATTAGTCACACAATTATATTGAGTGATGGGAACTGATTTCTTTCTAATTTTTTTGCAAAAAGAATACGGGTTCCTGAACTATTTAAAATTATAATTTATTAATGTGTTCTTCTTACTTATTTTGGAGTTGGTATCTTTAGCAATATTTTGTGATGATCTTCTGCCTCACCGAGAATCCGTGAGGCTGACCAGTTTCCTGGTGTGGGATTTTAGATGTTTCATCCTTCCCACCTGGGGTATGTTATCCGTTCGTTTCGAGATCATCATTATCATCGTTGTTGATACGATGGGGGGTTTTAGCAATGAGTTGCCACGCTTGCCAGGCATCTTGGCAACTTCGCAGTGTCATCGCGCTATGACTGAGTGAAGCTGCAGCTGCTACCCTACGACTTTGCCAATTGTGGTCCGCCCCGGTACACCCATATCAGGGAGGCTTCCCCTATCCACCACCTGGGGAGGTGCCGGATGGGGTTCCTATCTACTCACAGATGAGCGAATTATAGTTGAAGATGTTGCAGTGCTTAATAGGTTTAGAACGGCTAGTGATCATCGATTAGTGAGAGAAAAGATACATTTCAGCAAGAAACAACAGGTAAAGAAAATGAATTCAAAAACTACATCGGTGGGCTCTCAAAAAATAAGATGCAACAGCGAGAAGTTCAGAGAAACTTTAACGAAATGAACCACAAATTGAAACAACTGAGACAAGCAGGTAAAAAAGTGGGCAAACCCGAAAACAAGAGAAGAAGAAGTGGAGAAGATTCTGAAGAGGAATAGGGGATTGAACTGCTTGAGGCTGCAACAAGGGAAACTTATTATTACAGCTTTAAAAGACAAAGACGGCAAGGAAGAAAGAGATATAGAAAAAATCACACATATAGTAGAAGAATTCTATAAAGACCTATACACCTCAGAGAAAAGGCCAAGCGATGAATCACGGGAAACCATCAAAAGAGAAATAAAGAATGTGAACTCTGAAGAATTGCCCGAAATAGAAGTTTATGAGATCGAAGAAGCTCTAAAAGGCTTAAAAAACAACAAATCTCCCGACGGCATACTGTCGGAGATGCTACAAGAAGGAAGGAAAATTATACTACCCACTTTGAGGACATTATTCAATTAATGATTGCATAGCGGTAGGATTCCAGAAGACTGGGCTAAAAGTGCTGTCGTTTTGCTATTCAAGAAAAGCGAAAAGAGTGACCCAAAAAACTATCGCCCCATATCACTACTGTCACAGATCTACAAACTATTCATGAAAATAATCACTAACCGATGAACTCCTACCAACCCGTTGAACAGGCTGGCTTTCGAAAGGGGTATAGTACAGCTGATCACCTCCTCACTATGAGAACTTTGATAGAGAAATCAAACGAATACCATCTGACTCTGTACATGTCGTTCGTGAACTATGAGAAGGCGTTCGATATGTAGGAGATATGGGCCGCAGAACAAGCTATGAACAACAGCAGAATTGATTTCAGGTATAGACGACTGATCCACAACATCTATCAAAAAGGAGACGTGATATCGCGAAGTTATTCACCTCAACATTAAAAGATGTATTTAAATCATTGAGTTGGGAAGTAAAGGGGATAAACATAAACGGTAAAACACTGAATCATCTTAGGTACTCCGATGATATTGTCCTGATTTCCACCAGACTCGAAGAGTTGCAAACCCATGACTAACACAGAAGATAATAGAAGTGTTACAGTTGTCACCTTGGTCAAATATTGAAGCTTAATAGAGAGAATCAAACAACAGAAATTGCGAGAAGAGTTCGGCTTGCTTAGGCTGGATTTGGAAAATTAAAATGGGTCCTTCAAAGTCGTAAGATACCACAATACCTTAGAACTAAAGTCTACAGTCAGTGTAATTTGCCTATTATCACTTACGGCTGCCAAAAATGGACACTAACTAGATCTATTATTGCCAAAATGAGCAAAACACAAATAGCAATGGAACGCAGGATGCTTGGAATAAGACTAACAGACAGGAAAACAAACACTTGGTTAAGGAAATTCACTAAAGTTCACGATGTCAGATAAAAATTGCCAGACTCAAAAGGGGGTTCGCTGGTCATCATGCAAGACAAGGAGATGGCAGATGGAATGCCGAAATACAAAAATGGAGACCATATTTGGGAAAAAGAGGAAGAGGTCGCCCTCCAATGAGATGGGGAGATGACCTGAAATGTATTGGAGGGCTCAAGTGGTATCAGGTAGCACAGAACAGAGACCATTGGAGAGAACTGGGGGAGGCCTATGTCCAGAGTTGGATGACAGACGGCTGAAGAAGAAGACGATGATGATTTCTCAACGGCAGTAGCTCTCAAACAGGAGTCGGTGATGAAATTTGCATAGCATTGCAAAATTTCCTAACATTAATTACTTTCGCGTACCCAATATTTCTTTCTATGAAAGAAATTGAAAAAAAAATTCCAAAACCAGCCCCTTTACTTTGGCCTATGTTTAATTCTGCAGAGGATAGAACAAGAATAAAAACAGATAAATATCAAATTCTGAATTAAAAATAGGTAGGTACGTCGTAGTTTCCACCCGAGAAGAGTTACTGAAACTAACTAAATTAACCATCATAATCATCCTTCAATGAAAAAATTGAACAAAATGTGACAGTTTTCGCAGTTAGTTCGTTTTGAGAGTGATTCTTGCTCATTCACATCGTGTATCAGGATGTTCTGATCTATACGTTCAAGACTCATGGCGTTTAGAACAGTCGGCCCAAACACATAAAACTGCCTGTATATCGAGAACAGATATCCTTTTCTTGTTTGTGGGCCTGGATTCGGACTGGTCCAGGTTCACTCTAACTACAGTTTTTATACGTATAGTCTTTCGTGAACCACCTGTATATGTTTATTTCAAGGGAAAACCCACGCTACGTAACGCTAGTATATCGTTGTGACATCTGAACTCTGCAGTTAGTGCAAAATTCCAGATTTAAAAATGATTTACATACATTGCGTAGAGCGAATTTAGTTAGTGTTCAACCTCATAATTCTATTATTTTCATAGCTTTTTCATATGTCATACTCTCTAAGAGATTGCACGAATGAAAATATTTTATAATAATCTATTATTTCTATTAATGCCATCTCTTAGGGAGTGTTGGAATATAGCATTTTAATGATTTGAACTCAAGATCATTAAAAGATTACACACTACAGGTTATTATTAAACAGTCACAGCCGTCACGACCATCTGGTATTTTCTCATTCATCGTTCCCCGCGAAAGGACATAGAAATACGCTATAAGTAACATACAATTAACAACCAAGAACAGAAGGGGTGACAGGTATTAGGACTACTAGGTAACGTGTACAGTGTGTTCCAACGAAAAGTTGCCACCCCCTCTATGTCAAAAAATATTGTAGCGGAAAAAGCTTGAACACGACCCCAATTTCTAAGTTAGTTCGGGCATGTAAAACCAACCCCCTATTCTCAGCAGCACCTAATTCAAAGCTCATTATAGGAAAGTGGGTCGAGTGACATATCTTTGGAAAGGTCTTTCAAAAATAGTATCTTCATGAACATTTTCAAACAGTTCAATATAAACGAAAGTTTGTATTTCAACGAAAATTTGACAATGCCGAAAAACAAATTAAATACTCAAAATGAGCTCCTCCTACCTCCATACAATTATACAAACGATTCTTGAATTCTCTTCTAACATTTTGAAGAATTTCTGGTGTCAAAAGTCTTTATTCGGTGATGAATCCTCCCGCAGCTCTTCCAAGTTTTCAGGTTGTGTAGCATACATTCTTGATTTAAGATAACCGCATAAGAAGAAATCTAAAGGACTCATATCAGGTAATCTGGCTGGCCACTCAACTGTTCCTCTTCTGCCAATCCACCGACCTATAAAATTTGCATCCAGTTATTGTCGCACACGAACATCGAAATGTTCATCATTTTCCAACCTTTCTGTGCGCCTAGAATTTATTTCTTCCAACAATGCAAATAAGTGAGATTTCCTTCAATTTAATTCGGCTCTTTAAAATGTACGTTTGTCCGATGATCGAATCTGTGGAATTGCGTGGTGTCCTGAACTCATGCGTGACAAAAACTTGCTCGAAATGTTCAACGTCGAGCCACTCGGCTCGCCTTCGGGCGCATTGGACCAACTTATACGGAGAGACTTAATCTTGCCAGACTTCCCTCATTCGAAATGAGTCGGCTTCGCGGCGACCTAATACGCACTTACTGCGTATTAAAAGACAACTTCGGCTAATTTCAAGAAATGTTCCGCATGAACAGTGACATTTGTTTGCGAGAGCACCGGTTGAAATTGAAGAAAGAACTGTTCACTTCAACTACCAGAAAAAATTTTTCGTGCAACCGAGTGTTTTCGGTATGGAATGACCTGTCGGCGGAAGTCATTGAAGCTGTCTCGGTCTGTGCGTTTAAGAACAGACTGGATGCTCATTTCTTTTCGTACGGAGACAGCGAATTCGTTGTTATTTTATTTATTATTTATTAATATTAAGTTCAAATCTTGGTATAATTAATCTCAATTTACTCTCATCCAACATTCATACCAATTTGCTAGTCGTATCAATAATTTAGATTTTAGTCATAAGTTATTTTCCTTATATTGCGGGCATACTGTTTTATTTGTTTTTGTCAATATCAGGCTTACGGGGAAACCCTTGCTCAAATCAGTTTGGTAATAATAATAATAATAATAATTAAGAAAGGTCCTATAATATGGTTTCCATAAATTCAAGCCCGAATATTCAATTTCTGAGTCGTTTGTGTATATGCCTATGTGAAACAATGAGGATTTTGTGTCTCCAAATCCGACAATTATATCTATTCACTTCACCAATGGCAGTAAAGGTAGTGTCTTTAGAAAAACAGGTATTATACAGAAAATGTACATTAATGTTAGTTTCTCTAGCACAACTATTGAATTTCCTTGATAATTAAAAAGTTCTGAGGACAAGAATCGTCGCTTGAGAATAATAGCAGAGAATAAGAATTGTGGAATGGATGTTGGATGAGGTCAATTTGAGAACTCAATTTGATTTTTGGCGTGGTCAAATTTTCGTTGGAAAATAAACTTTTGTTGTGTTTGGAAGGTTTGAATGATGTTAAAAGTTCTTAAAAATACAATTTTTGAATCATACCAATGATGAATTCCATCCAGGAGATGCTGAGGGTAGAGGGTTGATTCCACATGCTCCGAACCAACTCAGAAATTGGTCCCCTCGAATCAAAATTTACGTGCCTCAGATTTTCCCGCTAAAATCAGTCATAGAGAGTTCAGCAAATTTTCGTTGGAATATAAACTTCCATTGTGTTTGGACTTTCTGTGTGATATAAAATATTCATAAAGTTATCATTTTTGAATAGAGAATTAAAAGACCTTTCCAAAGATATGTCACTAGACCCTTTCCCCATAAAGAATTTTGACTTAGTTGCTCTGAGCAAATTCAGAAATTAGTCGCCCTCCAATGAAAAATAGATTTGTCTCGGCTTTTTTCGCCAAAATCAGTCAACTCTGAAATAGAGAAAATAGCAAAGTTTCGTTGGAACTCACTTTATATAAGAGCCGCTATCGCGATATTAGGAGAACTAAGTTTTCGAAACTGTGAATTTACAAAGAAAAAGATGTTGGTTTGATTGTGAGTATTTCGGTTCCTAATTGGGAATTGTAGAGGTCTAGTCCACTCGCTCTATTGGGAGGTTGGATGACCGGTTCAGTCTCTGGAAATACAACTCGGAGTACTCGTAGTAGCCCAGTCCTTACGAACAAAGGCAGTTTTGTGCGGAGTATAGAAGTATCGTTATATCTCGTTGCGATATTTTGTTCTGAGGCTAGAAGAGATCTTGCCTACTCGCCTGCAAAAGCGATAATCATTTTGTCCGAGAGATATTGATAACCCGTTCTCATTACCAGTAAAGAATATGCTTGACAAACGCCTTGAAGTAGTCCAGTTCAGTTTTCTTCTTTGGCCGTGTTAATCACACGATTGCTCGGGCTAGATCTCGGAGTGCTAGCTGTGGGAGACGTAGGGACTGTGTAAAATCAAATTTAAAAAAATCAGTCATTTGTTTCAATCGTCCCCATGCCAGGGTCGGTTGGAACAGTGTCTGGAGTCAATTGAAACACATGCAAATAATACAAAATATAATCAATTCTCATGTTTTATTAATCATCTAATAACATTTTTCGAATCGTTATGGCACATTTGACTATCACAAGTATTTTTTTGAAGTAATATTTAAGTCTTTGGCTATATTCATAATCTAAAATTACTTTTAAACAGCCTTCAAAGTTTTATATTAAGTACAACTTAAACTAAATAATAATCAGATGTTGGTGGCGATAATATTTTTGAAATGAAGTTACAGCGCAAACATGCTATTATATTTCTCAACTATCAACACTTTTGATTATAAACTATAAAAACAAAACACATTAACTTTATCAATTAAAATTAAAATTTTAAACAAAAATACTTCGATGGTTACGAGATCATACGGAGTCACAACTGTGGCAATCCTAAGTAAGGCTACCTTTTGTGCACTCTTCATGGTCTCACATTCTACATACTGTGTATTGTATCCATTTTTTCCTCGGTCTGCTTTCTGAATATGCTGACATACAAACAACACAGTAGCACTCTTCTTCTTCTGATGATGATTCTTGTTGCGTGTTTGTTTTTTCTTGTTTGTAGTATTTCTTTCAGTCTTTCTTCCATCTAATCTTTTCCCAACTTGCTTAGCTTTGGTTCGTTCCATTCTGATCTCATATTCCCTTCTTATCTCTTCTTTTTCAGGCGTGTCTGTGTATATTGTACATTTCCTTGTTTTTCGGCCCCTATTTGTTAATTTCCTTGGAGGCGCTTTCGGTAGTGGTCGTATTGCTTCCGGAGAAAATAAAGGTGGTGTAGTCGAAGTCGTGACATTTTCCGTTTGATTTGTTAACACAGGAATGGGTTGAAAACTTGTAGGTGTTGATGAAAACCTAACATTACTGCTACTACTTTGATATTCGGGTAGTGTAATCAAAAGTGCTGGATTCGCAATAATGTTTCCTTGTTCTTTATCTAGTGCTTGTTAATATTGTGGCATATTTTCCATCGGTTGTTGTACAGAAAAAGCTGCGTTAGTAGGCTCCTCCAACTCTTCGGGGGGTTCGAGGGGTTAAAATGGTTGACGACGGTGGTGGCATTTTATCCCCAAGTATACTAGTATTCCTACTAAGACCATCACCTGTCTCGATTGGATTTGGCCTGTCACAAATGGATTGTATAAGAGCAAACGGTATAGCATAAATGATTCGTCCTGCATCCAGCCTGAAGGATTTGCACTTCCAGCAGATCCTACTGGTCCATCCTGATAAAGTGATCTTGATATCGCACACGCCGAAAGACGAAGAACGGAGGAATAGCATTTCCAATGGCATTGACTGCAATGGCTACTGTAACTAAAGTAGCCCTCTCCGCCGAAGGTACTGAACCCACTTGACGAGCACCACGTCTAGCTATTACTCTGTCGGGTTTTTGCGCAGTAGTTATGCTGGTCTCATCAACATATATATATATATATATATATATATATATATATATATATATATATATATATATATATATATATATATGTTGTGGTTCAAATTTATAGCGGTCCATAACATTAGCCAAATTGTAAAAAGCATCTACGTTATTCTTATTAAAACAAGTCGCCCTAGAAAGACTTGAAGCCTACGCTGCACGTACTGACAGTTCAGGATTTCTTTTCATAAACATGCGAAACCATTCTTCGCCAGCCATTTCATTATCATCCCAAGTCCGAGGTCGTGATAAGACATAATTGATGGTTAGTTCGTATGCCAATTTCATAACAACCTTTTTAGTTAGGCCAAAATATATATCTGCACATCTAATTAAATATTTAGATAACTCACGCTCTTGTTCCTGGGTAAACACACAATTGTGGGCCTTATATCCCATTTCTTGATTCTTATCATTACCAGTCGCATCTCGTTTACGTATATATCTGAACAGGGAAGAGTGGTTCAGTCCCTTTTTGTCTGCCGCTGTTCTTTACGAAGATCTCGCTTTCACATCTTCATAAGATTGTTTGTACGTTGATAAGTCGGTTCGACCTTTCATAGTCTTTTTTTGGCGTACCCTTGTCATCTGAGAAACAAGAAAGTTAAATCAATAAATTGTTTCAACCGTACCCACAAATAATGTTTCAACTGTCAACACCCCCCTCCCTTCTTGGTATTAAAACGGTTCACAGTAAGAATGATAGTTAATTAAAATAAAAACTAATCATAATACAATATTGTACAAACTTCAATTCAACTATAACAAAACTCTCAATCATCTAACTATAAACGAAATCATAATAATACAAAAATGTAGGTACAAAAATACTTACTTTTCCTTAAAGAACACGATGGTGCCTCGGACAAACAACCACAGCGCCCGAAGAGCGACGCAATACTAAAATTCGAGTTTTGACTTATCGCCTGCTTAGTACTGACCTTGTACCCCTCACCTCATCACGCACAATTCACGTGATATTCACTTTGTTTCAACCGTCCACCGTTTACCCTACTCACAACGATTATAATATTGATTCCTTCCCGATCCTACAGTCTCACAAACTAAAGAAGTATCTCGATTTGGTTTCGATGGCTCGCAGTGGTCCAGTCCACTCGCCTCCGATGCCATAACAAGATAAACCGATGGCATCCGTATTTCTACCATTGTTTCGAGAATAATAAGTGAAAGCTAGTGTAGGAGATTATCAAAATTTCAGACGTTCAATCTTTTTGTTATTTTTTCATTCACTCGCGTGTGTCAAAATTGTTTAATTGAACGTAACGTTAAGTCCGGAAAGATGGAAGGCGCAGTTGGTGTTTCGCTGAGTAGCCGGACAGGAGAAGAATTCCTTTTCCCCTATATTATTATTACCTGAATCTTTGTCAATATTTCTGTCCAACACTTAAACTTCACGAATCTTCTTGAGATATTTATATATGCTACGTGATTTCTGAAAACATTGGGGGCGATTTAAAACAATCACTTCTTAAATAATTTTACACATTTATTACTAAACAAATGATCTATTTTAACTGCAACGAAATTGTTCAATATTAATTTTGAACGTTCATTTTCATGTAATGAAATTATTCTGAATTGCTTTTCATGCTTGTTCACATAACTTGGAAAATTATTTGGAATGTATTGAGATTATCTTTTGCTGATTTTCACAGTTGAACTTGGCAAACTATTAGAAATGCAATGAAACCATTTTAAATTGATTTTGATCACTTAGCAATTATTGGGAATGTGATGACATTTTATTTGAATTATGAACTTCACATATATAACTCAGAATGTAATAATTCAAATATTCGTTTTATAAGTTGACAAATGATACATTTGAATGTAAGAAACACTCAATATTGATGGCCAACTATCTATTTAAAATGAAATAAGCACATTATTCAGTATTAATAGTAGTCTTACTTTTATAACGTGGCAAAAACTTTACTTGTACTGTAACGAAGATATTAATATTTATTCAAAGTAATCGAGCGGTAAAATGACCAACTCTAGTGAAGGTTCTTACTCTCAAATATTAATAATTTAGATAATCCTAAACTCAATAAAGTTTCTCTGAATTAAGGTGTTATGATTGCCTCGGAATAAAATCCTGTCCATCAGTATAGAGATATTAACTTAGGGACGATATGCATGTATGAACCCTCAAACCCGGGTGTTTGTATGTTCAGCTGGTATGAAGACTTCTAAGAATATCTGAGTTCGTGTCATGTATGTGTGTGGTACATACTGATGTATGATCAGAGGGCACGACTTTCTAATTGACTTATCCGCGAATATGGTAGGGAACTTAGAGTATGCTTCGGAAACAGTGGCATAATAAGGTAAATTGGCTAAGTTGATCAAGAGCGCACATACGGCTTTTGCGAACTTACTCTTAGACCCGTGAAATATATTGATACTTATCGAATTATTCCTCCATGAATCATTGAATCCAATTGAAATTATGCAAGCTAATTGAGGCTTGTCATCCTAGGACATGTTGACACATTCATAAAAATTCATATCATATTACCAAATACCTTAAATATGAATGTTCATTGATCAAATCGACATTGTCACCAAATCTGTTTTTGATTTCCCATTCCCTTACCTATAGTTTTAGCGACTAAGTATTGGTCGTATCACATCAAGCCTCACATAAAAGTACATGAAATAGTTTCGAATCGACAACGCAACAGAAAGTCTCATTTCAAATCTAGAACTTAAAGGCAAGTTCAGGTAGAAGACGATCACAATGTTTTTCATTTGACCGATCCCATTCGATCCAAGACTTAATTAAGATAGGGAAGAAACTAAGGTCATATAAGTGTTGCAAGTAACAAGTAATGTACATTTCATCGTCGTTCGTAGACCGGCGTATGAATAGTTTCAATATTATTAATTGACAAAAGTGGTGGCATATTCAATTGACAAGGCTTTTACGTGATAGAAATCCATTTTCACAAATACAAGTCAACGATGATTTCTACTAAAATATATTATTAAATGCTCGACGCGTTTCGATACACAGTATCTTTGTCAAGAGCGAATGAATACTACAAATATATCTTACTAACAAATTTTTATATATACTAAAGAGGCAATCCACTCAGAGCTAACCGTACTTGAACTAATGTTAAAGAAATAAATGTATTAAGGGTGAGTTATTTATGTCTACGTGATCATTAAGAATTTCCGGTGAATTACTAAATCTGTTAATTTCAAGTGCTCCAGAAGTTTGAGTTTTATACCTCTCTTCTCAGAATGTAGGATTTTAAATTCTGAATTGAAAGAGTGGCCATTTTCCTAAGATGATTTGAATAATTTGAATCGGTTTTTCCATTGATGAAACTGCGTTTATGTTCAGAGATTCTAACATTAAAATTTCCTCCTGTTCTACCTATATAAAAACAATTGCAATCTGCACGATCTAATCTATAAACCCTGATTTATTTTCTCTATTAATTGGAGATTTATAATTCCTGTTAAATGAATCTAAATTTGTTGATGTTTTGAACGCTATATTCAAATTTGAATTATTAAGAAGGATTTCACATTATTGCTAATATTGCCTATATATGTTAAACTATTGAATTTCTTGTCTTGGTGTTCACTGAGTGGATATATATGTTGTAAAGCTACTTTTTGTTTTTCTTATGTAATTTGCTGCTAACTAAATTTGCATCATAACCATTATTTATTACGATCTGTTTTATCAAATTCAATTCTTTGAAATAATTATCATTAGACATCGGTGTGTTCAAGAGTCTATGTATATAGTTGTTAAATGCTGCAACTTTATGTTGGTAAGACATTATACAACGGCACATTCTCATCAACATGAAGTTGCAGCATTTAACAGCTATATACATAGACTCTTGAACACACCGATGTCTAATGATAATTATTTCAAAGAATTGAATTTGATAAAACAGATCGCAATAAATAATGGTTATGATGCAAATTTAGTTAGCAGCAAACTACATAAGAAAAAACAAAAAGTAGCTTTACAACATATATATCCACTCGGTGAACACCAAGACAAGAAATTCAATAGTTTAACATATATCCAAAAGTTGAAACTCTTAGAAAATAGAACCCGTACGGATTGAATACAAGAATTAAAAATGCATTACTTTTAGCCGATGGATCACAATCACTGAAAAACGATGCCTTTGTGGAAACAAAGGGTCATATGTTTAATCATTTTGCTCAAATTTTGCAGGATCAAATATATTTGAATTTTCTCTTATAAATATGGAAGGTATGTCATTATTTTCCAGTCAGATCAATCTATTAAATATTCAGCGAAATCAATTATTTGAGCATTGTTATGTTAACTTCCAATGTGTTAGTAGAATAATTAATTCATTGATCATTAATACCTGTGAATAATTACATTCATCAGGATATTCAGTCAGTTATGCTGCAACGGCATAAAGGAGTCTCTCGAAGTGACTCCGGAATCAATGATCTCGAGGCGGATTGCGAAGAACAAGATATAACCAATTGGGAGAGTAGCGATCTTAAAATAGACATCAAGCTCTCTTTCGATTGAAATCAGCTGTTTGGCATAGACTGAGTTCGAAAAGAGTTGCATCGCTATTAGCGACCGTAATCACGATAGTAAAGCATAAATTCGGTATGAGAATCAAACGAACTGAAATGGTAAGAGTTTGTGATAATATCGGTGAAGAAACTCTTGGAAAATTTTCAAAATATGATGATCATAAAATAATTCGAATACCAAAATACTTTTCTCTAAATCAAACTCTGGAAGAGGTCTTTCTCTACAACAGCAATCTTAGGTAGCATCTCTATCGCCAGTTTATTCCGGAGAGCATGATTCATCTCAAAGACATTAATTGAGGATAAAAACGGTATTCAAAAACTCCGATCTGTTTCTAACAACAAGAAAATACTTGAATCATGATACAATACTGAAACAATCCAGAAAAAATCACATGCTGTACCTAATTATGCTCCTCTTGATCATAAATCCATTGATTAAAAGAAAATGAAAATTTTTCGTTACAGCAAATAAAATGTTATATAACCCTAATTTACAATGATTCAACGGTCTTAGAACTCATTGGGTGACGTAATCAAGAAATATCATCAAATATTTTGTTGTGCGGGGAGAAGACTTATTCTTCATACTCGTGATGGTTTCAGAATTTCAATTATATGCGGAAAACTTGTTGGAAATCTTCCGTAGATGGACGATTTTAGTATAAACAGATATATATATATATATATATATATATATATATATATATATATATATATATATATATATATATATATATATATATATATATATATATATATATATACATTACATTACAAGAAATCGTCATTTTGGCCTAGTTTGGTGTTAGTTGACTTTGTCCATTCACATCTGTACGACATACCCTAAACGAATCGAAAGAATAGCTTGATACGAATAATCTAAATCCAAAAATTTCCGTCGAATTTTCAATTCTGGCTAAACTTTGCATAGACCAAATTTATTTTCCATGCAAGAATCAATTTTATAAACAATGCGAAGGCACAGCCATGGGAAATTATCTGTCTTCTTTTGATGCCAACATATTCATGAGTAAATTTGAAACAACTCAAAGTTTTGAATGTTTTCCTAGAGTGTGGTACAGATATCTCGATGATATATTGAAGAAAGTCAATGTCCACGACAAGAAATGGCTAGTTTTCTAGTAGACAGATGAACTGGTATCTATCTGACTAGCTCAAATTCAGTAGATGAACCGATTCAATCTTACTCTACCATACAAGTTGGCAATGTCACGCATGCAATTCGAAGACTTATTTCACCCACGAAATGTATCCTCATATCGAATATATCTCCTTCAATTCCGTACAGTGTTGTCGAAGAAGCTCTAAAAACACTTGGCTTACGTTTGGCCTTCCCAATCTCTTTCTTAAAACTGGAATACATGACGATGAATATAACCACATCTTGAGCTTCAGACGCCAAATATACGTACTAACAAACTCAGATTACTTTGAATTGGAAACCTCTAAAGTCATCCCTTTTGACGACAACAACCACAGAATCTTCCTATTTACCGACAGAATGGAATGCTTCTCTGTAAGCACACAACTGCCCAAATCCACCATCCACTCAAGAAACTCATCAATCGCAGCGAAGTGGAAGCAGCTCATCTATCAAAGAAACCGTTAAATCTAGCACAACTGAAACAGACAACATCCTATCTCAACCACCTGCCATACAACAACCTGGTCAAAAAAGAGGTCATTCCAAGTACAGCAAGTACAGGTGAGTCATCCAACAGGCCAGAAATTGTTATTTCCCGAATCGTTGAAATGCCACCCACTAGCAACTCCAAAAAATACCAAACAGAAAACTGACGTACCACACCTAAATACCTCTCAGAAACCAGTAAGCATGATATCAAAAAAGCATTTACTGAAAACCCCGAAAAATTCATTTTACCATTCGATAACTTCATTGCCTTCCTCGATAACACCTTCGGTAACAAGAACCCATATCAAGAAGCACTAAGATTCCGTAACGACATAAAATCTCTACTTCAAATTTTGTACGAGACTTATCCACATCTGCAAGAGAGATCGTTGAGAAATAGATTCACTAGAATCTCAAAATGCATAAAAGAGAAATTGAAGAGCGAAGAAATCGAAACTAGCAGCATCGCGTCACTACCACCCACAGACATCAATGATGATAAATCGTACTCAGATACATCGCAGATACCTCTCTCTTCAAACCTCCCTGCTAACGTTCAACTTAATCCAATGGAATTGCGATGAATTTTATCCTCGCTTAGAACGACTACAACAACTCATTTTCGACCATAATCCCGACATTATCTATGTGTAAAAACTAATTTCAAACCATCTCATATCCGAAATCTGAAGAATTACCTAGGTTACCACCATACGAACAACATACGAAAGAGCTAGTGGCGGTGCATCGATTTTCATTTCCTCAGACTTATATTCCGAAGAATTTCCACTGCAACTCAAATCTAGAAGTGATAGCCGCAACAGTCCGGTGTCCTCACAAAATCATCATATGCAGCGTTTATCTTCCTCGTAACAGAGAAGTAACTTGAAATGAAGTCCACAACCTAATGAATCAACTGTCTTTAACGTATTTCATCATTGTAGGTGATTTTAACGCCCACAACCAGATGTGGGGCTCCACCCACACATTCGGAAGAGGAAAACCATAGAAAAGTCATAGACTCTGTCGATTTATTTCTCCTTAATACTGGTCTCAAAACCCACTTTAACATCTCCACAGGCACTTCCTCCTGCATAGATCTGAACATCTTTGATCTTAGAAGCAGATCTCTACTTAGTTGGAACCCTCTTTCTAGCCTATACGACAGCAACCATTTTCCGATTCTCATTTCCGATAAGAATTCACCCACTTCACACAACATAAATCGTTGAAAGATAAACAATGCCGACTGGAATAACTTTAGCCTGTGCACAGAAGACCAAATTTCCACCTTAACATAGGTTGAGATTATAGTTGAGGCCCTATACCAATTCACAAGCTGTCTAATATCTTCTGCGGAACAACATGTCAAAATACACTCAATGAACTCATCCACAATAACATTACCCTGGTGGAACGAATCTTGTTCACTAGCCGTTCGCGAATTCAAAAAAGCACTGAACAGATATCGGAAAACGCGCAACCTGGATGATTTCATAAATTTCAGAAAACTGAAAGCCAAATCCAAACGAGTACTCAAAGAAAGTAAAAGGAACTCATGGAGCACATACGTCAACTCAATCATATCCGAAACAACACCAACAGAGGTTTGGAAAAAGGTCAAACGAATGAGTGGAAAAAACACGACGTATGAAATTCCAGCCCTGATCTCCGGAAATGAACCAATTACCGATAACCAAACCATAGCAGCGACTCTTGGCGAACATTTCCAACAAAACACTGAAAACGCTACACATAACCCTCCACCGACTACGCAAATAGCCCAACCATTGAACTTCGACCAGACGATCTGAATCTACCCTTCTCTCAAAGATGCTCTGTCTTCGACAAAATTCTCCTCTGTGACAGGCCCTGACGATATACCATCAGCCTTCCTAAAAAACCTCTCTCCCAATATCTTGATTCGACTACTAGAACTCTACAACCGGATCTGGTCTCGCTAAGAATTTTCATCCATCTGGCTCGAATCCATCATTTTTCCCGTCCATAAACCGAACAAACCTCCAACTGATCCAGACTTTTTCAGATCCATATCACTGACATGCACACTATGCAAACTTCTAGGAAAAATGATCAACAAACGTCTGATGTAGTACCTTGAGAAACATAACCTCATAAACAAATTTCAGTCAGGTTTCAGACCGAACTGTTGTACCATCGATAACATTGTCACTCTTCACAACGAGATTCTACAAGCTATGTCAAACAATATGGAAACCATCGCCGTTATTTTCGATATCATCAGTGCTTTTGAGACTACCCTTCCACTCGTCATTCTTAACCGACTCAAACAGGCAACATCTTTCATTTTATTCAAAACCTCGCCGACTGATCAATCAGAATTTCTATAAATTGCTCGAAACCCTATCCCACTAAGAATGGAATCCCGCAAGGATCAATTCTTAGCTCAACATTATTTCTCCTCGCCAATAACGACATGTCTTCCTCCATACAGTCACCAGTCAGATACGTCTTATACGCAGATGATCGCATCCTCTACTACCAGGTCAAAAACCAAGAAAGCACTTGAAATATACTACAGATTTCTATAGACACTCTAGATGAATAGTCAACAACATTAGGCTTCAATTTCTCGACATCAAAATCGAAAATTATGAAATTCAGTAATGAACAACCTCGTCCAATACCAAACTTATACCTGAAAGGCCGAGCTCTCTAAGAAGCAACTACAAAATCCTTGGACTTACATTCAACAGAAAACTCAGCTGAAAAAATCATATTGATGATCCGACACAAAACTGCATGAACCGACTCAATATCCTGAAAGCACTTGCGCATTATAAATGTGGAACCGAAGAACAAGCACTACTCAAAATCTACAGAGCCCTCATTCGCTCGAAACTAGGTTACGGTAGTATACTGTACAATACCGCATCACCATCAAATCTCAAGAAACTAAATTCTGTTCTAAATACTGTCCTCCGCTTATGCCTCGGAGCCTTTCACTCCAACCCTGTGGAAAGCCTTTATCGAGAGTCACAGGAACTTCCATTGAAATTCCGTAACCAACAACTGCTACTAGCCTACGTTGCCAGAACATCCGCAAACCCCCGAAATCCAGTCTTCGAACACCTTATAGCTCCGACACCTCCCTCCTCAAACACTTTTAGACATTCACGTTCTATACCTGCTCTTGCACATGAACTAATACAAAACACCAACATTCTTGACACAATTCTAATCACTTCCTCTATTATCGCCCCATGGCGTATTCTTCCTTCATCTTTCAATACCACTATCGAAATATAAGAAAGAAACAAGTCCAATAGTCCACCAGCAAGCCTTTGCAGAACTTCTAAATGAACAGCACCTGGGAAAATTCTCTACACGGATGCTTCAAAATCAGATAACAATGTAGGATGTGCAATAACAGATGGTTCCGCACACATACAGAAAGCAACTTTGCCACCAATGTGCAGCATTCATACTGAAGAGCATTATGCGATCTACAAAGCACTAACAAACCCTATTCATTCAAATTCCTCTCTGGCAATATGCACCGACTCCCTCTCATCCATTCACTCTATGTGTGACATCTACACCAAACATCCAATATTTCAACAAATTCACACCTTATGCCACCACCACCAATCCAGAAATGTGTCAATAAGCCTTGTCTGTGTACCTTCACACATCGACATTCGCGGCAACGAAGCAGCTGATAAGGCTGCTAAAGAGGCTTCCACTGAGTCCTCGAATGAAGTAAAATTACAGTTTTGTCAAGATTTAAAATCCGCACTGCAAATACAGATTCCGAAAATTGGGAACAGCAATGGAACAGATCCAACTGCTATCTAGGGACCATACACCAGTCAACGGAACCATTTCCGCTTTCAGGATTAAATAAAAGAACTACCGTCGCCATCAGGAGTCTTAGAATTGGACACACCTACCTCACCCACGGATACCTTATGGCCGCCGAAAATTTCCCCATCTGTCAACACTGCCAAAACTGTCAACTTACTACCACACATATATTGACAATCTGTCCATTCTACGAAAATTCCCGCAATCATACCAAACTCAAGAGGACACTCTTGAAATGGTATGCTCCATCAGTGAAATATCTAAATTAGCAACATTTTTAGGAATAACAAACCTTATTAACATAACCTAACCTAACCTAACCTTATTAATGTTATTTAACTCATTTCCCAAATTGCTAATTTCTGTTTAGTGTTTGTTCACGTGTTAATGGCCATTGCGAAGTCGAGACACATTAATTAAATAAAAAACAAGAAATTTCCTAGTAGATAGATGAACTTGTTTTTCTCGGAATAACGAAAGGTTTCAAAAAGAACATGAAGTACATTTAAAATACGGACGTATTGCGTTGCTCAACATGCTCTTGATCAAGACCATAGAATAGATTTTGAGAATGTAAAATTGATGAAAATGTTAAAAACGCGAATACACTGAAAGTTTTAGCGAATATCTACATAATAAAATGCAAAAATCCACGAAACTAGGACAAAGGTCCAATTTCAGTTTAATGCACAGTTTTTCAGATTACACAAGCATACTAATAGCGCATTCGAGGAATCAGGACGAAGAATGGTTGAAAGCGTCAAGTAACAGAGATAGACTAAGTATAAATGATAGAGCTATGTGAAATTGAATTTAGCGTACAATCATCTCCTGATGACGCCATCTTGGCTAAACGTGCGTCGAATGTTTGAAATGAAATATGGTGAAATGGTGTACAGTGTTTTTAGTGCGATACAATGCCAAAGGTTCCAGTTTCCAACTTAGAATAGAAATAGACCCATCAATTTCGTCAGTCATGTCAAAATTGTTCACGTCCAAGCAATCACACTTTATCTTTTTCCACAGATTTTTAAGTACCAATTGCATTATATGTTAGTACAGACTAGCATATAACTCACTTCTAAATATCCAGGGTGAAATTCGTTTATACTACTTATACCAGGAAGAAGCAAACTATCCAATTATCTACAATTTCCGACGAAGAAAAATATCATTCCCTACTGATCTGGATGCTGAGGTGAAAAATATTCCAATTCTCGATGGAACATACGAACTAGAGGGCATTGAATCATATATATGAAATATTTTTCAGGTGGATCAAACAGCCGTGGATCCGATCATATTCGAGAAAATAAGCGAGCGTTAGAAATAGTTTTGCTTCTGTCAGATAGTAATATGTGAAACTGGGAGATATTTCATATAACTGAATGAATCAATTTCGAACAGAATAATTCGCTTGGAACGCTTTTAAAGAACTTCGAAAAGAGTTCAGCCGGTGTAGGATCAGTACAAACAGTAAAAACTATGGAACATTTGTCTTACCGCGTTAATAGAATGGTGAGAACTATTTGGAATTTTTGCAGAATAAATTGTCAGAATTTCACTGGTAACTCGCCAGATTATGTGGTCTATGCACGATAGTGCTCCACCGTAATTTAGCCAAAGGATTAGAGAACGTTTGAGCACGACCTTTCTCAGCCAGGTCGGGTAAGACATAGCCATCAAGGTTTCCTGACTTGAAGCTTATAAATTTTTATCTCTATGGCCACCTTAGGAACCTGATTTGTACTGTTTCCATCACAAATAGGAAAATGTGAGTACAAGAATATATCAGAGCTGGAGGTTCTCGCTTTGAGCTGCAAATATCAGTAATATAATTTTTATGTTTCAATACTGAAAAGATGCAATGAAGAATGAAAAGTAATTCTTTTTTCAAACTTAATTGCAATACTCTGTGGAGACCATAAAGTTTTATTTGTTATTGGCCTTAAAGAATTTCATTAAAATCAGTGAAATGGAACAGATTTTATAGAATAAAAATTTTTTCCTCAAATTTAGGGGTGATTATCCCAGCAGAGGTGCATTCTATGAAAATAATTCTTATGAGATCCACAGTTATTGATACCTCTCATTCAAGGACAACCAGTATAATATCATTCTTGCTTATTGAATTGTAGCTGCTGAAGATGACTCTCTCGAACTTTAATGAAGAGAATGAATTAAGAGGTTGAAGTCATAGACGTTCATAGTATTTTTTTCATTTTATTTAGTGCGAGAATAGCAGATTCTTCATATCAGCGTGGTAGATCACATAACTGAATTTTCTCGATGCTGCTGATATAAATTTGTCCAAAGCAATTAACAAATCAAGTCTGAAAGTTTATTTTCCAAGAATAGGTGTAATACCTTAAATACTCACACCATATGTACTTCCTGAATTGAAAGCCAACCAACCCCACCACAGGACGAACAACCCCATCACTGCGTTCACAGGATTACCCAAAGGTAGAGGTTTTATACCATTATCGTAACGTCCTAGCCGAGGTCCTAACATGATAGCACTTGCCATTGCTGAACTGCCACCTATGAAACAATATTAAATACACATTTTAAACACCTGTTTTGAAATTTTGTTTTACCAATAAGATGAACAGCTCCAGAGCCTGCTATATCAACTGCACCCATTTTTTTCAAAAAACCATGTTCACCCCAAATCCATCCCGCTGGTATACAGTAAATAGCCGTGTTCAGGAAACTGAAGATGCAGTAGGCTTTGAAGTTACATCTGCAATTTACATTCTTGGACCTTAATCAATTCATAAATATTACCAGGTATGAGATATTTCCATGAACTCATATTATTCCGGTCAATTCAGAAGTTCACCCTTGCATAAATTTCCAGGAAGCTAAAGGTTTGCCTGGACGTTAGGTACATGATTATCATGAAATTGTGATAAGTTTTCATCGATCTCATTTTACAAAAAAAATTATTCAACATCAAAATTCGCAAAAATGAGTTTTTTTTGATTTTTCACCGAAACGGATAGTAAGATGAAAATATTTCAGACAAATATTTCAGACAAAAATTTCAAATCGAGTAATTTTCTACAAAAATTGTTTCCTTACCTTTTTCATAACATCATTCATTTCTGCGAACAGCAAGAACAAAATTTAGCTGAAATAAATTCTCCGTAATACGCACACGTTTCCATGTCACCTATGAAGTAGTGAACGCGCTTTTTTTTCAACACGGTTCCATGATATTTATACACTCCGAGGCAAAATTAGCGGAACACTCGAAAATTTAACCAAATTCGAAGTCCGATATTTTTCCTAATTCTCAACCGATTTAGATGATTTTTTCGGCAAGTTATAGACCAACTCTTCTGCTTTGTAGAAATTATAAGATAAAACAAAAAAAATTTGAAAAAAAAATTTATACGGGGGCAAAACTAAAAGTGTTTTTTTTGTCAAAAATTCGTAACACCCTGTGGAATTTCGTGGTCCGAGTTGAAACGTACAATATCATGGTCTGTCAAGACACATCTTCCTACAGTAACGCCCTTCTTGTTTTATGCATTTATCTCTATTTTTACAAGAGATATCCAATCTGAAGCGAAAAGTCACAAATTTCAAGATTTTATTTTTAATCTTGCGTAGGTGCATAACATCGGAGGTTAGCCAAAAAATAGAATCAAAATTAGAGAAGCGGAAATTTAAGGAAATGAAAATTTTTGAAATTCACTGGCCAATTTCACGCTCCGGGAGAACTCGAAGTACACTGGAAAAATCGTTGATTTTGCACATTTATTTTGAATTTTTTTATATAATAATTATCATTCCTCTCCAAAATTGAGAGCAGGTGTGTATCCTGGCGATACACTCGTGAAATGAAATGAACATGTTGAGAAAAATGTTCATGATGACCCACAAAGAAAAAACATTTGATTTTAGTAGCGAGTATGACCCCCCCGAGCTCTTATTACAGCGCGCATACGATTTCGCATACTCCCAATGATGTTGTCTATCATCTGTTGAGGTATGTTGTCCCACTCTTCCACCAAAGCCAATGTCAGCTCTTCAACGTTGCCTGGATTCCGTTGTCGAACCCTTCTTCCAAGAATGTCCCGAACGTGTTCGATCGGGTTTAAATCCGGTGACCGCGACGGCCAGTCCATTCGTGTGATCCCAACTTCATTGAGATATTCTATCACTATGCGCGCAGTTTGAGGGCGCGCGTTATCGTGCATAAAAAGGAAATTTTCCCCTATGTAAGGAGCAAAAGGCACAGCTTGGGGACCAAGATTTCTGTTATATACCGATGGGCATTAAGTAATCCATTGCTGATAATCTCCAGTTCTGTTCGTACTCCCAAGCATATGCCACCCCATATCATAATTGACCGCAGTTTCTGCGAAGTTCGCTTGATTGTACCGTTCCCCTCGATGCCTCCATATTCTATCTCTACCATCCACGAAATTCACACAATATCGGCTCACATCACTAAATGAAACTCGTCTCCACTCATTGATTGTCCATGCTACATGCTCCCTAGCAAACGCCAATCTTGCTACCCGATGGGCTCTATCGAGTCTTGGTGCTCTTGCTTGCGCGTATGATCTCAGACCAACTTCATTTAATCGTCTTCTGACTGTCCTCACACTGACGTTAATGTTATCCACTGCTTGTAAAAGGTTACGTGCCTGAACAGCAGTAAGACTAGGATTTCTTATGGTTTGATTGACGATGAAACGGTCATGTATAGCGCGGGTTGCCCGATTTCTTCCTTGTCCTCGCCTCCTCACGTACAATCCAGTTTCCCGATAATGTCGGTAGATTCGATGGATAACCGACGTCGAGACACCCAACATGGTACCGACTGAGCGGTAGGTGCGCCCTTCCTCGATCAATGTAACTGCCCTGGCTACTGAGGTTGGTGGTAAATCTCTCATTCTGAATGAAAAATACCGTTTCGAATCGTTAAAAGTAAAAGAATCACAAAACACCGCAACCGATCGAATTTGTATCAAATCAAAGAATGGAAAATTCTCATTCTTTAAACAAGTGCAAATGTGATCATATACAAAAAACGTGTGTTGTATTTCATATTTAATAAAAAAGGTGTGCACATGTGTAAATGAAAAGTTTTATCAATGGTCCCAGAATTCGGTTGTGTATTTTAATACCTACCGACTGTTATCTCCTATGAATTCCTAATTTTCACCAAATTAACCAAATTGTCATCAATAACTAATGCAATTCGAACATAAAAATCGCAAACGACAATTTCGACACGCCTGAGTGATAATAAGAAAATTCCAAATTGATAGACGAATTTTAATGAGAATTTCTTGATTCAATGGAATTTCTCCAAAATGGTGATTTTCCAGTTGAAATTAAATATATTTTGCGAAAAAAGAGATAAACGCATGAAAAAAGAAGGGCGTTACTGTAGGAAGATGTGTCTTGACAGACCATGATATTGTACGTTTCAACTCGGACCACGAAATTCCACAGGGTGTTACGAATTTTTGACAAAAAAAACACTTTTAGTTTTGCCCCCGTATAAAATTTTTTTGTTTTCTCTTATAATTTCTACAAAGCAGAAGAGTTGATCTATAACTAACAAATCATCTAAATCGGTTGAGAATTAGGAAATTTCTAATTTCCGCTAATTTTGCCTCCGAGTGTATATCCCGGGTGTAAGTAAAACTAAGGCTACTCTTGTAACTTTTTTTATTTGGAATATTTTGAAATTTGTGAATCGGATGGAAGACAACATTTTGAATCTGATAAAATTAATATGTTTGACGTTTCGTTTCCGGTTACGCCGAAAAATATAGCAACTTTCGATTTCCAATTCGGCACCCTGTATTTTTTGCTAATTGTAATTGTTCATCTCATTCAACGACCTTTTGACATATTTTTTTTATTAGAGCTATAGAACCCTTCAAGTGTTATTAAGCTTAACTTTAATAAGTACAGCAATAAATTACATTTTATCCTATGGTAAGAGTGACAATTTTAAAATTACATGTATTCACAAGTGTATAGTACACTTATCTAAGAAATTAAAGACAATTCTCATACCTACGATATTAGGTTCAAACAATGAACACTTGATGTCCTAAGGTAAAAACAGCCCTATGTCTAACAATTTTCTGATAACATTGTTCCTTTCATTATCGTGAAGTAAAGATTGGAACACTTTTGCTTCAAAGTTTGAAACACGTGTCCACAATTACACATGGGACTGTCTATGACATTTTTCGAAAATAAAGATTTATTCAAATTGATGTGTTCCGAACGGCATCGGTTTATCACGACAATTAAACTGCTTTCTAGGTTCTTACTAAAAATCGATGGATTTTTTTTCAACTTTAAGAAAATTTTTGAAATAAAATTTTCCTTTATTCCCCGTTCTCAGTTTGATTATTGAATTGGATGTTTCTACATATGCAGTATGCCTAAAACTTTCTCAAATCTTGATAGGGAATAAGGTATTGTTTTTACTTATTCCCCTGTGTGATGGAATCCATACGAACTCTAATGTTGTTTTGAAAACATTGTTGTCAGAATGCTCAAAGAGCTTTTCTTTAATTTTCAAAATGTATCTATTAACATTAGAATTGATTCAAAAATTTTGCAAACTTTCCAACACACTTAGGGAATCAGTGAAAACAAAAAAGCTCTTTGATTTATTCTGTGTAGAATTTCACAAGCATCTAGAATAGCGATACATTCTGCGGTGAAAATTGAGGTATACGAAGGAAGACTTCTACTCCTACTAATATCTAATTCAGGACAGATACAAGCCGTAACAACTGATCTGGAATTTTTAACTTTACTACCATCTGTATAGATATGACTGTGATACGAACCTGAAAATTTGTGTGTAAATAAATTATTTATTTTGACTTCTTCTATAAGACTCTTTCCAAACTTGGTGTCAATGATAACTGGATTGATTGAGGCTCGGTAATAATAATAATATTTTTGAAAGAAAACAAAACACAATCTTTTTTTTTTTTTGCAATTTTCATCTTTCGTGCTAGAAGGCCATGAACAGTGACAATTGACATAGCTCAACATATTCTATCAGAAGAAGCAAAAAAATTTAATTGCTTATTTTTTACGGGGTGTCAAAGTTTTAAATTCCCATTGTTCTAGAAACGTGATTCGTCACTGAATTAAATCTTTGTAGGATATTGTGAATCACCCTCCAATTTCCTAATGTACTCTTCACAGTACTGAAGTCGCCTAACACTATAACTAACATACAGTTGTTGGTGTAGTTGATATTCAAATAAGCGGAATACTTATGATTTTTCAAAATTCTCCATGCGCTTTGGTAGCTAATTTCAAGCTCCTCGACAATTTCCCTTGTTGTTGGATCAATATCAACAAATGTCAATACGTCGATTTCGGTATCTTCGCCGATAACGAAATCCTCCTCTTCAACAGGTTACACCTCACGAAATGTTCGTTCAACTTTAGAGAAATAGGTTCTATTCGGATGAAGTCTTTCCGGATAGCGCTCTCTGTATAATTGTTCAGCTTGAACGCTATTTTGCCAGCACTCTTTCATACTAAAAACTGAATTTATTGATTCGCAATGTTACACTGATATTTTCATGATCGCAGAAGTATGAACAAAAATTTTGCATCACCAACGTAGTTATTGTTATAAGCGAGTGGGGAAACTTTGCAAAATTGCCTAGGTATTTTCCACTAAAACTCCGGAACTGTTAAGAATAGAGTGACGTGAGTGGTATAAAAAAAAAGACAAAAATACTGCTTCTGTAATACTGAGTGTCCCGATATGGTTGTCTCAGAAGAAAATCTACTTTTCGAGGAAAAACTGAAATTTGAAACTTTGACACCGCGTAAAAAATGAGCAATTAAATTTTTATATACAATCTTGTATTTTCGTGATAGATGTTGAGCTAAGCCAATTGTCACTGTTCATGGCCTTCTAGAACCAAAGATGAAAATTGCAAAAAAAAATTGTGTTTTGTTTTACTTTCAAAAACATGTCAGAAGGTCGTAGAATATGATGAATGATTGAAATAAGCAAAAAAAATACAGGGTGTCCCATTTGAAAATAGAAAGTTGGTATCGTTTCCGGCATAACCGGAAATGTCAAACATATTAATGTTATCAAATTCAAAATGTTATCTTCTATCCAATTCCCAAATTTCATCAAAATATTTCAATCAGAAAAAAGTTACAGGGGTGGCCCTAGTTTAATATACACCCGGTATATAAATATATGGAATGTGAAAACTAGAAAAATCAATCTTTTATGGTGGTTTTGAAAAAATGATATTGACTACCCAAATATTATGGGATCAAGAAGACACATACATCTCACATTTTGGCCAAAAAGTAACTGTAGTATTTGAGGACTATACAGATTATACAAAGAATATTAAAGTCCAGAACGACGTCACTGTATGGCAAAACATCAGCATCTTCTGATACCAAAAGAAAAATTTTTCACCGAACGTCTTTCAGTCAAACAATCTGACATTGACTTATTGTAGAAATTGCAGTAAGTCAATTCAATCCATTTGAAATGAATGTTGTTTTTGGTGAAGATATATTTCTATTTCTATTTCTTACCGCTCGAACTCCAGACGAAAAAATTGTTTATTTTTTTAACCCGGTAATGCAATATTCCCAAATACGAGTTTTCAAATTATCCATAATGTAAAAATTATATGCTATTTCTACATCCTATGACTGGCTTTGATACATCAACATAACCTAGATGGATAAAATAACAAATGAAAAATGAATGAAAAATATAATTTTATTACATGTGCAAAATCTTTTGAATATATAAACTGCCCTCCTAAGCTCTAATAAACAACAGAATTCTCTATTTTTCATTGTGTATATGGGGCTCCAGAAGAACTTCCTGTACAAACAAGTGAGGTCACTTATCTTTTTCAAACCATACACGTAATACAAAACCTGTGCTCCTGTTCACTAACTTTGTTATCGTTTACGTAACCAGATTCAAGTGTGGCTTGGTGATCTGTTGAGCTCAGAAGAATAGGGTTCAAAGGTAATTAATAATATATTGAAACCAATCTACACTCTACTTCCATTTGAACAGGGAAACCACCTGAATAGTATTTTTTGCAGCTGCAAAAAGGGGTGCAATTAGAAATACGTCTTCAGTAGACTTATTGTATGATTTTCGTGTCCGAATGTTGAATTTTCAACAGAAGAGGGTTCTTAAATCAAATACTGATCGCTGTAAGGACAATTTGCCTGAGATTGACCGTGCAATAGGCCTTTCACGGAAACCGTGTTAGGGTAGCCCTAGTTTCAGTTACACCCGGGATATATAAATATCATGGAACCGTGTTAAAAAAAGCGCGTTCACTACTTCATAGGTGACGTGGAAACGTGTGCTTATTACGAAAAATTTATTTCACCTGAATTTTATTCTTGCCTTTTCTCAGAAATGAATGATGTTATGAAAAAGCTAAGGAAACAGGGGTAGCCCTAGTTTCAGTTACACCCGGGATATATAAATATACAGGGATATCCACCGTTAAAAACTTTTTTAGTTCCAATTACAATATCAAGCTGAAATTTTATACGCGGCCATAACTAGCGATTTTCAATTGAAGTGAAATATTGTCGAAGTGATACCATTTCTGGTTATACCGGAAGTGGGTCATCACTTTGTTATTTCAAATGGCAATCTACGTTTTTATTATACATCTAGAACCGACAGTTGAGCAAGACATAAAATACCCAAGTTGTTGGCACTTATCTGTCAAAACTTTTGACAGATTCAATTATTTTCGTTATATAGTCGGTTTTTGAAAAACATTTACAAAATTTGTAGCTCGTAGATCTTTTGCACTACAGACACAATTTTTACTCGGATAGATAGAAGAAGGATCAAGGAATTTTTAAGCAGTCTACACATGTCAAATGTTCATTGCGTTGTTATGTATGATTTTTTCAATTTGGCCTTTTTCAAACAGCAATAACTCAATTTTTTCAAATGGCACGTGCCAATTTTTATATCTCCATCAGATGAAGCGTCAAATTTCAGATGGAATTGTATCAGCATGTACTATACCCATCTCTTATAGTTCCGAAATAGTTTGGGAATATATTGAATATTGATGGTTTTGAAAGAACTAACAGAGAATGCTTTGAAATATTTGAATCAAGTAGCTAAACTGGCTACGCTCACCTGACAGGTGCCTAAAATTAATGTACTTGTCACTTCGTTCATTCGAATTTGATATTTCAACAAGAATTGTCGTTATTTCAGATTGGGATTTCGATGTATATATATATATATATATATATATATATATATATATATATATATATATATATATATATATATATATATATATATATATATATATATATATATATATATATATATTTTAAAACTATACATATCATACACGAAGTAAATCAAAGGGATCTGACATTTCTACTTGTTCTGTCTAACAACAAAAGATTTGATAACTGTTATCATAATCATGTAGAATCACCTTGTTCCTCTAATCTTATCATATCTTCATCACCTAATTCAGATCTTCACAAATCTAATAAAAAATAAAACGCATGAAATGGACTTATGAAATGAATAAATTCATAATGTTTTGTTATTACAGAATAACAAATAATGGAACAAATAAAAAGGGTACATGTCTAAACTATATAATATGTTCAAAGAAATATTCCCAATTGCTGTATTTCAGAACAAAGTATTGCAAATCAAAGACGGTATATTGAAAATAGAAACTTTATATCTGAATCAGAATTAAAATCAATTAAAAACAACATTCAACAAGAAGAAAATTTAAATTCTGAAATTTCAGATGAAAACCTAGTCCCATTCATGAAAAGCATCGAAAATAAATCAGAAAATTCGTCTGAAAATATTGATAACAAATATATAGAAAATTTATTTCTCAATCAAATGAATTTATTTGAAAATATTGACCCAACTATAAGACCTAAACTTCCTAAAATTCATTATTCAAAGAAAATTTTCGATTGTATAAACGAGCTTAATGAAAATATTCTTCCAAAGCAACTTGTTAAAGTAATGAATATTTATACACTTCATCTGATTATACACGAATAAGACTTCTGAATCTGATTAAAACAGAACAAATCAAAGAAGATGTTGAAAATGTCCTCCACCTGAAAGAATACATGCTTCTGCTCGTCTCCGCATATTAGTGCGCACCCTCTGAAATATTCCTGGGGTATTTCTGATGACGTCACATGATGCTGTAATTCTATTCCTCAATTCTTCAAGTGTATTCACGGGAGAGCTATAAACCAAAG
Source organism: Cryptolaemus montrouzieri (assembly GCA_013387265.2). NCBI lineage: Eukaryota > Metazoa > Arthropoda > Insecta > Coleoptera > Coccinellidae > Cryptolaemus > Cryptolaemus montrouzieri. The sequence continues at coordinate 54,687,672 of JABFTP020000185.1, read as the reverse complement.
TTTTCAGATGTCCCCAAAGAAAAAATCCAAACTGTTTAAATCTGGCGACCTTGGAGGCCAAGCTTCTGGTCCACTACGCCCTATCCAGCGGTTATTGAATGTCATATTCAGATATTCTCTAGCTTCCATGCTGAAGTGCGGTGGTGCTCCATCATGCATAAACCACATTCTATTTCTAGTTTGCAGCGGCACATCTTCTAGCAACACAGGTAAAATCTCTTCTAGAAAGTGGCGATATAAGGCTCCATTCAGCCTGTCTGGCAACAAAAATGGCCCGATCAGGAAATCCCCAATTATTCCAACCCAGACATTAACCGAAAATTGTTCTTGATGGTGATATTCCTCAATCATATGGGGATTTTCTTCAGTCCAATAGTGATTGTTATGAAAGTTCCTGATTGCATTTCTCGAGAAGGACGCCTCATCTGTGAAGATGATTTCGCTATCGAAAAGGGATTATGAGCAATGTTATGAAGGAACCATCAGCAGAAATTGAGTCGCAGAGGAAAATCGCGGGGTAGTAGAGCTTGAACGCGTTGAATATGGTATGGGTAAAGCAAGAAATCATGGAGAATTTTCCAGACCAATACAAATGAGATATTCAACTCTCTTCCAATTTTTCTTGTACTCAGCTGAGGATCCTCATCTATACAATTTAGGACTGCCTCTTCGATTTCCGGGGTCCTTATTGTCCGATTTGCCCCTTTCAAGTCATGATTCGGTTTGAATGTACCCGTTCTCTCAATCTTCTGTGGATGTCAGAAAACGTACGCCTATCAGGAATGATTCGATTAGGGAAGCGTTCTTGATACAAACGCCTTGCGTGCACTGCGTTTCCTTCAGCCACACCGTACATGAAATGTATATCGGCCATTTCTGCATTAGTGAAAACCATTTCAAAGATTATTGGTTACTACTTACAGCTGTTTCAAATGTAGGCACAACAAACTGAATGACAAAACTTACAATCATTGAAGTGTCAAGTTTTTTTCTATGATTTCATTTGCAAAATTGTTTCAGAGCCTACTAAGCCTTTTGAAATCACCAACGTGTTCTGATATGAGGAAGACACGATAAATTCTGATGATTTTCAATTCAAAACGGTGAAAGACATGAGGATCAAGATGAGCACAAAATTATCCGAATTGAATGAAAATCCGTTTCTGATTACGAAAAACGTTAGTTATGCACCGAAAAAATATACGGAGGCAAAGGGTAGCCTGTTCGGGCGTTGTTGATTAATTTTTCGAAAATGGTGGCAGATACGGAAAAATACAAGGAACAGAAAAGTTTTCACTTTGAATAATCTGTTTGATTCTGTTTTCAGAATATACCAGTAGCGCACCACAAAAAAGTTCAGGGGCAAAAGAGGAAAATGCACGTGAAAAAATAACACCCTGTATACTGTCAGGAATTTCTGCCTCATTTTGTTATAAACATACAATGAGGAGATATCTGATGTAAATTTTAGCTCAATTCCTGAAAAATTGCATCAGTTATTAAGATAATATATCCTGGCTTCGATATGGGAAAACTATTGGATTATTTTCAATAATTAATATCTCAAAAACGGTGATAGTTACGATCAAAATGCAAGAGTCAAAAAAATTTCAAATTGAATGATCTATTCGATTTTATTTTTTGTTAGTGCCAGTGGCGTACCAAAAAAAAGTTCCGAGGGTAAAAATGGAACATGGCCCATGAAAAGTATCACCCTGTATACTGTTTCAGAATTTGGCCTCACCTGGTGATTCAGATTGTGTTTAATAGCTTATGTGGAAAATTTGAGCCCGAAATCTTGAGAAGTCTAGGTTTTATCGAGAGAAAATCGAAAATTTTCTCAACTTTAACACCCTGTATCTCGGCAACGAAGCATTTTTGACCATTGGTTCTTCGAACTTTCTTGCTCAAATCATTCAGGGATTCGCATCCTTCATTTATGACATCTTATTCGAAACACCCTGTATATTGTGCCGCTATTACAGTAGTTAAACATTCTGGATACAAATTAGAAAATTTTGGATCTAATTATAATATCAAGAAAAAACCTTCATGGCAAAAAAGATTAGAAGGTAAAATTTCTTGTATCAGATGTGATTTAGGAAGATTGACTCAATATTCCAGAGGTAATCGATCAAAAAACTTATGGCACATATTGGAAAAATATTCCTCAAATATAAAACCCATAAAAATAATGAGATAAGTAATGGACAACTGATAGAATACATAGATACTTTGAAACAAAACTTTCAGTACACTCCATTAGACTACGTGAATATAAAATAAATTCAGATAGAAAATTCCAGAACAAACTATTCAAAAATAATGAAAACATTTTTACAAAGTTATTTCAGGTTCAAATGAAAATATTTCTGGAAATGGAGTTCCTAAAATTGATATTCTAACTGATTATTGGTCTTCAATTTGGGCAGTGCCAAGGCAACACAATTCCAATGCAAGTTGGATTTTAAATGAAAGGTCTCGATTTCTAAAATACAATGCATGCAATTTGAAAAATTTTCAAACGAAGATATCACATCAGTTATTAAACACACAAAAATTGGAAATCTCCAGGTGTTGATGGTATTCATAACTTTTGGTTCAAGAAATTCTCTTACGTTCATGAAAAATTGGCTGAATATTTTTCATTCATAATAAAGAATCCCTCAGCTACTCCTTTATTTTTCACACAAGGAATTACTTATTTAAAACCGAAAAGTGCTAATACTATTGATCCGTCTCAATATAGACCAATTACTTGCCTTCCAACAATATATAAAATTCTAACTGCATGTATTACCCAAAAAATTTGGAGAATTATAATATTCTTTCCGAACAACAAAAAGGATGTAGAAAAAAACACCTTGGTACTGAAGAGCAACTTGTAATTGATTCTGTTGCTTTGAATCAAGCTCAAACTAAGAAGAGAAATATTCATACAGCCTTCATTGATTACCAAAAGGCTTTTGATAGTTCTCCCCATTCATGGCTTCAAGAAATTTTGGGAATTTATAAAATTGATAAGACACATCGTCTTTTTCTTGAACTTGTAATGAAAAATTGGAGAACCAATCTTCATTTAAATATTTCAAAACAATCGTTAAAATCCGAAGTAATTCCAATCAAAAGAGGCATTTTTCAAGGTGATTCTTCAAGTGCTCTTTGGTTTTGTCTTTGCCTTAATCCATTATCTCATGAATTAAATGCTACTAGTTTCGGCTTCAAAATAAAGAGTCTATCAACTGAATTCAAATTAAGTCACTTAATTTATTTAGATGATATTAAATTATATGCCGGAACCAGATCTCATTTAAAAAGTCTACTTGAGATTACTTTCAACTATTCCAATGATATTCATATGAAATTTGGGCTTCCAAAATGTAAAAATCTTTCTATTGAAAAGGAAAGTTCACCTCTGATTATATAAAGATTTCCAATATCGAAATCGAGCCAATGCATCAAGGAGATACATATAAATATCTTGGATTTTGTCAAGAGAAGTCAATTAACCATAGCAGCACGACGAGTTGCCCATATATCTGTTCATGCAATCAAACTGTTTTCATGAAAAAATATAAATCCACCACTGGTAATTAATACCATTGCCAGGCAATGGTATATCAATGTACCAACGAGTAGTGTCAGAGGCTTTCTCCCCGGAAAAATCCAGTGTGCGGACCATAGTCAAGTAACACTGAATGTTACTCATTAATAGTTTTCTTTGTGTGAAGAGGTAAATGATCGAATAGAATACTGCTCTGAATATAAATATGACAAAATTGTCAGTTGATTATATTACATTTATATAAACAAATAAATAAAATATGAAATGAGATTCTGAGCAGTATAAACTAAAGAAAACCTATGACTCTACCTCATTATTATTTTCGGAAAGAAACCTACGAAGAATATTAGAAGATTTGATGACTGTTATCTTTTGTAACTGTTCAAACAAATTTTTCTTCAGACCCAAAATCTCAATACTTTTGTGAAGATTTCTAGGAATAACACCTGTTGTAGAAATAATAATCGGTAGAATAAATATTTTCTTCATTTTCCACATTTTTTAATCTCGTCGCCAAGCATCATATATTTAGAAATTTTTTCATTGTATTTATTTTGTATATTATATGTGTCGGGTATAGCAATATCAATTATATATGTTATTTGATTCTGTTTATCATTAAGAACGATATCTGGTCTATTGTGTTTTACAGCTCTGTTGCATAGAATTGTTTTATCAAAATAAAGTTTATATTTGTCATTTTCACAAATAATCTCAGGCTCATATTTGTGAAATTTTTTCTTTGGGAATTAGGTCATGTTTAATTCCTAGATTAAAGTGAATAATATTAGCGACGGCATTATGTCTTTCTAAATAATCTGTTGAAGCAAGGACTGAGCAAGATGATAATATATGAAAAACTGTTTCTGAAGAACAGAAACATCTACGGCAAGAATCATCTATATTTTGTTTGATGATGTGTTTTCTATAATTCCTCGTGAAAACAACCTGATCCTGGATCGCAATTGCCAAGCCTTCTGTTTCAGCAAACAATTCTCCAGATACTAACCATTTATTCGATGCAATTTCATCAATATAATCATTTTCAATTCTTTAGGGTGCTTTCCGTGTAATTTCTTATGCATCCAACTTTCTCTTTTAGAATTATCATCAAATATATCAAAATCTACCTTTTGCATTGTCAAGTTCAGAGGTGTAAGATTATAATCTGAAGCAACAACAATATCATGAAATTTAGACGTTCTCTGTTTATCATGAAAAGGGAACGTAGATGAAGAATCTGTTTACTATGAAGATTATTCAAATCAATTAATCCACGACCTCCAAGATGTCTAGGTAGTGTAACTCTCTGAACAGCTGACTTTGGGTGGTGCTTATGATATTTACAGAGCATTTTCCTCGTTTGACATTGTAATCCATTTAGATCAGTTTTAGACCATTTAATAATTCCAAAAGAAGATGTAATAATAGGAACAGCATAGGAGTTGATAGCTCTGAAAAGGTTTTACTAGTTAAATAACTCTTGATGATGATTCAAAGTCTTTTGTAATTTGAACTTCTAATATTTTCTTTAGTGCTGCTATGGTTAATTGTCTTCTCTTGACAACATCCAAGATATTTATATGTATCTCCTGATGCATTGGCTCGATTTCGATATTGGAAATCTTTATATAATCAGAGGTGATCTTTTCTTTTTCAATAGAAAGATTTTTACATTTTGGAAGCCCAAATGTCATATGAATATCATTGGAATAGTTGAAAGTAATCTCAAGTAGACTTTTAAATGAGATCTGGTTCCGGCATATAATTTAATATCATCTAAATAAATTAAGTGACTTAATTTGAATTCAGTTAATAGACTCTTTATTTTGAAGCCGAAACTAGTAGCATTAAATTCATGAGATACTGGATTGAGGCAAAGACAAAACCAAAGAGCACTTAAAGAATCACCTTGAAAAATGCCTCTTTTGATTGGAATTACTTCAGTTTTAACGATTGTTTTGAAATATTTAAATGAAGATTGGTTCTCCAATTTTTCATTACAAATTCAAGAAAATGACGAAGTGTCTTATCAATTTTATAAATTTCAAAATTTCTTGAAGCCATGAATGGGAAGAACTGTCAAAAGCCTTTTGGTAATCAATGAAGGCTGTATATATACATATATATATATATATATATATATATATATATATATATATATATATATATATATATATATATATATATATATATATATATATATATATATATATATATATATATATATATATATATATATATATATATATATATATATATATATATATATATATATATATATATATATATATATATATATATATATATATATATATATATATATAACCATAGCAGCACTAAAAAAGAAAATATTAGGAGTTCATATTACAAAGACTTAGAATTATCATCAAGAGTTATTTAACTAGTAAAAACCTTTTCAGAGCTATCAACTCCTATGCTGTTCCTATTCTTACATCTTCTTTTGGAATTATTAAATGGTCTAAAACTGATCTAAATGAATTACAATGTCAAACGAGGAAAATGCTCTGTAAATATCATAAGCACCACCCAAAGTCAGCTGTTCAGAGAGTTACACTACCTAGACATCTTGGAGGTCGTGGATTAATTGATTTGAATAATCTTCATGGTAAACAGATTTTTCATCTACGTTCCCATTTTCATGATGATCAGAGAACGTCTAAATTACATGATATTGTTGTTGCTTCAGATTATAATCTTACACCTCTGAACTTGACAATGCAAAAGGTAGATTTTGATATATTTGATGATAATTCTAAAAGAGAAAGTTGGATGCAGAAGGAATTACACGGAAAGCACCCTAAAGAATTGAAAAATGATTATATTGATGAAATTGCATCGAATAAATGGTTAGTATCTGGAGAATTGTTTGCTGAAACAGAAGGCTTGGCAATTGCGATCCAGGATCAGGTTGTTTTCACGAGGAATTATAGAAAACACATCATCAAACAAAATATAGATGATTCTTGCCGTAGATGTTTCTGTTCTTCAGAAACAGTTTTCATATATTATCATCTTGCTCAGTCCTTGCTTCAACAGATTATTTAGAAAGATATAATGCCGTCGCTAATATTATTCACTTTAATCTAGGAATTAAACATGACCTAATTCCCAAAAGAAAAAAATTTCACAAATATGAACCTGAGATTATTTGTGAAAATGACAAATATAAACTTTATTTTGATAAAACAATTCTATGCAACAGAGCTGTAAAACACAATAGACCTGATATCGTTCTTAATGATAAACAGAATCAAATAACATATATAATTGATATTTCTATACCCGATACATATAATATACAAAATAAATACAATGAAAAAAATTTTAAATACATGATGCTTGGCGACGAGATTAAAAAAATGTGGAAAATGAAGAAAATATTTATTCTACCGATTATTATATCTACAACAGGCGTTATTCTAGAAATCTTCACAAAAGTATTGAGATTTTGGGTCTGAAGAAAAATTTGTTTGAACAGTTACAAAAGATAACAGTCATCAAATCTTCTAATATTCTTCGTAGGTTTCTTTCCGAAAATAATAATGAGGTAGAGTCATAGGTTTTCTCTTTAGTTTATACTGCTCAGAATCTCATTTCATATTTTATTTATTTGTTTATATAAATGTAATATAATTAACTGACAATTTTGTCATATTTATATTCAGAGCAGTATTTTATTCGATCGTTCACCACTTCACACAAAGGAAACTATTAATGAGTAACATTCAGTGTTACTTGACTAAGGTCCGTACACTGGATTTTTCCGGGAGAAAGCCTCTGACACTACTCGTTGGTACATTGATATCATTGTCTGATGATGCTATAGTATGTATATATTCTGGTAGATTGATATATTCTCATAACATTTAACGTTATCCTAATATATAAAAACTCCAGGATATGTTTTGATTATAATCATTGCCTGGAAATGGTATTAATTACCGGGTGGTGGATTTATATTTTTCATGAAATCAGTTTGATTGCATGAACAGATATATAGAGCAACTCGTCGGGGTAAAACCCTATATATATATATATATTTTTTATATATATATATATATATATATATATATATATATATATATATATATATATATATATATATATATATATATATATCATAAGTCCAATGATGTACAAGGGCTGCGTAGTCATGAGCAGAATACAAGTAAGTAACTTTCAGAATCGCTATTTCTCATAAAAGGTTGGAAGAAGGTACAGTTTTTGACAGAAATATTTTTATCATAAAACCAACTGTTTCTCTGAAATATCCAAAGTTCGCAAACTTTGTCCTTCAGTAAAAATTTTTCACGCATGAATAGAATTGAATAGTATAATGGCCATCAAAAAATACATGACACAAATACAGCAAATTGATTGGCAACAGATAAGTAAACAACACATTTTTCACTTATTACATTCATTTAAAATTTAAATCTGAGCCCATAAACTCATCTATACTGTAGAAAGGTCCCGTTATGAGAGTTTCTTTCAATTTTTTATTGAACTTACTTTGTTTCTGTTCTTTCAGGTACAGTGGAAGTTTGTTGTACATTTTAACACCCCAATACATAACAGAATTTTGAGTTACCTTTTCCCTGTGAAGTGGAATAATTGGGTCCTCTTTTTTCCTCGTGTTAAAAAAAATGCAGATCGCTTCTTTTAAGATGTTCTAATTTATTTGAATGGATGTTCTTTAGAACTTCAAAAATGTAAGCACATGCCAGAGTAAGTATGCGTTCCCTCCTAAAAACTGGCCTGCAAGACTCACTAGATTTAAGGTGAGAAATTATCCTTAGAGTCTTTTTTTTTGTAGTATAAATATTTTGTTCCCTTCGGATGACAGCCCCCACACTTGAACACCATACGTCATAACCGCGTGGAAGTAAGAAAAGTATGCAATGTTTGCCTGGGTACTGACCATCATTATTCTTCTGAGCGCAAAAAGACACTTCGACAATTTTTTAGAAGTGCCGTCAACATGTGCCGTCCAAGTCAGTCTGGTGCCAATCCAGCCCCCCAGAAATTTTACAGCTTTAATTTCCCCCTTAGGTTCAAATTTGATTTCCTCAGTTTTATCTTCATTTAACTTTAATCTGTTTTTTGAGAACCAATTTCTTGTGTCTCTGAGAACGTTTTGTTTTTTTATCTGTACATCCTCACCACTTGTACCTACGATTATTGCAGATGTGTCGTCGCAGTACAGATAGATACTCGTATTTGGTATTTCTATATCATTGATCAGCATCAGGAATAGGAGGGGACCCAGGATTAATCCCTGAGGCACTCCACAGTTCATGAGATCAATAGAAACTTTTTTTCACAATTTCATTACAATTATGTTCCTATCGTTCATGCATGTTTTTGCGACCTGGTCAAACGGTTGTTAATGATGTGTATTGTTTTGATGCGTTTGTAGCATCTTAACGGGAACAGCAATTATTTGATGTGCCAAACTCAGTCTGAGGGCCAAGCGTTTGGGTTGTGAAAGCCATGGTTCAACGTTAAATAATTAAAAGTATAAATGAGGAGAATAGTGTTTCATGATTTAAGGTATTTTATCGGAAATTTTGTCCTCTTCAGCACCCTTTTGATAATTTATAGATAGTTACAAATTTCAGAAATATTTGGAAAACCTGAATGCCTTTTTCTTTCATTTTGATTTTTCAATAACTTTTACAATTTCTTATAAATAGTAAAACATTTTGATTCTTTCCGAATATTTCTGAAAAGCGATGTTATCCAGAAAACGTCTCCAATTTTCCTTTTAATAAGGTAATTGTGACTTTTCCTCGGGGTCAGATAACTTAGTATATTGTACTTTCATGAATATAAATGATACCTAAGTTTTGTTGTTCCTTAATATATTATATCTAGTCGTTAATTTTTTTATATGACTGAACGGATTGTTAGGTGCGAGCGGAGATCACGCCATCCTTTTTCTCTCAGTTAAAATTATAAATATTACTTGTAGACTTCAAGATAGTAAGAGTTCATGTCAGTATAGTTTCTGCCGTTCAAAGATTTTATTTTGAGTTCCGAAATCTGTAATACTTGTTGATATATTTGTGAAAAATGAAACAAAAACCCCTTTTCTCCTAATTCCTCACGATTTTAACATATTTCTTGTGGGAACTTAATTTCTTTAAAAATTTTTTAGATGCTCTTCAAAATTTTTGGAGAAGGCGAACCGAATTACGAAAACCTTATAGGCTTAATTCTTCATATCACAACATTTGTTATATTTCAGCCAAGTTTTATAACTTTGAATGCTTTTTTATCAATAAATGCGGAAAATTAACCGATCGAAATTATGATAAGATATATTTAATTATATTTTATCATAATTTCTATGGTTATATTTCCGCACCCTAGAGATATCACCTGCGAGCGATGCACGCCTGTTATCGACGAGCCTGACACCTTGCACACTTTTTTTGACAGGGGGTAATACCTCTGTTACCACTCGTTAGTATATTCATATATTATTCGATGCGATTATTGGCAGCATATATTTCAATCAATTCGCACTTAACTTGTATTAGCTTGATGATGTTTGATCAATGTAGGATACATGGTTGTTATTCATTGCCCAGCAGTAGTAAGAGCATACAGGTCGATATTGCCTCATAACCTAATAAATATACATCATGATTCATGGTCATACCTTTCTGCCATTGCTCCACTGACTATAGTTGTAGCTGTAGTAGCAAAAGATAATTGAAATATAAAAGCTGCGTAAATTGCACCCTTCAGCTCGTTGTCTAAAGAAGGATCAATGAAATAATCCCCAAAAGCGATGAAACTATTCGTCATAGGACTTCTACCAAACGACATGCTGAAACCGAAGAACCAGTAAGTTAAACCTGAAAAAACTCAGATTAGGCGATAAGAGAACCTCTTTTTTTGAATCACTCACCACCAAGAACAATATCTACCACATTCTTCATCATTATATTCACTTCGTTTTTGATAGAAACACATCCAGATTCTAACATACCGAAACCTAGAGAAAATAATTATTATTAGTCATACTTTTCTATTCGCTGACAAATCAAATAAGAAAAAAAGACTTCTTTCAGTATGGGAATTTTCTCATAAGTGAACAATATGAACGAACTGAAAGAAATAAGGGATTAAAGTCAATGTTTCAATAGAATCCTCAAGTCTAACCGCTCGAAATAAGGAAATATTTCAATAATATTCATATAACAATTGGCTATTTGACAGTTGTAAATATCAATTACCCAAAAACTCTTTTTACTCAAGGTTAGACGTCATATCTTACAGAACAATCTCTCAGATTCGAAATATTGTTTTAGAAGAGGTCTTCACATTGGGGCTCTTTGTGGATGAGATTAAAATAATTGCTACATACCGGGTGGCTCACCACATTCGCAATGGAAGATGAGGCCGATTTTGAAACTTTTTTGCGCAGTAATATGTAGTGCTGTAGTGATTACAAGCTAAAAATATTTTAGACTATACAAGGTGTTTCATAATTAGGTTACATACCAAAGTTATGATTTTTTAAATTCGACACCCTATATTTTGTTTCATTTCTGACTTTGTGAGGAAAAATGAAGGTGAGTCTGCTCAAAATTTCCTATCTTAAATAGATTTCGAAATATTTGACACTTCCTGAAATTTGAGGACTTCAAAAGAAAAAATTTGTGCCCTCAATATTGATTTCAAAACTTCAGAGGTACTCTCACATGTTGTGATAGCAATTGTTGTTGTTTGATCATATGACAGATTTTGTTGATCTATGTTACACAGGATGTTCGAAAACGATTTTTGAAGTTGGGACTCATTCAAATCTCATTTCACTCTTTTTTCTTCAAACGGCATATATCTGAAGGGTCGATTAGTTGGTATATTTTGATATCTTTCGAATGGTACCTAGGCTCTCTATATCTATTTTCAACGGTTTCGAAGATATTCGAAAGCTTAGGCAATATTTATGGAATTTCAAGAAATATTCTAATTTTTCATTCCATTTTATAGCTCTACAGTTACACTGGTTTGGTCCAAGAAGAAAGTATAATATTTATTCATTTCTTCATATTCAGTGAATTAAATTTCATTATGATGAGGGATGATGCTTAATACCGGCTAATCGCATCAACCTAATTAAACAGTCAATATCTCTTTATTGCATTCCTTCTACTCAGTTGGAACCAACCTAGTCCTAATCATTCTAATGTTGCTGTTTAATATTAGGGGCTATCTACAAATTCCTGGAGAGGGTCGTTGTTGACACCTATTAAAACTATAAGGAAAAGTATTATGTGAGTCTTGAACAGAAAGAGTTTCGACTACGTTTTAGTGCATAGTGTTCGCAATTTCATTTTTGCTTTACTATAGGTTGGAAAATTACAATTTTGTGATATATTTCAATCATGTTATATTGTAATTATGCGCATCCCCACCTCCTGTATCTGAGGTGGAAAATTCGGAGGTTCGCCTCCCTCTTATTCTGATAGTAACGCTCCTCAAGAACTTATTAAGAAAAGTGTCACCTCGTATATTTTAGAGTATTTAATAAGTGAATAAAGTGATCCAGTTATACATAATTGGTTTTATTCATCTGTCAATACATCACATTAACTGGCGACGAATTAAAAAAAAGTGACCGTTCAAATAAATCCAATCGAAATAAATTGTAGTGTAAGTGAAAATGTCACCTGCTGACCCACCAGGAGAAATGCAGCGGATTAGTATATTTACAAGGCGAGATTAATGAATTATTTCAATGCCAATGATATAAAAAACGCCGATAAAGACGGTCGATTTTACTCAATATTCTGGATGAAGAAGCGTATAAACTAGTTTTCAACATCTGTAATCCAGCAAGTCCTGGGATAAAGACTTTCGATGAGTTTGTTTGTTTGTTTTTCCTTTAACGTGCTCTATTTCTGCCTTTTGGCTAATGACACGCCAGGGGATTCTGTCACCTCACTAACCCGGTAATATTGCCGAACCCCTCTCGTTCGAGGGAAGGGATCTTTAATGTCCAACACATCTTTGTTAGACAGGACCGACAGCTTTACATCTCCTCCAAAAGATGGACACTCAAGCGATTCCCAGAATCCGAAAAAATCGCACCGACTTTGTGAGGATTGAACCCAGGTAACTCTGCGTAGGAGACGAGCATCATATCCTATACGCCACAGAGCCGGCTAATGATGAGTTATCTTCGTTATCAGATTTGCATTTCACGCCTAAGAAATCCGGCCTAGCTGAAAGATATAAGTCTTATTCAACGTGTTAAGAATCGAACGAGTCAATAAAAGAATGGGCAGCACGTGTTCGTAGTTTACCGGTTTCCTGCGAGTTTGGGCAAGAATTAGACATATTTCTCCACGATCGATTTTTATGTGATATAGAAAAAAAAGCAATACTGGATCGTCTTCTTGAAGAGAAAAAGGAGATTTCATTTGCCGATTCCATCAGCGTTGCCGAGAGCAAGATGGCGTCCACTCAAAGTTACCAAATTGCGTTATCAAAAGTGAAGTCGGAGCCGTTGCAGAGTATGCGCAGTTCTTCAAATAGAGGACGCAGGAGCAGTCGAAATCGTCATCAACAACGTCATGAGCGAGCGAACAACAGCGGACAACATTGTCAAAGCAGATGTCAAGTCTGTGGAAAATCAGGACATAACAAAGATGAGTGTTGTTTCAAATCTTATTTTTTTAATAAGTGTAAATAACAAGGTCATTTATCCACTGTTAGTAGAGGAAAAAATTCATTTTCGAACGTTTCTAGGCAGAATTTTATCGAAGATGATGTTGACCAATTATGTTCCAATATTAATGAAAATTTGAACTTGTACTCCTTAGGTGATTCTGCATCGAATGTCCCATTCTATGTTTTTCTAGTTATGGTGTCAAAATTAGATCAATGCCAAATAGACTCTGGAGGGAGCATATCTTGTATTTCAGAAAAGTTTTATTTGGAAAATTTCAAGAAATATCAACTTAGTATTCCTGATCGATCACTTCACTTTTATAATGGATTGAAAGTAAAACCGATAGGTATATTAAATATTGAAGTTGAATATAAAAATATTAGGAATAATATGAAATTTCATGTCCTGAAAAATTGAGGTCAGCCCTTAGTTGCTAGAAATTTTCTGAACATGTATTACATAGGTTTCACTAATGTGTACTTTTTGAATTCAGAAAATAGAAACGTCAGAGATTTAGTGAAAGAATTTAAAAAAGTATTTTCAGAAGGTTTAGGTCACTTTAATAAGGGGAGCATTATATTGAATTTGAAAGATCCCGAAACTACCCCAAAATTTTTCAGAGCTCGTCCTATCCCCTATGCCATGAATTTTCAGGAATTTTGTCACCGGTAGACTACTTGAATTGGGGCACTCCAGTTGTACCAGTAGTGAAAAAGAACGATGCTATCCTATTATGTGCGGACTACAAGGTCACCGTGAACCCTTAGATTGAGGTAGATCAACACCATCTTTGAAGGATAGAGGATCTCTTCAGTTGTCTGTAAAGGGGAGTGCTGTTGTCCAAGTTAGACCTGTCTGAAGCTTACCAACAAATCGGGTTGGATGAAAAATCGAAAGAACTGACTACTATTGTCACACACCAAGGGTTTTTCAGGTTTAATAGACTAGCATATGGGATAGCTTCAGCTCCGGCTAAATTTCAAAAACTCATGGAGTCGTTGCTGAGTGGTATAGATGGAGTAATTGTCTTTTTAGCTGACATATTGATTACGGGTAGAAATCAAAACGAACATATTCAAAGGTTAAGAAAAGTTTTAGAAATATTGAGAAATTCGGGATTGAAATTGAGCATTCAAAAATGTAAATTCTTTCGAGATAGTATAGAGTACTTGGGCTTTACAATCGATAAAGTGGGATTGCACGCAAATATATCAAAAACTTCTGCTATCGAAAACGTTAAAATTCCTAAAAATCTGACTGAATTAAGATCTTCTCTCGGTATGGTTAACTACTATGCTAAATTCATAAGGAATCTCTCAGCTACCCTATTTCCGTTGCATCAACTTTTAAAAAAAGAAACCAAATGGTTTTGGTCGAAAGAATGCGATGAATCCTTTTCGAAAGTAAAAGCTTTGCTTATATCTGCTGATGTTTGACTGCATTTTGATCCAAACTTGGACTTAAAATTAACAGTAGATACAAGCCCCCAGGGTATCGCTGCTGTTTGAGTAATGTATTTCCTTCAGGGGTTGATAGACACACAGCATATGCCTCCAGATCGTTATCTGAGAATGAAAGTAGATATCCACAAATTGAAAGAGAAGGTCTTACAATAATTTTCGGAGTATTGAAATTCAATCAATATCTTTATGCTCGAACATTAAAATTAGTTACTGATAATAGAGCACTTTTAACTATTTTTGGCCATAAGAAACCAATTCCTCAGTTTTCAGCTAATAGATTAAGACGCTGGGCAGTTATTCTGTCAAATTATCAGTATGAAATAGAGTATGTAAATTCGAGTGAAATATGGCAAATACGTTATCGAGACTTTCCAGTGGTGACTGTTCTGTTCCCAAATTCAAAGATGATGTTGAATTTCCATATTGTAGTTTCCTTTCAAGAAGCGATGAAATCAATATGAACTTGGAAACAGTTCAGAAAGAAACACAAAAATATAAAATTCTATGTCAAATTAAAAATTTTATGTTGAATGGATGGCCAAATTTTAGCGACAATAATTATTTAAAACCTTACTTTTTGAGACGATTTGAGTTCGCAATGTCAGATAATTGTATATTTTGGAACCACAGAATACTTATTCCACAAAAGTAACGTAGTTATTTTCTCAAACAATTACATTCGACTCGCTTAAGCATTGTTAAAATGAAAAAATATATTTCATAGCCATTTTTGGTGGCCGAAACTAGAACAAGACATGGAACGTTTCGCAAAAGGGTGTGAAAGTTGCAATAAGCTCTCTAAAATCCTCCTAAAGTACCCCTTGCGAATAGGTCTTGGCCAAATGAAATCTGGGAAAGGCTACATGTGGATTATTTGGGCCCTTTGAAGGGTAAATTTTATTTTGTTGTTTTAGATGCTCATTCCAAGTGGGTTGAAGTTTTTGAAACATCCACTACTAGCTCTAGTGTAACTATTCAATTATTAAGGCAAACTTTCGCTAGATTTGGAATATACACCTCAAAAAAGTCTAGGGAACACTTACCAATATCTTTAAAATATGAATTTGACGATTCGAATTTATAGAAATCTTTCGGTTTTGTTAGGATGTATTGTATATAATGTATTCTCAAGAAAACAAAATAATATTTGACTTCTCAAAGCACCTATTATAAAAAGAAATTTGAAATTTTAAAATGACGAAATTTGGTAAAACACAAAAAAATCCTGAACTAATATTTTCGAAACGATATGGAAGCACTTATATTTTCCAGTACCCAGAAGGTCCACCTCTGTTATTAATGACACTTTGGCATCATCGCGGCATGCTCAATATTAAATTGTCTATTACATTTTGGCCTAAGTCATTCCAAGCCCCCTGAACTGCTAATTGAAGCTCCTGTTCATGATAGAAGACGTTTTGACACAGCAGATTTCTTTTTAGGGTGTCCCACACATTCTCGATGGGATTCAGATCTGGGGAGCATTGTTTGGAGATACGGTACCACTACAGGTAAGACTAGCTCATTTGCGTAAGAATTTCCTGTGAGGTTGTTCTGTATGAAAACGAAGTCAGTTCTTCCACCAAGGCGTATACCTCCCCAAAACATCACTGATCCACCTCCCTGTCTAACAACTTCTCGAGCATGCTGGAGACGGTTTTGCTTTCAGGATTCCTCCATATTCAATTCTTCCCGAATCAGGATAATAACTAAATCTAGATTCATCACTGAAGAGAACTGTGGCTCCAGTTTACGTGTTCTTGGCACCAAGCTAAACGAGCAGCGCGAATTCCATGGGTCAGTTGTGGAATTCTTAAAGGACGTCTGGAGTGGAGTTGACCTTCGTGCAGTCGATTTCTCACAATTTGGTCGGAAATTTGTACATTATTAACTCGTGATAGCTCAAGAGCTAGTTGAGATGCTATGGTAGTACGATCTCTTCTGGCTTGTAAAACCAAAAATCGGTCTTGGGCGACTGTAGTAATCCTGAAACGACCTGTATGGCGTTCTTCTACGCTACCTGTTTCAATGAAAAGCGACCATAAACGGTTTATGACACTTGGGCTACTTCCCAGAACCCTGGATACTTCCCGTTGTGAGCTCCCAGCTTGGAGCATGCCAACGGCTCGTAACATCTCTTCTCTAGTCAAATGTCGTCTCTCCATGGTCGAATCACAAAACTTGAATCTTTTATTTGTGCTTACAACAGAAACAAAGTGTCAACTAACTGATTTCAAACACTGAATACATGAAATGATTATAAAGCAGCATCGCATCTGCTGCATTTTTAGTTTTTTATAGAAAAAACAAAAATCTGTTGCGGCACTCTACATAATTTGGTGAGAAATTGATGCAGGTGTTCATTTCTTAAAAAACATCATCCATATTGCTCGTTCTGTATACGACATATCGATATTCAGAAGTGTTCCCTAGACTTTCTTGAGGTGTTTGCCTAAAACACTCGTATCTGGCAACGCAACTTATTTCAGTTTTGCAGAATATGAATGATTTTTGTCGAAAAATAATATCAACCATATTCTCATTCCACCTTACCACCCAGCATCGAATGGAGCTGCAGAAAATTCGATAAAAACTATCAAAAGTGCCCTTAAGAAAGCTTTTCTGGAAAGCTCCCTTGCAGACACGAATACGATACTCTGTCGATTTCTCATTGACTATCGCTCTAGTGATCACTGTACAACTGGAGTGAGCCCTGCCAAAATCATGTTCGGTAGGAATCTTTGAACAAGATTCACTGCTATGTTGTATCCGTCACCGAAAGGGGTGAGAGAAAATGTACTGAAAGCTCAGCAAAAGCAGCGAACTTATTACAAAGGTAATAATCAAATTGATTTTGGAATAGGAGATAGTGTACTGGCAAAAGATTATCGTGTTCCTGGTAATTTTAGTAAGGTAAAGGGCAAAATTTCGAAGAAAATAGGTAGAGTCAAGTTCTTAGTAGACATAAAAGGTTTATATAAACGCTGGAACCGCCATTCTAACCAAGTGAAGAGTGCATTACCTGACATATCTCAGAGTACAGACAAAAATATTGTGAATACTAATGAAAAGGCTTCATCAATTTCTGTTAATCCTGTAGATGTTGACTTGAGCCCCCTCCCCCCTCAAGCTATTTCGAGACATGAAAGAATAGTCAAACAGCAAGAACGTTTTCAAGCTTACTACTGAAAAATGAAAAAATTGTATATAAATTGTAAATAGGTTAAAAGGTGAATAGAAATATATATGGTATTGAAATGAAAATATAAATATCAATTTATTGAATATGTAAATCTATAATTGCCTCTCATTCTGATAGTAAAGCTCCTCAAGAACATATTAAGAAAAGTGTCACCCCGTATATTTTAGAGTATTTAAATAAATGAATAAAGTGATCCAGTTATATATAATTGGTTTAGTTCATCTGTCAATACATCACAAATTTTTAACAATTTTGCTATTTGATATACATTATAAAATGAGGACTTATCCAATACAAGAGCGAATTGATATGATTTTCATCATCTGCGGGTGCCAACAAAACTGTTTTTTAGCGTCAAGTGTTCACTCCGAAAAATACCCGAATCGAAGACACCCGGACAGAAGTTCTCTACAAAAACTAATACAAAAGTTTCGACAAACCAGCAACGTAGCTATCCAAAAACGAACAGGCGAAAGCGGGTGACAGAAGATGAAGAAGACGAAATATAGCGACCGTCTTTGAAAATGCAACTACTAATCAACGGAAGATTAGACTTCGGGCGCAATCATAGGCCCGCATGTCATAAGACCATTTTTTTCGATGAGCACTTAGACGAAAATATATTTTTGAGATTTCTTCGTGATCATCTACAATAATTGTTAGAAGATGTGACGATCGACGTAAGAGAATAAATGTGATTCCAATAGGACGGAGCTTCAGCACAATTCACCGCCAATGTACGGAATTTCATGGACACACAACTTGCTATGACTTTTTCCTACGGAGGTATGTTGAAGAAATTGTATGTCGAACTCCGCCAACGACGGCTGACGATATGAGAAGCATTTCGATCGTTCATTGTGTATCGTTCAAAATGGAGGCCATTTTGAACATTTTATGTAAAAAGTGATATGGAAAGTCTTCTATCTTTATTTTACAAATGTTTCGTTTTTAATATTACTTTTGAAGTGATATTATGAACTCGATTGATGTGATATGAACTCAAATTTTTTGTCAATTTTTTTACTCAATAGCTGTTGGATGGTTACGATTCATGACAATTAAACACAGGAATGATTTCATCTAATTCGGTTTCTTTTTTCTGAGGCAACAATCGGTTCAGATAGAAATTGATGTGAAAAAATATGTTTGAAATGCCTGATCTTCTGTCGCAAATGTGTTCAGCCACCCGGTATAACTACTTATAGCATAATTGGAACTACTTATTTAATCTCTTGCACAAAGAGTCAATACGAGTACGCCACTTCAAATCTTGATCTTGGTGGATGCCAAGAAAATTGACCCTGCGGTCAAAAATAGCCACTTATCTTACACTCTTCAGACGATAGAAGAACTTTCATACTTCAGAAACGTATCCTGCGAAGGACATTTAACTTAAAGGTGCGATCCTCCTGCGTCATTTTGTTAGAAATTACATTTTTACATTGTCTTATAGTTGTTAAGCAGTATGAAAATAATATTGTGAAGTTATTTTGCTTCCACGGCTATAACACAAGTGAGGGAACATTTATATCCCTAAAAACAGAACAATCAAGTTTGAGATGTCCCCTATGTACCGGTGCATTAAATTCTATAACCTCTTACAGCATTGAATTCTATCTTTCAATTTCATTGAAGATAGCTATTGACGGATTACCATTAGATAGGTGTATTTACACAGTTAATGATTTCCTCCCTGATGCACGAGGACTACGCTGTACATTTTGCGATACAAGAAAAACACGAAGTGTATGATGCAAATTGGTTTATTATAATATGCAAAGTATTCCCTTCTTACATCAATGCACTTTTGTAACCAAAGCTTCCACAAGTCAAAGACTTGAAGCCAGTCATCTATGGAAATGCTCTCAAAAAAGTGATGAATTGCCTCATCGATCTCCTTCTCCGTCGTCAAACGTCGACCACGTAGATATTTTTTTAAGTTAATGATCAACCAAAACCACACGTGGCCATATCAGGCGAGTAGGACTAATGTGGAATGACTTTCGCCCTATATTCACGTAAAAATTCAACCGTGTTGTCGTTTTCAGCAACATTATCCTACGAATCCTGACTAATGCAAGCACTGCAGGTGAACATTTTGTGATGGACCATTTGGCTGTTGGCTGTCACTGTACCTTGATTTCGATGCTTAATTGATTTCACTAATCCTGTACTCTGAAACAAAGCTGCGTACATAAATTTTTTAACAGATTTTTGCTCTTTCGCAATGGTTGGGTTGGGTCATCTTCACGCAAGGTTCGCCTGGCAGGTAGGAACATCGAAAAATGGAATGTTTGTTTCATCGCCAGTTACGATTTTAGACAGAATACGATGATCACCAATATTCACAACATTTCTAACGTTTCTAGATGGATGTCTACTCGATTTGATATCTGGAAATTGTTGAGCGTATGGGGCACCTAACGACTAACAATTTTTCCATTTGGAAATGCTCATATATAATATTGAATTGACTGTTCCAACACCAAGAGTTGCCCCAATCACTTGATAGGTGTATGTTGGATCTTCTGCGAACATGCGTTGCACTCGCTCAATGTTGTTAACTGTCACTGACTAGTGCCTATCACCACATGGTTCATCACCAAGCGATATCAGTTCTCTTTTAAATTCACTATACCACCGCAACATAGTTGGCCTATTTTATGCATGTGTTTCTCGAAAAAGACCAATAAATTATAATTATCGTAATTATTATTAAAAGAAACGCGATCATCCCAATGGACCATCCTAGATCACTCCGTAAAGCCGCTATAGAAAACTCGGAATCGAATTGAACCTAGGCACTACCGAAATGCCATTACTAATGACAAATCTATACTATAAATCTGCTCTTACTGAAAATAAGCTATTGTGGAAATTTAAATAAGCAGTTGTAGAGAGTCAAAAATTGTCATATAGATTCTTCAATTTGAAAATATATATTATTTTCTCCCATAGCCTTCAGTTAGGCTGGGGTCTTTAAATTACGGCCCGTGGGCCAAATCCGGCCCACCAGTGCCATCAATCCGGCTCGCGTCAGCTTAAGACTAGTATCATCAATCTGGTCCACGACAGACAATGTTATACTGTTGTTACTATTGCTGTGATAAGTTGAATGGAAGAAAATGAAAATACAGAATGATAATTACTCGATTTTATTTACGAGCAAGGTAAAACTTCACGACAGAAATTATCACGCAGAAACCTAAGCTTAAGTATCTCAGCTTAAGCATATTTTAACCAATAATTAATATGCAATCAATCACACTAATGAAAAAGCACTAATGAGGTTTATGTAATTGTGACTTTCCAGCGTCAATTGTTTGTAGTTCTGGATTAATTTTACCTGTACCAATTATTAAAAGTGATTTAAGATGCTCATCAGTTAATTTAGATCTGTAAACGTTCTTTGTGTTCTTCATCTTGGAAAACGTTTTCTCACAAGTACATAGTACCAAA
This sequence comes from Cryptolaemus montrouzieri, assembly GCA_013387265.2. NCBI lineage: Eukaryota > Metazoa > Arthropoda > Insecta > Coleoptera > Coccinellidae > Cryptolaemus > Cryptolaemus montrouzieri. Next base: position 54,666,265 of record JABFTP020000185.1, on the reverse strand, counting down.
TACTGAAAACAACCCACGAGTAAAATTATGCAAATAATCAAATTGTATCAGTGGAAGACTCTTGTAAAATTCCAATAAAGATGAATTTTGATATTTGTTTTTAAACATGTAATTGCACTGTAAATCAATAACTTCCATTTGGACTTCCGAAGCCAGGGTCTCAACGTCAGCATCAAAAGGATTTTGAAAAAGCCTAATTTCATTCGCAATCACATCAAAGTCTGAGAAACGAGAATCGAAATTTATCTTCAAAGCGCTCAAAGTTTCGACTGCAAAATCGACGGGAAATTCAATCTCTGTAGTGTGGCTAAATATTTCACATGTTTTGAAATGTGTGAAACATTTTTTACGTAATTGCGATTGAAATAGTATTATTTTCTGCCTGAACGTTTTGATATTGGTATATAAATCAGAGAGATGCTAATTTTCTCCTTGCAATCTCAAATTTAGTTCGCTCATATGATTTGTCAAATCAACATAGAATGCTAATTTCCACAGCCATTCATTGTTTCCCAAATCGGCACAAGGACGATACTTCTCATTCAAAAAAATTTCGATTTCTGCTCGAAGTTGAAAAAACGCTTAAGGACTTTTCCGCAACTAAGCCAGCGTACGGCAGTATGATAAGGCAAGTCATTTTCTCCAATCTCTTCAATAAACTCGCGGAATTGTCTGTGATTCAGTCCTGTGGATCTGATGAAGTTAACAACTGATATGACTGGTTTTAGAACTTCAGACAAATCCAAACATTTTCCGCACAAGAACTGTTGATGAATGATACAATGTAAGACTAATGGTTTTGAACCACCATCATTTTCTACAGCCTTTGACATAAGTGCGACCACTCCTTAATTTTTTTTCCACACATATTTTTGCCTCCATCGGTTAGGATACATTTTAAGTACTCCCATCGAAGGATCTTTTTATTAATGGCATTTTCAACTCCCTTAAAAATATCTGCCCTAGTTGTCGTGCCGTTAATACTATCAATATCAAGCAGTTCTTCATACACGTCATAGCTTTTATCTACACCACGAATAATAATCAACACCTGAGCAGTATCTGACACATCTGTTGATTCATCCAAGGCTAGATAAAACCACTCAAGATGTCCATTTTTGTCAGACAGTTGGCTTGCACCCTCCGAGTCACGGTGTTTGCTGACATACTAACAGCTTTCAATAAATTTACTTTTTTGGGGCATATTTCTTCCGCTACTGCAATCAAGCAGTCTTTTATCATTCCTCCATCGGCGAATGGTTTTCCCCGCTTTGTCAAATTATTTCACAATAGGCAGTTTCGCTTCCTTCGTCTTTCCCACGCAATGGCGCTGCTAGCCTTTTTATACCTATGCCATTACTACCATCTAGAAGTGATCGAATAAACTAGTCCGACCTAGAACTTTCTCGAACCAATGCGGAAATTCTCAAACATGCCACCTGTTAGTAGATGTCCCTACTTGTCACAATATATTGAATACACAATCAATAGTAATTGAAATGTAAAACGCCTATGTTCGCTTAGGTGGGCAGAAAAATTAAAATTGTTTTCGCCCTTAGAACGTACCGAAAAAAGTATTATGGCCCTACGGCTTCAAAGTTTGGAGTTACGCAATTGGAGTGAGCTTCTATATGCTGAAGATTTTTGAAATCATGTTTCTAATAATAGCTTGGATAATTCAGATATAATCGCATTCTAATAAAATAAACTAAATTAGAGCTGATGATGTGAATGCTGCTAAGTTCTTCATTACTGAAGAATTTAAGGAATACTTTGTGATAAATATAATTATAGTACGGAGATATTATGATATTAGTTTCAATAATATGGCTCTACTACTCATAAAAATCTTCCAAATATTCATGAATATACAATATATTCCAATATAAATTTCACGCTTGTATATGCTTGAAACAATAAGATATCATTCACTCAATTATGTTCACATAACTTCTATTGAATTATAGATTAATTCTTATGTTTTGGATTTTTCATCAAACACAATTCAAAACAATCCTCCGCATGTTTCAAATGAAAACTATATCCATCTTTGAAAATATAATTTCCGTGAAGAATTGAATTCAATATAATAAATTTCCAGCAGCAATATAGCGATAAATTTTGCATATGCCGTCACGCATATTGAAACTCTAAAATGATCAGCCTTTTATTAGAGTAAAAATTATTACTATTAAAAAATGAACATAAGCATTTTTTCAAGTAATTATCAAATAGTTAATGTAATGATGCATAGCGTTGGTTTGGATATACTTATAAGAAAAGTATTTTTCTTTCATTGAAAACTACCTTCTTAGATAAATTGCTGAACATTCCCTAATGTAGACTCGTTAAAAGTATTTCCATAACAATAAATTTAAAATAATAAAACACAAGTGTTTTATTAACTTTTTAATTGATAACGGGATGTTAATCCCGTTGTTGATTATCTGCAGAGATCATTCTTGAGTAGCTATAATTTCAACATAGCTTTCCAAACTAATAATAATTTAGGCAAATTTATAAAAAAAAAAAAAACCAAACCAGGTAGAAACAATAAATCAGGTGTTTATAGATTGAATTGCAATGACTGTTATAATTTCTACATTGGTAGAACACATAGAAATTTTAATATTAGAATATCGGAACATAAACGCAGTTTTTCAAATAAAAATCAGATTCAAATTACGTGAATCATCTCTTAGAAAATGATCACCCTTTCGACCCACAGTTTGAAATTTTGCATACAGATAATAAATATTGGAAGGTAGATCTTTGGGAAACTTTAGAAATCAATAAATACAAACACTCAGGTAGACTCATCAATGAACAAGTCGCCCTTCACCTCTATTGAATCTCTTCGGGAGCAATCCATTCCTTAATTTTATTGGATAACCTGTCATAAATAACCATTTAAGAAGAAGCAACCCAATAGACTTTTAACTAGTCAAGAACATTTATATTTATATTTTCTGTACATTCATTCGTCTGAAAAAGCTACGGTGTAGTGAAACGCGTTACGAATCGCAATTATTAAGTAAAATGCCTTAAAACACAGTACTTGGTTTTATTATTGATAATGGAATTTTACCAAGTAAAAGCTTCCCAAATTCAAAAAAAAATAAATAAATTTAAATATCACTCCAAAACAGAATATCATTAATGAAAGGCTGAATTTTATTTAAATTACTATTAAATACACTATTAAATATTTCAGATAATGAAATAAAATACTCGCTTTTCACACTATAATTTTTAAACATATTCAGTCACAAAACATATAATACTGAGGTAAACAAGACCAACTATTACAGTTCAACGTAGATCTTACCCGTTTGCATGGTAAATATCATAAATGCACTGGTTATAATCCAGTTTGTATCTTCCAAACTGATATCGTAGAGCCATGGTATATCCGAAGTGTTCGTTCCCAAAACCACACTGTTATTTGACTTCATTTTGACTAAACTGAATAGAATAAACCAACTGAACTAAAATCAGGATACTGAGCGTGACTTGTTTTGAATAAACAACTGAATTTTAGAAATGATGGTCTGACCTTCGTGAAAAATTTAGTAAGTAGGATGATTTAGTGTAATTAGGATTCAGAAATTTGTTATGTCACAACGGTAAAGTAAGAGACCAATTCCACTATACTCATTTATCATTAAAATTGCTTTTTCCATTCATCTTCTCCTACAATTTTTTATTCTCATGAATACATTATCCAATTATCAATCATATCAATTTATTAAAATAAATATTGAAGAAGAAGCAATTATATCTATATTTTATGTAGTAAAGTGGTATTAACTCTATTCCACTTCGATTTCTACAGAATTTAAACGTTGAGAAAACTCAATGCTGAAAATGATATTGTCAGCTGTTATATTTTCGGTTTTATTCTTTTCTTACTCTTTATCAAGTTGTTTACAATTTATACCATGAAGAGTTGATGATAGATAACTGAATGGCAAACTGTTGAATTTGTTTAATATATTCTTGAATGTGATAGAAGATATTTATTCTTGATAAGAATGGCAGTAACTAACTTAGTTCCGTGTATACCTATGGTTTACTTGTAGAATCAATCGAGGGACAAATTAGTAAGTATGCCTGCTGTGTACTGAAAAGAATTTCTTTGTCATGACTTAACTCCACACAAGATGAGTAAATTGAGGAAACAATAATTAAAATAAAAAATTTTAAAATTTCATTCAATTTCCATATTGAAGTTTCATGCTAAGACCTTCTCCTATCATTCTGGTTTCAAAATAATAAAACATTGAATTAGGATCATTAAGGCCTTAAAAAAAATTATATAAATACATAAAATTAGTAGGGAGCCTTTTCCTAGTGACCTGTAGGGAGATTTCTAGATCCTCACCTCTTGGCCAGCAATACCTTATCTCACGAAACCATTCATGTAATAGGGCTTCTTTTCCTTATTCGAAAGAGCAGCATTAGCAGCCTCTTCGATGTTCCTTATTTCAGCAAGAAGAGAACTTTGAACATTCTTAAATATTTCTAGCGAATAAGGATGCTCAAACTTTATTTTTCGTTGATGTATTCTGTTTCCATAAATAGCTATAGAACAGCCGACGCCAGCGATAGTGTCAAGCATTATTGCAGGTGACTAATTTATTCGGAAATTCGCCTTAGTCTGAGGTCCCTACTAGAAGGGAATCAGGACCTCAGCCATTCAGCCATCTACATACAAGTCCGCTCTTGGCTTTGACCAAATGTCCATTATGTCTATTAAATCTAGTCCCGTACATGGATCGAAAAGAAAATAAAGAAGAAATGATCTTCAACAAAAATCTCAATTAACTGTTTGAGATCGGAGCAAAGAGGTATTTAATTTACATTTGTCAAAAAGTACCTTCAACTGATATTATTAATACATAGATCACATATCACGCTTAGATAACTTAGCTTACGGTAATATCGAAAAAGATATGACAGTTGTCAAAATGTACTGATGGCATCAAATTGGCTGACAAGAGTAGTCTAATTCAGTTAGAAGAGGCAAGTTGCCGAATGGCAAAATCATGTATTAATAGCGAAGCCAGCAGACGTTGTCCTGCCCAAAAGTTGGCTTGCATGCAGAGCACAAGTTTAATCGATATTCGAATTTACGATGAATTATATAGGTAAGTGACATTTGACATTGAGTTTGATACTTCAGTCTATTCGTTTCGTCATTATAAGGTGATTTGCTCCTATGCAGTATGATTTTCGTATCATATCACCGTATAAACATAACAGCGTTAATTATCGACGACATATACGAAAGTCGAAACGGCGATATTTCTTTGGAATCGGAATCTTAGGTTTCACGAAAGGCGATCGGAAAGATCCATCGAGCGAAAATTCATAAAGAAAGCCCCAGAAAAGTGAAAATAAAAAAGGTCTCCAAGTTTTCGCGAGTGGAGGGAAAATTTCGTCGGACTTTTATGTCTATACAAATTTTTCCATTGCGTTCGATCGTTTCAAAACCTGGACAAAGAGCAAGCCTCAAGTTTCGCATGTTGCGCCACAATTGTTTCATTCCGGTTAAACGACAGGAAAACGGGAAAAATCTTCGATTCGACAAAGGGCTATCGGCGGACTTTTGCAAAATTTCGCTCCATTTTCCTCATTCCGAATATCTCTGACGGCCAGAAATTAACGAATTTCGAGCTGTCCATCCGTCCTACTTATACGTGGTTACCGGGAGCTTGGATTCGGGTGTCGAACGATTCCTACATATCTCGAGATCGTATCCGCGAAGAGAAATCGTTACCTTACGACATAATTTTCGAATTTGGGACAATTTTCGAGACCTATAATTTCGAGAAAAAGACCGGAAACACGAGGGCCGAGCCAGTCACTCTCCTACCGCCCTTTGATCGCTACTCAAAGTCGGAAATGAGCTTTACCAACGTGTAAAATTTAATGCTCTCTCTCTTTTGAATGAAAATAGTGAGATGGAAACAGTTAATAACTTTTACTTTCACCAACATAATTTCGGTACTACCAACATCTAGAATATAGTGATCTCTCTCTTCTGAGTGACAATATGAGACGGAATTAAATATCTATTACATCTAATCGAATCTAACCTTATCTCAATTAGTTTGTTTGTTCGTCTTTTAACGATGTGCTTGGGAACGTAGATCATCTACACAGGTGGATCTAAGTACTGCTTATAGTGGATTCCGAACCACTCTCCTAGACCGTGCAATGATAACTGCCACTACAAGGATTGCAAGTTATCTGATCTTCGGAAGTTCATGCCCTCTTTAGGCGACTCTTGCAAGTATCACTTTTTTGTTCAAGGTCAACATCCATAACTTGAACCCGGATTCGAACCAGGCACCTCGGCTAAGGATACTTGTCCACTAACCGTGCAGCTACCGAGGCAGTTATTTCAATTAGTCTTATATTCGACCTGTCAAAATAAGTGATTCCTAATTTTATTAGAATGAAAAGTTTGCCGAAACTTGAAATAAACTTGTAGAGGTTAGTGAACGTAGTAGATGAAACGAAAAACTTTCAAAATTCATAAATTTAACATTTTGTGGTTATTCTAACCTAAATAATTGTTGTTTGTTTGATCTTTTAACAATGTGCTCTGGAACTTAGCCCATTTACACAGTGGACCTACATTTTATAGTGGATTCCGAACCACTCTCCTAGACCGTGCAATGATAACTGCCACCACTTTGGATTACAAGTTATCTGGCCTTCGATGGCATATAGGTTTTGTCAGTAGCCATGTGCCCAATCTCGGTGTATGTCTTTGTCAAATTCACTTTTTTGTATCAGAGACAACATCCATAACTTGAACCCGTATTCGAACCAGGCACCTCGGCTAAGCATGTTCCTACATACTGGCTCACCAACCGTGCAGCTACCGAGGCGGTAACCTAAATAATGAGATTCAAACGGAATGTTATATTAAAAAGGAGTTAAGGAGACTTAGAATAATGTTTGAAAGGTAAGTGGTTTATTTATGTATTTCAATGTATATTTTTTTCAGCATGCTCAAGACACAAGGTTATTCTAACCTCTATGCGTTGCAAAATGTCCTGGAATGACTAGGAATTTTAACAAATCAAAAATAATAATAAATTAAAATTTGAAACTATAGGTCTGCATATCTCGATTTTTCTGAAGTGTATATTTAATACTTTTGGAACTAAAATTTGGGATATTGTGAATTAATATTAGAGTTGTTGATGATTGAATTTCTATGCCTAAAGGGTGCTTGAACAATTTGTTTTTTGAATCAATGTTGGCATGTTTTTAATTTCATCTTATGCTTATGCTTATGGAGAAAGTTGAGATTTTCAAATTGAATGTATCTCTTTGAATTCGGATAGTAGTGAATAGTGTTGAAATTTGTGTATAAATGTATAAATCTCAGTGAGCATAATAATGCGTTCAATATAGATAGAGTTGGATATGAAAAGACGTTCAGTATATTTGGGATTAAGTATATTAGGCGTATAGTATATAAGGCGTTCAATATATTAGGCGTTTAGTATATTAGTTGTTTAGATATAAAAGGCGATTATGGGCCTACTAGTACTCTTTAAAGCCTATAATGAAAAATTTTATATTTAGGCTGAAAATTTTGCTATGACCCCATTATAGCGCCATATCTTGGCTTCACATACTATTCTGAGCTATCCATGTTCTCAGTAAAACACACAAAAAATTTAATCAAAATCGCTCAGCCATATAACAATGTGTAGGAAAGTGGATAGCAATAATACGATTTTAGCGCTCATGGTGATCATCGTCGAAAACATTGAACTAACGTTTCTCGTTTATGGGAATCAACAATGCTCATTGAAAATACAAAAAATTGCAATAATTTCATATCGATTTCTTTTACAAAAATGAGCGTGCCATAACTAAGCATTCTTGAAATTCTTGTTGTGTTCCTGATTATCATGTTGACGATGATTCGAGTGAAATGAAATTTTGAAGATTTCAAGTACGGAGTTATAACCTCGAAGATAGATGGAAGTGAATTAAAGCCATGAAATGAATCAATGATTTTACTGCCTATTGAAAAACTGTGTATGTAAATACGTATAAGTAGTTAATCAATATTGTCTCCAGTAGCGATGAAAGTATATGGGAACCAAGATTGAGGTTAGGTTAGATGGTGCATCATTCCTGCATGTCTTCCCAGACATAGACTAAGTATAGAAGAAGACAACACACCCCATAGAGTAATTTAACGTTTTTCTACCAGCCAGGATTGGGATCCTGGCTGGTTAGGATAGGTCAGGATTGACAGAGTAGGATGAGGTTCACAGATGGTTCATAGATGGCTCTCAATAAAACAGAATACTGTAAATTTCATATTTTCAATTATTACTATTAGATGGCAGCTAAAAGTTTCAAATATAGCTCGCAATGATAATGCATGGGCGTACTTTTTCTTATACAGTGGATAGAACAGTTCCGATGAGTAAATACTTACATCCCCAACTCAAAGATAGAGATACGATTTTTTTAAGAAAATTACAACAATGCAATTTAGAATTCGATTTAAAAAAATTCAAAGAGTTTCATCATGAGAATTGCGAATATTGCTACTTAAAAAATATCACTGTTTAAGATGAAAAAGTTTGTTCAACGTTATAGCTGATTCGAGCTTTCGCTCATCATCAGACCAGTATGAGTTTGACACTAAAATACAAAGTTAGCAACTTCCTTATATATAGGTACAGAGTAATGGGTTAACACAACAGGTAAAATACATTTTAGAGGTTAACATTGGCTACTAATACATAATTGAGAAGTACTTCAATATCCATAATATTGGGGAATAATATAAATAAGTCGTTAATTAATATTTGACTATTACCTATATTGTGTTTGTCTTTGAATATTTTAAAGTATTCAAGATAATTGAGTTTTATACTTTTTCGTGCTTGGTATAAGATTTGTAGATTGTCTATTGATGGAAAAATATGATTGTTTTCTATGCGTTGTTGTGCTAAAGTGGAATCTGTTTAGTTTTTACAAAAATGTGAATGATGTTCGTTATATGTAATTTTAAACAAGTTTGGCTGTCATTATGGGAGAATAGCCGTTATTATTTGCGATAGTTTTAAATAATAAAATTCTTTTATCGCAATTTATAATGGAAAGAGGTAATGTGAATGCTCCGTGTATCATAGAATTGAAGATAAGTAGGTAATAAAATTTAGTTTTATCGTTGATTTCTTTTTAGTTTAAATTATCGATACCAAAATATTATATAAGACGCTATAGGTGATTGAAAAAATTATAGTTTCTATGTTGTTCATGAAAATTTCTGCTAAGAGTGGACTAAGGGGTAACCCATAGCCAGAACTCCGGTTTGCTTGAAAATTAAATTGTTAATTTGAAGATAATTCTGATTGAGGCATATGTTTAATAAAAAGATGAAATCACTGTAGACAAGCGGGTTAACTCAGGTACTCTAAAATTTTGGAGACTAGAGTTTGGCATTCAGTATTAGGTATGTTTGAATACATGTCATCTACGTCAAGAGATATCAAATAGAACTTTGAAGGAATAGAGATATTCTGCAGTTTATTTGTGGGTTCAAGTGTGTTTTTCATTGAGTACTTCCTGGAAAATTTAGTGAGATACTTGAAAATATCGTGGAGTTCTTTTGACAGCCTGTATGTTGGCGCGCTGGTATTTGAGACAACAGGACAAATCGGAGTGATTTATGTAAGAGCCAAGTAATTATTTTGAAAATAAATTTTTGTTCAGCTAACAAAATCTGGATAAGTTCTGATGAAAAAATTGTTTAAAGAGCAAAAATCCTTTTTCGTTAAACATTCCGTATCTAGCAACGCGAATTCTAGCAGTAACAAATGAAGTATTTCTTAGAGAAGACAATTATATTATTCCAAAAGAATTTTCTTTGTCCCATTAGGAATATGACTTTGACCAAACTCTTAATACATATTTCTTATTCAAAAAGCAACAATAATTCATTCAAAATTTCTGTGTTGTCCAAGCTTTGAACGAAAATTTTAATTTGATTAGGGTCTCTTCTGGGATACCCATCTGGAATTATATATTATTTTGTCATCGAGTAAATAGGCCATTCACCAACTTCATTCATCATTGCCAAATTCATTCACAATCAACGAAATATTTTCTAAGATAACAACAATTTTTTCAAATAGATATCCTTTCCTTTTGCTGGAAGAGTTTCCAGACCAATATTCATATTAACTCTCCTTCCTTAACCCTTAAGTGTTACCTCATGATTGTTGGATATATATTTAAAGAACATTTGCAAACCTTGAAAAAAATTTGACTTTTATATTGCGCTCAATAATAAAAAACATTTAAAAATAAGTTGATCGTATAATTCGTATACAAACTCTTATGAGGAAACGAAATATATGACTTCTGGTAAAATCCATAACTCAAATGTTAACCCTAATAAAAAAATCAGCTTATAAGACCATGATTTCCCATATTACAACCATATCTTGGTAAGCCCCATAATTCGCCCACTCGAACAAATGATTTACATATTGTTTTGTATTTTGTATTTGCTTTCTTTCTGCAACCTACAGCGCCACAACACCAGTCCAGACAGTGCAGTGAGAACGAAGTGCCCTTGCGGTACTTCCCTTTGTTATAAAAAACTGGCGCCAAACGACGATGTTGTCCGTATCTGTGCCTTGTGTCTCATGCTCATTTCGATCACCGCTAGAGGCGACAACCAAACATGTAGTGTTGTCGGATCATATTATATTTATTAATTATGAAGAGGTTAGATTATTTCATAGATGAAAAAAATTATGGAAAAGAGTTACAATATTTTACGTAGAAACATATTTTCTTTTAAATTCCATATTACATAGAACACGAAAGTGGCAACATTTCTGAACCTTTCAAAGCAGTTAAGATTTCAAAGTACCTGAGAATGCACGTTTATCCGACGAATATTCCACAGTTTTCGGCATAGTCTATCGGAACTCTTGAAAAATCTGCTCCCAAATGTAATACAACAAATGTGGTTTCAATTAGACAGTGTTCATGCTCACTTCAGAGCGGATAAGCTAAGATTTTGAAACCACCCATTTTGTAATAAATGGATCAGAATAGGTGGAACTCACCATTGTTCAACAAGATCGTCATACTAGCCTGAGTTTATTTTTCTGGGGATATGTAATGGATATCGCTTACTAGGCGCTGCCGACAACTCAAGAAGATATGAAGTTAAACATTTCTCACCATAATTCCAAAAATGCTTTAAAATGTAAAAAGATCACTCGAAGCAAAAATACATATACGTTCAACAAAAGGTGGATGTTTTGAGCATTTTCTGTGAGTAATTATTCAAATACTGTTTTAGAAAAGTGTGGTCACATAATAAATGTACGATTGGTCGTGAAGTCATTGCGAATTTTCATGTAATACGAAAATCACGAAATCACCATTGTATCGTGATGAATAATAAAATTTGAAAATATCATGAAACAAGAAACAAGACAGGAAATGAGTAAAGGACACTCATGAATTTTTTGTATATCTCCCAAACTAATGAAAATAGGTATCATTTGAAAAATTTTCTTTGAGCTTCCTCAGTTGTGTATAAATTATAGAGTGTCCAATTTGAAGAAATGGAAAAAAATTGTTTGAATGAGGCGAACTGTGAAAAATGTTTTCGAACACCCTATATACTTTGAAAAAGAGTAATAATATCCATGGTCCGATTCAGTTTTTCGATGGTTGTGGTATAAAAATTGTAATCTGTAGGATGATATAATATTCAATGATGTTATTTGATGCTATCATTTACGTTTTCGAAAATGTGTACAATGAATACAATATTTTCACGCTCAAGTTGAGTGAACCATAGGATTCATAAAATATAGTTTTTCTTTTTATCGATGAATTTTCTGGAAGCAAAGTCGGGAGAAAAGCGTGCTATATATACTCTTTCAAAATTTAAATCAACATGCATATAACTTATATTGAAGTCATTTTATAGATGTCTTTTCTTCGATTTGAAATTGAAACATTCATATATTGTATGCATCTCCTGAGTAGAGATGATAAAGTAGGATGGATATTTGTAATATTTTGTGTTTAGGTATATATGGGTTTGCAGAAACATATATTTGAGAGCTATATATATATATATATATATATATATATATATATATATATATATATATATATATATATATATATATATATATATATATATATATATATATATATATATATATATATATATCTTAGTTCCTTAGCCTATCCTGGTTTGTTGAATATAAATTTATATTATATTTGAGTTAAGTTTAGAAAATAATAAATTCTACATCCTGAAAGAATATATATATATATATATATATATATATATATATATATATATATATATATATATATATATATATATATATATATATATATATATATATATATATATATATATATATATATATATATATATATATATATATATATATATATTCTTTTCTTCATTTCTCATTGATTCAATAATCAATCCTAAATAATGAAAATGAGTAAAACCCTTTCTTTCTATTCATGTCTACGCTTATGTCACCTAAATAATCATAGGTTGTTTCGATTTCACACGTCACCTATATGCCATATCCGAATAATTCACTATTATGTTGTCTTAGTTGTGCAGAACACTGCTCTCATAGATATAGTACCGCACATATAGTCAATTATCATGGGGGGCGCCAGCAGACGGGCCGTTTGTTACGTCAAATTCACTCCACAGTATGAAAACTTTACGTTGCCCCTGGGTTCTTCATCTAGAGTATATAAATCATCTTTGTCCCAGATAAGTATTATGGGACACAGAAGAATAATAAAACATAAACATTATAAACCACAAGGAAGATATTCAATTTATCAATTCATTCAATTTAAGAATTCAAGAAATCATCTTTACATTACAAACACAAACGGACTCACTCTTCGATCACAGATTCCCAAGAGTAATGCATAGGATTTAACATCTGAAATATTTTGTAAAGAGAAACGCTAAACCCATTAATTCAAGTACAAAAATGATGAAGAGAAGAACGATGTGTGAAATAATATACTGCAGGACAGAGTACTTCTTGTTTCACAGATTTTCTAGCATGCAAATATATTGCTCCCATAACATCTGTCTTGTATCATTAATTGAAAAAAATAGTTAATAAATGAATTTTAAATAATCATTTTTGTTAACGATTTGCAAACTCACCTCTATCTTTAATTTTTATGGTGTTTGGGTAACTGAAGTTTAACAGACACATTTAACAACTAAGAGGTTATTAACTGTGATATCAACTTATTCTTGAATATGCTCGCAAAACACTAACTTGTTCCAGTGTTCCTTCAGTAAAAAGAAACGAATGTTCAGTAACCCATTATGTAAAATGACCTATGCGGGACGTCACGGCTAGATTATACTGGGAATATAATTTATTCTTTCTATATTTTATGTTTTAAAGAAGGAGAATTTATTCAAAAGATATAATTTTACGTACCTTATATCCTTTAGTCCTTATTTTATTCTTAAGCAATTTAATTTCATTTTATTTGTTCCTACAAAAATTCTGCCATATATTATACTTATCTGTTGAAAAGTAGTCTAAAATTTTTTCTACCTTCCGCTAGCGGCTCTAGTCAGCTTCTAGCACATAACCTATTCCCTATTCGAGGAACCTTGAGCGAGAATCCTTTTCTTATAAGTTACGCATAATTTTATAACGATGAGATGAATGATGTAGTAATGCATGAAGGAGCAACAAATATCGATTCGTTTATCCATTAAATCTTGATTAAATCACTGACAAAAGAGTAATCTTATTATATCTAGGGAACGAGCCGAAAAAGATCAGGGAACAGGGAACGACTTTTCTCTTTTTCTTCGCAATCACAATACTATATGCTATTGCCACAGATGATAAATGATATCATTCTATGAAATAACCCACCTGTAATCTGCATGAAATCACAATTTCAAAATAAACAATGTACTCCTATTGCTCTTATCTCCTTTTGACTTCTGATAATTATAATGTGAACTTCGCAGAATTTCAAGTTCTCAAGTAGCAATATGTGATTAGATGATATATTCCGTCCGAATCATCCAGTTCATGAATGAATGCCAAGTTTTCGTTATTTATCTTAAAAACAGGGGATTTCCTTACATTTCATGATAGCACTCAGCGATATTCTACTGGTATATCCTAACGATATGGTTTTGTGAAATTCCATTCAAGTGAAATATTTGTGCTCTTTCAATCAGATGTATTGAAATGAAAGTGTAAAGTATGTAAAAGCCGAAATGAAAACAGTTGTTGGAAAAGTTGTAGTTTTGGGACACCAAGGTGAGAAAATGGGTAAAATTATTAGATATCCAACTAAAACGCAGTTCATTAAACTTTGTCATTAACGCAAGTTATACCCGATTTTTATTTCCATTCAAGGTGTGGGCAAGACAAGCACCTGTTTGAGATATGTGGAAAACAGCTTCAATCAGCAGATTTCACCAACAATCGGAGCGTCCTTTTTTAGTAGTAAAATAAAGGCTATGGATAGAATAGTTAAACTACAAGTGAGTATCAAGTTCATCTCATTCTCAAAATTAGCATAGAGGTGAGCACTGATGAGTAAGATTTTTCTGTCATTGTAAAATTACCTTTTAATGTATACTGTTGATCTAGTTGAAAGCATTTCAATTTTAGAGTTCCATTAAATTGATAAATATTGTCCAATAATTTATCAAACAGAGTTTACTATATTGTTTCTGTGAGACCTAATTGTTAGTGGAAGTGATTTTTATTTGTTATCACTGAACAAGAAAACATTTTTACCCTCACTAAAGTGTATTATAAGCAAAGAATATTTTGTTGATACTCCTTTGTACATACTTTAAATTAGTACTTGCCTTCAACAACTACAAATTGAATTGAATAACGGTTCCACAATTTTTCCTTAATATTTTTCATGGGTCTTAAGGACTTCACTACCTTGTTACTTCTTGAACTTGTGCTTTTCATCATTTTCATCAAAAAAATTCTATTATTTTGAAAATTTTTCTCATTTCTCTATGTTGAATACTTTTGTGTGTTCATCTTGAGTAGCAATATATTAGTAAATTTCTCTTTTGAATCATACAATATAATGATAACCAACTGGTTCAAGAGTATTCTTCTCTCGCTTTCATCCTGTGAGAAAAATGAGAAGATTAACATTTTTCTACCATAACCTTAAGGAGTTGAAATGAGGAAACAAATTCGAAATTGATTGATCAAAAGAGAAACAAATTTGAAATTAATCTATCAAAATTGATAGAACATCTTTATTTCTAATCAAGACAATCATAGTCCTTTATTTTCCACATCAAGAACACTCTTCTGGTTCCACATAATACTTCCCAGGAAGATGATTTAAAATGTCGAACTTATGTAATCAGTATGTATTCAAAATATTGCTTCATCCAGACTATTACTACTGAATATTGTCTACCACTTCTTTTTATTTTAATAACCATATTTTCAAATTAACTTACTTTTTCATATTAATTATGAAGCTCGTATTTAGGTTCGATTATTATTTGAAGTGTAATCACGATTTGTTTTTTTTTTAATGCGCGCTTCCCAGGAATATGCGAACCTGTTACACCACATGAGTGGTGCCTGGGAAGGTCTGTTTACTCGCTTCTTGAAGAGGGCCAAATTATAGGGTGTTGGGAAGATGTTGAACGGAAGCGAGTTCCACAGCTCACCGGCCCTGTACACTAAGGAATTCTTATAGAGAGAGGATTTTAAATGTACCACCATATGATGAGAATTCCTTGCCAGCCTAGTGTTGCGGCAAAACATGAGTTTTTCTGGAACAAGGTCTTTCAGCTTCTTGGAGCATCTTCCGAGGAAGTATTGTTAAAACAGAGAAAGGACAGCAACTTGTCTTCTGACAGCCAGCGGTTGTAGATCGCGGATGATCTCTGGGTGGTCGATGAGGCGCACAGCCCGTTTTTGCACACTATCTAACATCCGCAACGAATGTTTGGGCGCAGATCCCCATATATGGGAACAATATCCCAAAGCAGGTTGAATCTGCGCCCTATATAGAAGCAACAGCTGAGATGACGTGGAGTATCGCTTGGCTCTAAAAAGAAAACTAAGTTTAACTGTTGCAGACTTAGCTATTGCTGATACATGTTCATGCCAGCAAAACCCGGAGTTGACCGTTATTCCGAGATGGTGCATCGAATCTTTGGATGCAATTTGTTGGCCTTGAATCGTTAGAGGAGGTTCTCCAGCGGGGACCTTTCTAGAAAACAGTTGCTTGCGTCTTGCTCGCGTTGAAGCTCACCAGGTTCAACTGACCCGACTCTTATATCTTCTGGAAGTCAGAGTTTGAGTTTTTAATTTGTTGACGTCTCTGAGGCTAAGATTCCGCAGCTATAATCGGCCGCAGACTACTGAAAGACGAAACCAGGGTACAATCGTTCGCAAAACAGCAGATCTTGTTCTCTATAGATGACAGAAGATCGTTTATCTGCAACAGAAACAAGGTTGGCGAAATAATGGATCCTTGAGGTACTGCTGCTCGCAACTAGAAACAATCAGATGTTATGCCGTCGACCACAACTTGTATTGATCTATTTGAAAGAAAGCTACTTATCCAACCCCGCAATTTTTCGGGAAGCCCATATGCAGTAAGTTTATTCAACAAGGCTGCATGCCAAACCCTATCGAAGGTTTTAGAGATGTCGAGGATATTGCTCTAGATTCCCCATTCTTTTCCATCGTTGATGTACAAACATGAGTGACGTAGTCGATCTTTGCTTGCGAAAACCATACTTACGGTCGTTAATAATTCCCTGCAACTCAAGATATTTGATGAGTTCATCTTTCATAACTCTCTCCATCACTTTGGACATAATGGGAAGAAGTGCTACAGGGCGGTAGTTTTGGGGTAAGGACTTCTTTCCTTTCTTTGGGATCGGTTGAATTCTCGCTATTCTCCAGCTGGTTGGAAAAGTCTGGCTTTCATAAGAAATCTGAAACAGACGTTTAAGAATGGGTGCCAGTTCGGGAGCACGCTGCAGTTCGTCTGCTCGAGAGCCCGTCTCACTGCGAACTCTGAACTTGATTTCTGCCATGGAAGAATTTGTAGGTGGAATGTTTGGTGGTATTGCGTTAGATGAATCTAGCACAGAATTCTTTGAGAATAAGAGAGCAAAGAGATCGACTTTCTCTTTCGGAGAGATGAATCTAACAAGAGGCGGAAACGCACAGAATTGGCACTGACAGTCTTCGCCATACGCCAGAACTGTGTAGTCTCGCTTGCCTGTTCAAGGAGTTTATTTTAAAACTAGCATTGTGAAATCATTTTACTACTGCTAAACAGTCACAAAGTAGATGCTATTTTTACCAATTTCAAAATTGGTATATACAAAGAAAATGTCTTGTTTTATGTGAACCCATTCAAAAAATTCACTGATGCAGTTATAATCTAGAAATCTTTGATTTTATTTCGACTAATATTTTGGTGGTTTGAAATTCTAGACTGAATAGAAAATATAATTTTATATATAAATACTTTCATTCTATTTCAATATTTATCTTAGTCTATTATTGTTGACTGTTTTTCAATGAGAATTTTTGTGATTTGAAAAAAACATTTTGTAATCTTTCATCAGTTATTTAAACTACATCCACTGATATGTTTTTGTGGCTGTAAACTGTTGTAGATATGGGATACTGCTGGCCAAGAAAGATTCAAAGCAATGGCACCTATGTTTTATAGAAATGCGAATGCTGCCATTTTGATGTTTGATATCACCTCTGAAGCATCTTTTGAAAGTATGAAAGGATGGATTTCAGAACTTAAAAGAAATGTGGAAGAATCTATGGTACTTTGTGTTTTAGGAAATAAAATAGACTTGGTTGATCGAAGAGTTGTAAGTTTCTAAATAATAAAATTTCTACATATAAATATGCTACATTGGGTCATAGGAAAATATATAGAATCAAAGGCTTTAGTACATAAAAAGTATTGCTAATAAAATAAACCAAGAAAACTTATTTTCATTCTCATGTAAATTTCTTCACTGAATTTGTTCACGTAACATTAACTTTTAAATTCTTATAGAATTATTAGCAGAGAAAATTGAAAACTTTATATCAAATTAGAAGTATGTTTTCAGATAATTTATAAAAATCATAATTTTTCTTGATAGTTTCGAAACAGCACTAGTAATTCCAGAACTTTTTTGTCCTGCTTGTTATACATTGAAAAAAGTTTTGTTTCATACCACAACTATAGTTTTCTTTTTCTAATTCATAGTGCATTCTTATTCGGAATAAGCCAATCATATTTCTCTTAAATTCGATTATGCATGAGGCCCTGTCTGTTAGTTTGTTGGTGTGCTGATGACAAATATTGTTGTTTTCAAATTAATTTGATATGTTAACCAAATGTAATACACTCATATGTGTAAATAGGTATATCTCAAACATTCGCTACATCTAAACCTTTATGCGATGCACATAATTCTATCATACACAAAAACATTCATTATATTTTTCACAGCTAGTACATTTATTATATTTTCTTAAAACCTAAGACATTTCTTAGTTACAAAAAATAACTACGTGTCCCAAATTGCTTGATTTTGGCCAATTCAGCCAGTTCTATAGACCATGGCAAAAAACCATCTGAGGGCTCTTTTTTTGGAAAATACACAATAGTTGAAATCATTTCGGATATATTTTTTCTCTTTTGAAAGATGGGTAGAAATTAACATTTTCACAGATTTCAAAAATCAAAAATTTTTGTTACCCATTTGTCCAATATTTTTCAAAACAGTAAAATTTACTACTTTTTCATTTCGAATATGAACCATAGAAAATTTCATTTTGAAAAAACTAACAAAAAATTGAACTATTCAAAATATTCGTTTCTATATGTTGAATGATTCTTATTGAAATATAAAACAATCATTTCCCCATGCCCATGTATGGTTAAATAAACTATAAATAATAGAAGTCTTCTGTTGATATTTTCGAATAAGATCACAGAAAATATCTCAAAATATGTGAAAAACAGGAAACAATTCTCAGTATTGCTGAAATTTGTCTGACAGCATTCTGAAAAATCTGTAACATCAGCTGTTTATTAGGAATTCTGACCTTAGATTAAGGATGTAAATTTTCCTAGAAATATTATATGGACTGATGAGGTGAAGATTATAAGTGATAGCCCTTCACTTCTGCAATAGATAAAATAGGCGTCAGATTTAAGAGGAGGAATTGACAAGGACGCTTTGGTTTAAATAATGAGACTACATATCCTAGAACCATTCATATATGAACAAAACATAAACATACATAGCTATTTAGATATTTTAACTGAATTTGTCGAATCATATTGGACAAATATCCCTTTAGCCGACGTACAGACAAGATCTATTAAGAGGATTGCAGGTCTACGCATAATACAAGCATAATAATACAGACACAAAAGGTCTCGTTTTATAGCCTATATGATCCCCTAATCGCAGCCGTTTTGAAGAGCAGACTTTCTTGAACTCATTGAGACGTCTGATAAAAGTTGGGCTCACTACTATAGGGCCTGTAGCCCAAACTTTCCTATCAGCCAGAAAGTGATATCAATGGTTTCCTGAAACTCTCAGATTTTCATTTGATGGAGATCCCATTGGTTAAAACAAATTGGACAAAACATGGTGTTCCATCATATGAGATATTTTATTGCTGTGGCGAATTCATTAGTGTCGTGCACCAACCATTCAGCAATATTCAAACAGAATCTACCTTAGTAGGTTGACTTTTAAATTTTGCACTTTTACTGTTGACAGCTCCCATCTGACAACTGCGTCGTGTATTTTGACGTTTTTTAACCTAAACGTACTTACAACCCTTTTACGTACGAGTGATTTTTGTTTTGTTTATAGTCATTTGAAAAAATCAACGTGGACAAAAAATGGAAGCTCCATACTTGGCCACTGTGAAAAGCTGGTATATCGAATTCTATCGAGATCTTCACTCAGTGACAAACTTCTTGAAGATCTTCCAAAATCAATTTGTTTGTTTGATTGTTATTCCTTTAACGTGCTGTATTTCCGCCTTTCGGCCAATGACACGCCGGGGAATTCTGTCACCTCACTAACCCGAAAATTTTGCCGAACCCCTCTTGTGTCGAGGGAAGGGATCTTTAATGTCCAACACATCTCTGTTAGACAGGACCGACGGCTTTACATCTCCTTCGAAAGATGGATACTCGAGCGATTCCCAGAATCCGAAAAATCGCACCGGCTTTGTGGGGATTGAACCCAGGTAACTCTGCGCAGGAGACGAGCATCATATCCCCTACGCCACCGAGCCGGTATTCCAAAATCATTTGTTTTGCCACAAACCATCGATGCAGTGCGCGAAATGAAACACGATGATTGCCATGTGACTTACCGTGAGATTGTGGCAACCCTAAACATTAGTTCCACCAGCGTACATTCAATATTGCATGAACATTTGCCTCTCGAAGAGATTTGTTCGCGTTGGATCCTACATAACTTAAGAATTGTTCAAAAGAAGGCAAGTGTCGTTTGGTGCAGAGAAATGTTGAAAAAATTCGACCGCGGTGCTTCAAAAGGCGTTACAAAATCGTTACAGACGACGAATCTTAGATATATGCATTCGAGTCCGAAACTAAACAACAATTGATAGTATGGGTCCTTCAAGTCAAGCCAAACCCAACAAAAGTTGTTCGTGCATGAAGCACTTCGAAGCAAATGGTCGCCTTTTTTTTAGGAAAACCGGACACGTCGCCATCATAGCATTAGAATAACGTAGAACGGTCAATTCTAAGTGGTATTCAACCATTTGTTTGCCGCAAGTGTTCGAAGAGTTGAGGAAATCAAATCGAAGAACTAAAATTATTCTGCAGCATGACAATGCAAGCTCACACACATCAGCGCATACAATGGAGTGGGCCATCCAACTTATAGTCCCGATTGGGCACCTAACGACTTTTTTTCTTTGCGCACATAGAGAAAAACCGGCATGGGTAACGGTTATCGACGGCAGAAGATGCAGTTGTAGACTTCCAAAGCAGTGTTTTGGAGGTATTCCATTCGGAGTGGCAAAAGCGTTTCGAAGATTGGTTTAGTCGCTTGCAAAACTGTATGAATACCTTGAGAATATTAAATAAACCATTTTTTTCTTAGGTTACTTGTTTTTTTCTGCAAGGGGAAAAATTTAAACCTATGTACGTATCTGGAATTCGGGACAACTTCTTAAATATGGTATATCAACAGCACAGATCAAATTTGCAACGCTTAATCATGTAAACTCTGGTTCGAAAAAACGTTTCTGTTTGATTGTCATCCCATTTGAAAAATATTGTAAATCTACAAAAAACTTATCTGGTTCGTTATACAACATCTTCGAACTAAATTAGGTATAAAATTCTGGAAATACTCAGAAATTATGAGGTACCTACCTGCGAATCAACTCGCGAAATGATTTATTCTCAAAGCAATCAAAGCAAAGTTTACGAAGAACTGAAGTAAAACATCGAGAGACCCAAACTGGACTAAACCAAAACAGTGTGTATGTATTTGAATATTCAATAATTTTTCACTTCAAATGTTCAGAATGAGCGCCATAGCTCTTACAGTGGAAGGTTTATTAATGGAAAGCCGAGAGTGTCTGAGGTCGGTGAGGCTCAGCCACTGCTCCGGTACCTGCAGGTCCACTAACCGGTTATTTTCAGTCCTCCCGGTTGTCAGGGAATTCCGAGCCTAGGCTCCAGTCCACTGAATTCCAAGGCAGCCCCTCTAGCGGTCAATTAGTCCGTCTTCTCAATGCCCGGACCCACATCAAAGAAGTCTATTTTTCCCACCCAGACTAGCAAGGGTTGAACGACATTCCTGCACCGTAAGTGACGTGTAGTTGTCGAATGCCAATTCCTTCAGTGCAGCTTGCCTATCCTAATGGCCGTACTGGTCGATGGCAATTATTTCTGCTTGGAAAACAGTCGCAAATCCGCCAAGATAGATAGACTATTCCTCTGCAGCACCTCGACCATATTCACCAGCTCCAACACCTTAAGCAGTTTTGGATCATCTGTGAACCAACGGGGACCCTCAAGAATACGGTAATTCATGAGGTATATCAGAATTGTTATCTTTCGCGTAGAGAACAGCCTAGGCGGGAATGACATTGTCCTTCAAAAAATTCAAAACATTTCTCCATTTAAATTATCGTCCAAATAATAAGGCTCTAACACTATTTTCTACTAAACAGACGAACATTTTGAGTTTTTGTGGATACTGCGAATGGTGTTCTTGCATCCAATGTTGATTTTTCTTAGCTAAAATTCTTAAATTTTGAGGATTGACATCTCTTTTCAGGGTGCATCTTGCTTCATCTGAATAAACAATTGTGAACTGCAACATTATATTCTGAAGACACAATTCCATCATCGATTCGATTCGATAAAAGGGATCATCTCTTTTGCATTAATGCAAAACAACTATTTATTATGGGTGCCATTTTTCCAAATTCAAATATTTCACCAGTGATCTGAGTCTCACTTCGTAATTCAGAGCTAATTGTTTTGTTGCCTCATGGGGATCTTCCTGTAAACTTTCGAGGATATGCAGCCTGATATCATCAGAAACTCTGGGACGTCCTGACTTGGAACGATCCCTAACATTCTTCTCAAAATTTTATTCCAATTTTAATAATTAAGAATAGATTTTTTTAAGCCCACTCAAGTATCTGTTGCTAATCAAAACGCAAACTTCTTCCTGGCTACGACGTTTATCACTACGGCCGAAGAATAACATCTCTATTCATTATGTTTCGGTTAAATGCGGCAGTTTCAAATTAACAATATTCACACAATGAACAGTGATCAACTGATCTGGTGAGCATCATTGACAGTTTCAAAATGAAAAAAACAAATTAATTTTTTCTCGGATTTCGCAGGCCCCATCATTGGACCTTCAAGAACTCCGAAAAATAGGCTCGTTACGAATAGAATAAAAAGAATTGGGGTTTTAGTTCGAAAAAATGGTCAATAGCGTCACATCTTTAGAAAAAAGTGGAAGAAACCGTTCAATTGACTGAAAAACATTCTAGCTAAATTAAAAATTGACCTGTCCCAGCACTTTTCCTAAAAACTGTAGTGAAGTAAATTATAAATTTCATTCCATGTTGTGCACTCGCAATCCAAAACATATTTAATATTCAATTTCTATCGATATTACTTCTTCCAATCCATTTTTTTGAAGAGTCATTGAGAATAATTTCCCATTCTCATTATTTTATAAATCATCATTCTGAATCTCAGTTAATTGAAGATTTTGATATCTATATGGGAAAATTAATTTTGATTAGATTTTCAAACATGAAATATTAATTTGCAAATGAGATTGGGCAAGTTGAAACTTATTGTTTGGTTTTGGATTACTCCTGATAATATTTTGATTTGAATATTTTAGTAGAATTAATACATGATGAAATGAAACCAATTATCAACAGCCGAACACAAACTCGAGCGTTAACAATCGGTACAATTCGAATAACTTTTGATCTTACTTGGCAAATTGATTTCGGTTGTGCAATATTTATTGCAATAATCGTCTAATATGATGTTCCTGAGTAAAAGTCACATAATTCGGTAAACTTCTCTTTGGCTCGTTGAGCATCTTCAGAAGTGCAATATAATTTGACCAAAGAAGCCGAAAGATTTTAACAATTAATTAGTAGTTAAGTTAGTGAATTCATAACTCAATACACTATGTGGATTTAACCGTTACTATTTGATAGTTATTGATTAAAACACAAATGGAAGTTTTTACTATGTTTTTATTACCAACAAATAATTAAAGTAATAGATCACCATTACAGCGGTAAAATCGAGTCAAGCAAGTATATTTTGACAGCCAGCAATCGGTTCAAATAATCATGATCAGCAATGTAAAGTTGAATAATGTGTCGTGCAACAAGATACTTCTGATTTCATTAACTAATCTGATAACATATTTCAGTTTTATACGGGCTCTGTTCAAAAAGTATCACGAATAAGGTTGACAATTGTATTTACATTTATGTCAACCTTCTCCCCAACCCTTGAAACACTTAAAAAATCATTTTCAATCACGTTCATCTCCTCTTTCGATGCCGTCTTTATCGCCTCAGTCATGGCATGCAGCGTCCTATCATGAGCCTATTTAGTTTTGGGGAATAGGAGAAAGTCACAAGAGGGGCAATTCGGGGATTACGGTTGCTATGACATTAGTATTTTATTTTTGGCCAAACATTCGCTCTCAAGATACGATGTGTAAACAAGGGTGTTGTCATTCTGCAAAAGCCAATTTTTTCCTTTGATCCGGGCGATTCTGGCGAATTCTCCGTGCAAATTGTGCAGGTAATATTTCCTATTGACCATTCTATCATGTTGCAAGAATTCTTGATGCAACAAGCGCCTGCATTCAAAGGAAAGTGTAAGCAAAACCTTCACATTTGACTGAACTTGGCGCGCATTCTTAGTCTTTATTCATGGGGCAGCTTCCATTAGTATAATGCGCTTTGGTTTCCACGTCTTAACCATAAACCCATAGTTCGTCACCAGTTGGAGTAAATTTTGGATATCACGAACCGAGTTCAATAGCTCCTGAACAATGTTAACGAGCAATATTAGCAAGAATTTCATGGCGATCTTTCTCGTACCCAAATCATTGGTTGAAATTGTGAATGTTACGAGCCAATCGATATGTTTAGGTTGTCAGTAACTTCCCTAACAGTGGTTCGACGATCGGCCAATACTACTTTCTCAATTCATTCATGCAAAACAACCATTTTAATCGGTGCCATTTTTTCAAATTCAAATATTTCACCAGTGACCGAAGTCTCCGTTCGTGGTTCAGAGCTAATTGTTTTGTTGGCTCATGGGTATGTGAAAATATTTGAATATTTATTTCTATTGATTTTCACGAAAATAGTGCTTTAAAAAGTCTTCAGAGTTACTGAATAAATTTAGGAGAAATAATTCATGCTCACAACTTCATTGTTTTAATAATCAATCAACGTGATCTATTTTTTAGATTTCTATTTTTCCGTTTCAAACGTTAAGGGGTTATGGTTTTTTTGTTTTTGTGTTTGTTCTCATCATTGAATTCAGAATAATTCTGAGATTTCATTTATATTCCCATCCAACTTTTTTATTCGAAACAATGTTTTTTTCATGATAGAGAACATCCTATTATTTCAGGTCCTCAGAGATGAAGCTTTGGGTTATTCGAAAACAATTGGTGCACAGTACTTCGAAATTTCAGCAAAGACAGACCAAGTAAGAATAAAAGTTATATTACTTTTAATACATACCACTCTATACTTTACTATTCAATACTCATGTAATTAAATTATTAAATAGAAAATATCAAAATATGGATAATTTCTTCACATTCTAGAATATTATTTTCAGGTACATTGGGTAGTCCATTAACATAATATATAAATGATATTCATATATGCAATTGAATCAGTTTTAGTTATACCCAAATTACAAATATCCTTTTTCCAAAAGTTTTCTCACTTTAGATCCTGTCTCTTTATAGAAATAATAAAAACAAGTACTGTGTTTTAAGGAATTTTACTTAATAATTGCGATTCGTAACGCGTTTCACTACACCGTAGCTTCTTCAGACGAATGAATGTACAGAAAATAAGAATGAGAATATAAATATACAAAATATATATAAAAACACAGTACTTGTTTTTTATTATTGATAATGGAATTTTACCAAGTAAAAGCCTCCCAAATTCAAATCTCTTTATAGAATATCATTTTTAATATCATGACCTGGTTATATAGTGAAGATTTGATTGATTGGTGCACAAGAAAATTATTTCATCTTTTAATAACAAAATTCAATTTTGATAAATTGATTGCTTTTGAAAAGCGAATAAGAAATATAGAAACAAAAGTAAGGGAATGCAAAAATAATATTGGACATCTTTTGCTTTAAGTTAGAATTACAGATTAAATTTTGCTGCCAACTAACGGTTTTGAAAATGGCTCTTTTTTTTTTCACCTGGCTTCCATCTATAATTAAATTATTCCTTTACCTTTCCATCGACAAATAACAAATCGTAATCATATTTTTTCAAGGGTATAGTGTTAGTTTTCGAATATATTGCCATGGAACTTGTGAAGATGTCTAGGAACGGTTCGCCCACATCTCTGAAAACCTATAACTCTACCGATATGGACAGTATAATGGCATCATCAAGCGAATTGGAACCCACAGACATTGGAAATGAAGAAGTTGTGAATATTAGTATAAACAGCATTGCTCATGGAGATACAGTTCCCTTTAGGTGTTGTTAGAAATGTGAACTTGCGTATTAATTAGTTTCATCTTTATCTTTTAAATTTTATCTTTTCTCAAAGGACTCTGTGAATATTTTTGAATTATGTAAAGTAATAATTTTCATAGCAACATATGATAGTTACGTTCGAAAATCAAAAGGTTTGAAATTTTGAAAATAGCATCGCTCAAATATTACTAAAAGTTCTTGAATTGTATATAGAAATATTTCATGAAGTATCATGCAAAACATTTCATCAAACATACTTATTTGCTTAAATTTTTGTTACATGTTGTATGTTTTTCATTAATTTCCTTCTATCAATTAAAACCATACATATCTATATGACTTTTGAACTGTGATGTAATATATATTTGAATTGAGAGAGTAAATACAATTTATAATTAGAACGACTAAATTTATGCATTAAAAACCACTCTTTACCGAGAAGATTTTATTGAATCATAACGAAAATTTGTTAAGATACGGATACGAATGAAAAATTAAAAAGAAATTATTCAATTTTTCTTCAAAACAAAATGGCGTTAAAATCCGAAGTAATTCCAATCAAAAGAGGCATTTTCAAGGTGATTCTTTAAGTGCTCTTTGGTTTTGTCTTTGCCTCAATCCATTATCTCATGAATTAAATGCTACTAGTTTCGGCTTCAAAATAAAGAGTTTATCAACTGAATTCAAATTAATGCATGCTATGCAAATATATATATATATATATATATATATATATATATATATATATATATATATATATATATATGAAATCATCACCTGATATTTTGAATATTACCTCAGGGATTTTGGAAATTCCGAAGGATTGTTAGAACTGATTCTTTTGAGATATTTCAATTAAAAAGAAATAAATTAAGGTTTATTTTAAGAAAGAAACAAATACAAGACTTTCCGCATGTAATAATTTGTAAGTTAATTGAAAATTGTTTTCTCACGTTGTAGGTGTTGAAATTAGCGTTCAGTGAGCGCCTGCTCGTTCTGTTAACTGTTCGACAATAAATTTTTTCCAAGTTTCATCTTCAGGTGATCTTGCACAGTTTCACTTGTAGCCATCTGGACCCCCTGTCTTTAGTTACACAACCAGATTTGTTTGATTTTTTATTATCATAAATTCGAGGTTGCATGAGCATCAAAGTTTTTTCATTTTGTTTTAAACCAGTTGAGACCAAAATCTTTGCACATTTCACGATTAATTTTTTCATACCCTGCATTCCTTTTATTGTTCTTATAATCGAGAGTAGTGATGTTCCGTGGACATTATAAAAGTCAACCTAATAAAAATAAATCAAACGATTTAGAATTTTACTAGAATACTATATTAGCACAACGCGTTTCGACATTCTGTGTCCTTCTCAAGTGCAAGGTTACATACTACTGATATTCTATAATACAAATAGCTATAAAACCCAGCTTAGGGAAATCCATTCAAGGGCTATCAAGTATTTCTGGGAATAAATTGAGTAGGGGTGACTGATTTATATCTAGTTGGTCATTAAGTATATTCATTTATTTATCATGCTGAAGTATAATTACATATATGATTAAACGGGAAACCCCCACTGTAGCAAAAAGTAACAAAAAATAAAATTAAATCCTAAACCTATTGTCATTTAACATACAAAACCATTGACATCCAGATAACCTAAAATAATTATTCGTATATTTGAATCAATCTCGACCGGACCACACAAAAGGCATGCTATTTGACAACAAGTAACAAAAATCCAAACCCACCACTGTATTTGCGAGTTTGATGGTGCGATACAGAAAAAAGTTGTTAGCGTAATTGTTCCTATGCATTCTAACCCTAAGCATAGATGTGTGTCTAGTACGTCTTGCGGGTATATTCAATTCTACCATACTCAACAAATCAGGACTTTCGACACTACCATTCAGCAATCTGTACAGAAAGCACAAATCGAATACCTGACGTCTGTGCGCTAAGTAATCGAGATTGAACATGTTTCTTACCAGATCGAGATGAAGGTTCGGAGACCAAATGAGCGATCTGAAGGCCAAGTGACGAAGAAACCTCCTCTGAATCTTTTCTAAAGAATCGATGTCTCCCAGATAAAGAGGGGACCAAACAACTGAGCCGTACTCCAATATAGATCGCACAAGTGAACAGTAGAGCAACTTCAAGGTGTCTGGAGAGAACTCCCTGGAGTGACGTAGGACAAAACCCAGCTGTTTTAGAGCTTTCGAAGATATGCTCCTTGAAATTTAGCTGGCTATCTAATGTGATACCCAAATCTTGAACATAGGCCACCCGCTTGATATTATTGCTCCCAAGTTTGTAGTTGTAAAAGTTTGGGGTTCTAGATTTGTGAAATGTAATTAGCTTGCACTTATCGATATTTAACTTAAGAACATTAATTTCCACTCACAAAAGGAAACTATCAATTTGAGACTGCAAGTTCGTTGAATGACGGGAATGCTTCACAACTGTGTACAACTTGACATCGTCGGCAAATGAAAGGATTCTAGTGGAAATAAACTCCTTTATATCGTTGATGACAGGCCCGCCGCTAGCGGTTTGAACGCCGGTGTGCAATTCCTATCGTGCCGCCCCTATCTAACTACAAAACCTAGGTGTTTATAAAAATGTGAAAAAAAATGCTGAACAGTGAAAAACTATGTTATATTAGGTTATTTTATACAAGATAGATACAGTAATACGACATTAAATGAAAAAATGAAGGCAAGAAAGGTGCAGTTTATACATATTATGTAGGTAGGTATAGGTATTAAGTTATTTTACAGAAACTGCACCTTTCTTGCCTTTAAGTTGGCAAAATCAGCTATAATTTTTTTGGTGTCTAGTCTATTTAGAATCTCATGTTCAATTGAAATTATTGCTAAATTACTTAGTCTTTGCTGGTGCATAGTTGATCTCAAATGGTTTTTTATTATTTTTAACTTTGAAAATGACCTTTCACCAGATGCAACTGAAACCGGCAATGTAAGCAGTATCCTTAGCGCTATTGCTGTATTCGGAAATGTTGACATTAATTCATTAGCAAAAATGTATTTCAATGGGGTTTGTGGATCATTAGACTGGTTTTCAATTAAATGCAACTTTAAAGCATTGATTTCATTAAACATATCTATACCGTCAATATCTGCGTCACTACTTGAACTATCTTTTAGTTTCACATTCAAATCTTTACAATGTTTCATTGAATCATCTTTGGAGTAACTAAACAAGTTATTATTGGTGAAAATGCCAAAAACGTCGGTAAAAGTTTCCAACTCATCGAATCTACGTTTTAAAGAAGTTAAGGTTTGGTCCAGGATCCTAAAAAAAACATCTACCTTGTATTTTGTTTTAGGGTCTAGTAAGACTTCATCACTCTGTTCATACTGAAATTGAGTTGGTTTTCTTCGTGGACGAACGGTATCTATAGGCGGAAAATCTGCATCTACATTAAGTTCCCGAGCCACAGTGGTAGCTTCTTCTAACACCCTTTCGAAATGCTCATCTGTGCGATATTCGGTGAATTTATTAATCAATTTATTTAACAAATTTATGCAGATTTGAGTATTTATTGTGGGGTTTTGCATCATTTTGCTAATAGCATTAATTTCGTTTAAAATATCAAACCAAATTACAACTAAGCAAATAAATCTATAATTTTGAATATTCAAAGCAAGCGAATGTGCTTTGTGAGTTGTTGTACAATCCCATTCCGACGAATTGTCATCTGATATTTCAAGTAAAGCGTCAAATATTTTTTCGAAGTGAACCGTAAAGGTTTGACTGCATCGATTCTGCTAGACCATCGCGTGGCACTTAATGCCTTTAGTTTTAAATCAGGTAAATGCTTGCAAATTATGGACCACCTTTTGGTAGAAGACGAAAAGAAAACGTAAATTTCTTGAATTAAGTTGAAAAAGTTGACCGTGTCGTGCGTTATATTTACCGCATCGTTAACGACCAAATTGAGACTAAGCGCCGAGCATGGAACGTAAAATGCACGATTATTCATTTCCAATATTTTTTTGTAATCCATTGTGTTTTCCACGCATATTAGAACCATTGTCATAACCTTGGCCACGTAAGTTTTAATATCAAGGTTTAATTGCGAAAATAAATCTAAAACAAAATTTAATAGTCCTTCACCTGTGGAGCTGGTTATCGAACAGATGCCAATAAAACTTTCGCATATTGTAACGTTTTTAGTTTCACTGTTTAAAACAACATACCTTAGTATAACTGTAATTTGTTCTGTGTGACTTACATCTGGTGTGCAATCTAATATGATAGAGAAATATTTTGATTCTCTGACTTTGTTCAGGATATAATTTTTTATGGTCGTGCCGAGTAAATCAATGATTTCATTCTGAATCTGATCTCCTAAATAGTGAGTCATGCGAGTTGAATCGAATTTCGAGGCTTCAATTCTGCGAATATGTTCCCGCATAACTGAATCAAAGGATGCTATCATTTCTATTGCTTTGAGAAAATTACCATTATCATGCTCATATAATATTTTGGACGAGCCCCTAAACGCCAGACATTGATGAGATAAAAATTTTATAACAGCTATGATCCTTTCCAATACATCACACCATTGTTTTTTTTTCAGATTGTAATAGTCTCAGTTGCATTTGATTTACAGTAGTTTTATTTTTTAACATATGATTCAGTTGGACCCAACATTTTAAATTTTCGCTATGGGAAATGCTTGTTTCGTGTCGTTTTAAGGTAGATGACAGATGTTGCCAATCGGAAAAACCGCTTGGAGCTGACAGACTACTTACAGTTTTACTGAATATTTTACAACAAAAACAATAGACTGAATCTTTTGACGTAGAGTAAACAAGCCATTCTCTGTTAATTTTTTCTCCATTAGGAAGATTTCTAGAGGAATAACTGTTTGCAAATTTTCTTCCATCGATATTAGCAGGAAAATTGTGGTTAAACAGCTGCACGGGACCACGGCTAACCAAAATATTAACAATATCATTAGTCATACTGGCGGGCCACGAACCGGGATCATCACCACAATCTAAACAGCTACTTGATGACGATAAATTGCTTACAGGTTCTTTAGCACTACTTTCTCTTTTTTTAGTTTCACTGGAGTCTCCTTCTGAAGGACTAACATTTTCTCTTCAGATACCTCCATAACTTCTAGATTTAAAGCTGCGCTTGTTGAAGCTACATCTACGTCAACATTCTCTCGACATTCAGAGTCCCTATTTTCTGGTTTGCTAAAAATTTCTCAAGAGATCCCGCTAGTTTTTTTTCTCTGTATCTTTTCTCGTTTTGCCGTCGAAATTGAGCTCCTGAAATTTTTTTCCTATTTTGCGGTTCCTGGAATTTTTTGAAAAGTTTAGTATACGGTTGTACAAAAGTAACTTAAATTCCAAAGGGCTCGATCATTCCACCCATTATTGCGAACAACCTTTATTAGGGGTCAACATTGAAATCGCGAAAAAAAATCAGCTTTTCCATACATTTTGTATGGAATAGTTATTTTTTTTCGCGATTTCACCGTTGACCCTATAGTAAAAGTTGTTCGTATTTATGTGTAGAATGACTCCCTTTCGGGATTTAAGTTACTTTTGTTACACCCTGTATAGGTATAATTTTAATATTTTTTTTTATAAATCTTCACTCTTAAGTTGTATAACAGAAAAAAATACCCTTTAAATCACAATAATAATCACAATACTACTGCGAAAAAAAATGTTCATACCTACTGCACACAAATGTAATGGAATAACTAATTTTTTTTTCGCGACTTCAGAGTTGACCCCATAGTAAAAGTTGTTCGTATTGATTAGATGGAATGTCCCCCTTTCGTTACTTAAGTTACTTTTGTTACACTCTGTATTAATTTTAATACATTTTTTTTAATAAATCTTTACTTTAAGTTTTTTCAGTAAAATAACCTTTAAATTTTACATGAATACCTGCTGTTTATATGAATGCGCCCATATGCTGATTAATTAAACAAAGACACTTACCATAATTATGATTTTTTGCGCCGACGGATAATATAAATAATTTTCTAAATTATTTTTATAGTCACACTTCGCACAAAAATATACAGAATATTATTAATTTTAAGTACCCTGGACCGTTTCCGGATCTCACATTAGGGCTATAACAAAATAATTGAAGTTTGTTGTTCACTCACATCACTTTCGCATTTGTGTTAAATAAATAAAAACAGAAATGAGTATATAGTTTTAAGGGGATTTCCCCTGATATCTGTGGGATTTCCCTATTTCGCATAGAGCACGATACGGATTAACTTTGTTCTCATGAATTTCAATAGATGGCGCTATGTAATGCTACGATATAAAAGAAATATTTGGGCGCCGTTCATCATATTATTTTTATAAGGATAATCTTTTTAGTATTGTGAGGTGACAATGTCTGAATTTTAGTCGATGATTGTCTGATTTGCCGCCTCCCTGAATGCGCCGCCCGCGTGCATTGCACGCCTTGCACGCCCGCTTACGGCGGGCCTGGTTGATGAATATATTAAATAAGAGACGGTCGAGATGTGCTCCCTGAGGTACACCTGATGTATTTCTCTGGAATAGAAGTTCTTATATTTTACAATCTGTACCCTACCATACAAGAAGCTACCCAGCCATGAGATTAAAAGACCAGTTATGCCTATTGCCTCTAGTTTACTCATCAATATATTAAGGATCGCCGTATCAAAGGCTTTTGAAAAGTTAGTGTATATGCAGTCCGGCTGAAATTCAGATTCAAAGCAATCAATTATGTATTTGTGTAGAGCGCTAGGTTGGTAATGTTTGAGTGATCCTTTGGAAACCCGTGTTGCTCGTTTATAATGATGGAACAACACTTCCATGAGAGATAACTGCAAACCAAATAGTCCAAAATTTTAGGTATGGCAGACAGCCAATCAATGCCTCTGTAATTTGTACAAATTATTAAGACGAGAAGCTAGTACGAAGGCACACCGCTTCAGAACAAAGGATGGTATACCATCACACCCTGTCGAGAATCCCGGTTTCAACCTCCAAAATTTTACGTAGTGAAACTTGGCAGCCTTCACTATTAACGGAAAAATCATAATCTATCTTATTGGGTACCACTACATGCTCGCTGTAGACTTCTGAGAAGAAATCCGCGAATAAGTCGACTACCGCTTCTCCATCTTTACTGGTAATTCCATTGCACTCCATAACATTCAGAAGCTCCGTTGAATTATTCTTAGAATTTATAAATTTCCAAAATGGTTGAGGGTCAGAGTGGATCCTGCACTAGGGTGTATCGTTTTTGACTTTTTTCGAAATTCAAAAAAGTATAGTGCGGAAAAGTTGCATTTGGTGGCACCGAGCATCTGTGGTTTTTTTCAGAATTTTTGAACAATACCTAGGGGTCGCGCAATGCTCTTAAAGTTTCTTCTGTTGTATATAGGCAACCCGCACAACAATTTCGCGATTTCAAGTGTTTTCAGAGGTCTGAAGTCGATTTTCTTGCAGTTTGTTTATGTGTATTTGTTGTCTTTGTGGTATAAAGGAATAAAAGACTACGATGTAACGAATTAGAGGAAGAAAACAAGAAATTATAAATACCAGAGTGCTATTTTTCTCGTATTTGGTTCGGTAAGGTTCTTTATACTAAGTGCGTCAAGCAGGAACAGGCTACTCTTTTCTTATTAAAAAAATTTCAAAGGAATACTGAAACCGAAACCAAATTTATTAAAGGTCTGTATTTTGACGGACGTAAGGACCGAACTCTTAAAAAAGAGAAGAAAGGAAGTCGATTTTATCGCAAAGACGAAAGAACATGTATGCTTAGTAGAAGAACCAGGGTCGAAGTTTCTTGGCCATGTTTCACCTTCATCAGGGTCCGCTGATGATATCGTCAAGAGTATGCGATTTTTTTTTGATCAACAGAAAATCGATATTTCTAAATTAACAGCGCTGGGATGTGACGGCACTAACGTCAATACTGGTCGGATCCAAGGTGTGATGCGACTCATAGAGATAGCTATCAACGCTCCTGTGCAGCATGTTGTTTGTCAACTCCATTTGAACGAGCTACCTTTCCGACATCTCATGCGATATTTAGACGGAGAAACTAAAAATCACAAGCAACCGGTGGACCCATTGGAGAAGCTATTTTACAATGCGAAGTGACGAAGTTTGACGCCATCCCCGTTGATTGGATAAAAGACACGGAAGGTTTGACAGATATTAGCACCGATCAGAAATACCTCCTACGTTTATGTACCGCTGTCTCAAGTGGACATTGTCCAAAAGAACTCGGCAAGCAGAAAACAGGCCCTGTTGTACAATCTAGGGGGTTAACAACAGCTAGTAGAGTATTACGATTATACATTAGTACCGGAAAGCCTTCGGAGGTGCTTCGCCAGTTGGCTTCGTATGTAATGAAAGTTTACGCTCCCGTTTGGTACTCAGTAAAAAAGAACCCTCGATTGCCCAGGGTCCAATATATTTATGGAAGTTGATTCGACTGTCACGCTACCTGCCTCTCAAACTGCGGAATATTGTGGACAAGGTTATTCAGAACAATGCCTATTTTGGACACCCTGAGAATGTACTGTTCGCTATGATCAACGATGGCAATCCCGACACGAGAGCTCTTGCTTGGAGAAGAATAAAAAAGGCAAGATCGACGAAGACAACACGGAAGGGAATACGCGCCTTCGAATTGCCCAAATTAAAGTTCAACGCTGAGCACTACGACGATCTCATAGACTGGTCTTCGCACCCTGTGACCGAGCCCCCTCTAACCCGATCACTATCACCCGAAGAAATAGAAGAAAATATTAGGAGTTGAGCATTCTGTGATAAGGAATTAACCGCTTTCCCCTGCCACACTCAGGCTGTCGAAAGGCTGGTAAAATTAGTAACAGAAGCTTTTTCCTCTGTTTTTGGGCCACAATCTCGTGACGCGTACGTGAAAGCAAAACTGGAGTCCAGACAACGGATGCCATCTCTACATACCAAAAAGGACTACGCCGTTGCACAAGAAGAGCGGAAGCGTCCATAGGAAATTCTGATTTTCAAAATTTAATTTTACCAAAGCTGCATTAACGTTAGATTGTATCCATGCTTTATTAACACTTGTTTGTAACAATATTCAATTGGCTTTAATTGTATTAATCTTCCATTATCATATAATCCCAACAAAGCAAATATTATAATTAAAATTTTAATTTATAATGATGTTTAACTCTAATATTGTATTGTACAATAAAAGTAACAAAAGAGCCTAACAATACAACGAACTCCCTCTTTCATTTATACTCCATAAAAAAACAACTAAAAACAAGAGAAAGAGTTCAGAAATGTGACTTTAGAACCCTAAAACAGCTTGAAAACGCAAGATTGTTGTGCGGGTTGCCTATACACAACATAAGAAACTTTGAGGGGATTGCGCGACCCCTAGGCATTGTTCAAAAATTGTGAAAAAAATCACAAATGCTCGGTGCCACCAAATGCAACTTTTCCGCACTATACTTTTTTGAATTTCGAAAAAAAGTCAAAAACGATACACCCTATCCTGCACTCCATATTATTGAGGTAATCCGAATAAAGCTGCCTCAATAGTGATTTACAGCTAGAGCGCAGCATGGTGAAGTAATTGTAGTCCTCATCCCTGCCAGATTTTTCTGAATCTAATGTGAGCTCTTTTTTTTGCGACCAATCATTTTTACTTACTCCCCAGAAAACCAAGTGGGATGTTTCCTGTTGCTACTAAAAACTCTAGGTATAAAGAGATCAAATCCTTCATAAAGAATATCATAAAATCTGGCAACGGCAAGGTTGATATCATCAGAATCGACATACCAAACAAGAGCAGACAAATACTCATTGAGGCCAACGTAATTGCCCTTAGCAAAATCAAAAGTTACATCGCAGAACGTATATTCAATATTCAACAGATATTGGAATTGTCAGATCAAACTCTAGAGCTGCATGATTAATGCTATTGACTTGAAAGAAATCCTCGGCTGGACATACCTGAATAGCTCTATTGTGCGCGAAAACTAAATCTAAATACACATCGCGGCTATTGCTAATCTTACAAATTTGAGATAAGTTGACAAAGTTTGCACTGTCTCAAAAAGTAGATGCCGAACCCCCCTCATCGCACAAAACGAACTCACCATCACGCCACTCATTTCCCAGAGCATTGTAGCCGCCACAGACATATCCCAGATTGGGATATGCCAGGGAAACTTCTTCTACAGCATACCCGTATGCAGAGTATACGTTCTCAGCAGACCCAGGGGGTATATAAACACCCCCAAACACAAATTCACAAGTATTGTAGGTAACTAGAAGGAATAACTGTTCCACGTTTCTAATCGAAGAAGAGTTCACAAGAATGGCGACACCACATTCTGGTAGTAAACCAGATATACATATATTCTTGGAATTTTAAATCTGTTAATTTCGACAGCTTCAAGGTAATTCAATTTCTGGCTTCTACTCTCTGTATGTGTTTCTGATTCGGACCACTTCATTTTCAAAATGCACTTCCAAACACTAATAATTTAAACCACCACTGTGGCTCAATTGGAGAGTATCCTGCAGCGTTATGGGTGTTGTGCTTGTTATTAGTACATGTTTAATGGTTATCACTGATTAATTGTTGGATAAATGTGGAATATGACAATAGGACAATTCTAACCCAACATCAAGGATGGACGGACGTGGGCTTAATTACTCATGTTCTCCCTTCCCTTCCTTAAAGAAATAAAAATATTAATTAACCATTCACGTGGTATCATCCTAGAGTATACATGTTCGACAAGACGTAACCTGCCTGTATTTGTACAGAGGCAGTAGAGTGGGAAAGCTACTTTAGAATATACACCCTAGTCTTCTAGTTCAGTCATCTACTCGATCAGTTACATATACATTAGTAAACCTTTAATGATAGTTTGTACTTGTCCACTTTACTCGACCATTAGCTCTAATGATGAAAACTAGGATTAATATAAAATTAGCGCCGACGCCAATACAGCAAGCAAAACGCCTACCCATCTGTGAAATATATCCTACAATTTGATCCATATGAACTGTATCGCCTGAGTAGATACTGAATATCGGATAATTTTAGAAGTCTGACGCATCTTCTGAGTATATAAATTATTCTTTAAGCTAGATTACATTATTTTTTTACATTTAGGTGTACATTAGATAGCGTTTTACCTGATCTTGAGGGGCCAATTTTCTATCCATTTTATATGGTAGCAAAGTCAACCTAGAAGAGTCAGATGCTTTGAGGTGCAACAATTCAACGTTGTATCATCCCCATATTACACTACATTTGTTCTGAGGTAGGCCTCTAATACGAGATAATATGGATGTATAAGAGTTGTCCTTGAGGGACTTCGTGCACAGTGGTAAGTAGTACTCACGTCCCTACTTCGGTACGAGACTCGTATTCCAAAATTTAGTCAATTATTGATAGCAGTTCTCAGGCATGTTGTATCAGATTTACATTCTGTCTAAAAAGTACTAGGAATTGGTAAATGAAACACAAAATATTTATTGTATCGCCGTCAAAGTAGCCCCCTTCCGAAATAACACATTCGCCCCAACGAATAATCCAATCATCAAAACACTTTTCCAGAATCGACTTCAGTTCTCGTTGGAATTCTCTTTTATGTATTCTATCGATTCAAAACGGTTAGGTTAGTTGAAGTGGTAATTAGTGTTTTGGAAGAAGAAAAAAGTCGGCGAGAGCCATATCAGGTGCATACCGTGGTTGTTCGATGGTATTTGTTGAGTTTTTGGTTAAAAATTCATTCACAATGATAGCCTTGTGAGATGGTGCATTATCGAGGTGCACAATACATTTTCATAAATCTGGCCTTTTTCGACAAATTTGCTCCCTCAAAAGCCGCATATCGCTCGGATAATATTCTTTATTTACCGTCTGACCTTCTGGTAAGAATTCCGAGTGCATAACACCGCAATAATCAAAGAAAACAGTCAACTTTACCTTGAGTTTTTCATCGACTTTGACATGGTTTTTCCGTTTTCGGTTCAGTTGGAAAGCGTCATTCCGAAGCTTGTTGACTGGTTTCCATGTCCAAGTCACGAACTCATGTGTCATCACTAGCTACAATGCGCTTTATGAATATGGGGTCGGAATTTACTCATTCTAGTATGTTTTCAGCAACCTTTACGTGATTCAAGTTTTGAAGAAAATTTAGGACTTTTGGAACTAGTCAAGCGGCAATGCGTTTCAGGCCCAAACAATCTTTCTAAATGGTACAAATTGATTCCTGAGAGTTTGATATTTTTATCCGTTGTAAAAATCGCAAAACAGACTTGTGAGAATTGACATAATCGAGCACTGTAAACAAACTAAATGACAGCTCGCGGTGGTGTAAAAAATGTTGTGCCAAGTTAGCAGCAACAAAAATATTGACAATCCTTTTAGGCGGTTTTTTAATTAATCAATTCCCGGTATATTTTGACAGAACATAGAAGAAAGCAGAATCTTGATTATTTGTTAATTTGATTAGTGACTAAATTAGTGATTATTGTTTATTCATGATTTTCTCCAATACTTTTCACAAAATACAGATGACAATCTGATTGAGTGATAGTAAATCGTGTCGAACCTATCACCTTCTTTACAGATCGGAATTCTTAAGGCCATGGTTCAGCACTATCGACACTCTTGCAGTTTATGATAGAAAAATGAGGTGTTTATTCTATGGAGGCCTGAACTCATTTCTTTCTTTATGCAGCCAATTCCAAGATAAATTATTTCTTCGGAATTCTGAAAGTTATATACCTTCACTAATTATTGCTTCTGAAGATGATCTTCAGTTCTAGCGTTGTTGCTTTTGGCTTTTCCTTTTGTTCCAAAGATTCAATATATCATTCAGTATTGATCTCTTGGGTTTTCTGAATCGATTTTTCTTTAATTCATTTCATATCATATATCATATATTCACTCTTATATTTGAAAATTCAAATCATGATATTTGGAATTTAATTGTACTACATCGTTGTAAATGTACACCTCAAGAAAACAACTACAATTTTTCTGTCAATTCGGCCACATTTGAATCGTTTCATTCAAAAATGATAAACTTGATTTTTCGTGAGTTATCACTTTATATTCCGTGTTATGTTAACTGATTAATGCTGAATGCTAACCCCTAATTTTCATGAAATATCTCCC
Organism: Cryptolaemus montrouzieri; assembly: GCA_013387265.2. Taxonomy (NCBI): domain Eukaryota; kingdom Metazoa; phylum Arthropoda; class Insecta; order Coleoptera; family Coccinellidae; genus Cryptolaemus; species Cryptolaemus montrouzieri. Next base: position 54,626,665 of record JABFTP020000185.1, on the reverse strand, counting down.
ATTTTTGCTTTAAATATATAGTCAAAATGCAGAATGGATAATATAAAGCAAGTTTTTCTCTTTAATCTTGTAAAGTTTCACTCTTTATCACTTTAAATCGTACTGAAAATAAAATAAAATCCTTAAGAATCACTTTGCTGCATTTTTTCCATCTTTCATCTACATAATAAGCTTCTTCGCTAAAAGTTCCAATTAACAGAATCGTAAATTCATTATTTGTCACGCCTTTTGAAACATTTATAACATTTAAAAGAGAATAAATTGGGTAGAATGGTTGGCTATAGGATGTAGTATGCGGCACAGATAAATGTGTTTTTTAATTGCTTATTATATTACTAAGAGCACATGGTTCGAAACTTTTTGTATGGGGACGTCTTTAAAATCTGAAAAATTGCATAGCTCATCATGAAACACTTTTTATTTAAGTTAGTTCCTTTCTTAAGAGGAAGTGAAAAAGATGGACAAAAACTCAATTATATAGATATATATATATATATATATATATATATATATATATATATATATATATATATATATATATATATATATATATATATATATATATATATATATATATATATATATATATATATATATTCAAACCTTTCAAACCTTTCAAACTAATAAATGGTTATTCAGTGTAAGAATATTTCAATTTTATTTACTTATTAATTTCACAAAAATCAGCTTTTCCCTAGTCAAATTTTTCTTTAGTATAGCCCACTTTCATACATAACTACACAATCGGTATGATTCCTGTTTTCTTTATCTGCATTCTCTTTTTGAATATATAGGCTGTTTTCTGAAATTGTGGTAGATATTGTATACGTCACATCTCCAAAAATGCATAGTCAATTTGAATGTATATTTCAAGAATTCTTTGTACCTTGTGGTTTCTGCTTAGCCATCTACTATTTTTTTCATTGCCCCTATAGGACCGAACTCCAAAAATCTATTTCACAGTCGGATGTTGAAACAACACCCTTTATAAGGTGGGCAGATTTCGACTTCTCCGAGCACAATTTTCAGTGCTCGAAATAGTCCCGTTGGGTTCGGTGCTCTAGACCTCCTGACAATAGATAGCTCTTGTCAGGAGGGATTATTTAGAGATCTACGGATTTTTGAATAATTCTTCTTGTTTAAGTATATAGATGTAGACTCTTCGCGAAGGATGTCGCGGAAGATATTAGTTTCATCAAATATTAACCGGCAGGAGGTTTTTCCTGAAAAAGAGGTCTGCAAGTATTCGAATTTTTATGTTCTCACATCTGTTTGTAATTGTTCGTTCCTTTTCTCGAAGTCCGGTAGCGGGATCGCCGACTCGTTCCATAGAGGGCGACTCTCGTATATATGTATAAGAGATGTTTCTTTTCTGAAATCGTTGGGGTCCTCCGATATAGTTGGTTAGGATGCTGTGAAGCGATATATGACACTGATCAACTCCTAATAAGGACGAAACTGCATTATGCGGCTTGGTTTCTCAGCATCCTGCTTAATTGCACTATTGTTGCTCTTGACGGTTGCGTACATGGCAGGCAGATTTGAAAAGTAGCTCTTGTCAGGAGAGATTATACATTGATTTAAAGATTTTTGAATAATTTTCTTGTATCAAGTTCATATATATATATATATATATATATATATATATATATATATATATATATATATATATATATATATATATATATATATATATATATATATATATATATATATACATTTGTCATCTTCAACTAATTTTTCAAAAACTTCAAAATTTCAATCTCAAAATTCAGCTTAACAAATCTGAATTCCTCAGTAAAAACATAGAATTTTTAGGTCACGTTATAACACCCGAAGGCATAGCTCCAAATCCGTCTAAAGTAAAAGCAATTCAAAATTACCCCATTCCAAAAACCGTCAAAGAAATTAAATCATTTTTAGGCCTAATAGGTTACTATCGAAGATTTATCCAGAATTTTGCAAAAATAGTTTCCCATGACAAAATGTTTAAAGAAAGGCGCTAAAAATAAATTCTGACGACCCAGAGTATATTTCAAGTTTTCAACTTTGTAAAGAACTTTTGATGAATGCTCCAATTTTAGCTTATGCAGACTACGAGAAAGACTTCAAAGTTACTACAGACGCATCAAACGTGGCAATTGGAGCGTTCTTTCACAATCTGATCGACCCGTTGCCTACTATTCTCGAACCTTAAATTCAGCTGAACGCAATTACTCGACAATTGAAAAGAACTGTTAGCAGTACTTGACACAACGAAATTTTTCAGACCTTATATTTTTGGAAGAAAATTTACTTTAGAGACAGACCACCAACCACTGGTATGGCTCTACAAATTAAAAGAACCAAATTCTAGGTTAATTCGTTGGAAATTGAAATTGGACGAATTTGACTACGATATTGTACACAAGAAAGGTAAGGAAAATATAGTAGCTGACGCTTTATCTCGTAGAAGTGAATAATACCGAAAACAATGACGCCACTGATACAGACGACAGCTCTATTCTACCAAATATCGAAGAAATTCCAATCTTGACTGACGAAGACTCAGACAGAATTTTAGAATCACAAAATGACGATATTATCCAGAACCCTGAATATTCCGAAATTCTGAAAGAGCTAGAGAACTCTAAAGATCAAAACAACACTCACCAAGACGACCAAAATTCTGCGATACAGTTCATTCAACCCAAGAAGATAACGGTAAAGCTATCCCAATTAGTGAATCTTCAATTAATACTTTTTCCCAATAGAATCATTTTAAATACTAGCGAACAATATAAGGTGAAGTACACTAAACCATTCAATAAAACACCTACATAGTATCCATAAGAAATAATTCAATAACAACCGACTTATCAAAATGTTCAGAGAAATATTTCGACCGAACGAAACTTATGGTATCTTTTCATAGACCACAATCTACGCCAACCTTTCATTCAGTTTTGCGAAGCAAATTTCAACTATGCAGTAAAACTTATAATTTCTAATAATTTTTGCAAAGACGTAACACTAACAGAGAATCAAAAAGACACGGTTAAAACTTACCATGACAAAACCCACAATGGTATTACAGAGACGTATAATTATCTGAAACAAAAATACTACTGGCCTAACATGAAAAACACCAGATATCCACATAGAATTCTGTAAATTAAACAAAATCGACCTACACTTTACAACAGTTAATAATCCAAATTCAAACTCACCAATATATATATAATAGTCCGGTATCGCGCAGATATATATATATAATCGAATCTATCTCCAACTCGATGAAATATATACTCGAAGATATATATATATCAATAATATGCATTATAGAGTTCGGCTTGGTTTGGCTATCCTGCTTAATACTATTGTTGCTCTTACTGCCGTACAGTTAGAAAACAAATACGTACATATGAAAATATAGTATTCGAGATACGCGCAGGATATCCACCGCGACCGTCCGTTAACGTTTTGAGTTCCAATTACAATATCAAACTGAAATTTTATACGCAGCCATAACTAGCGATTTCCAATTGGAGTGAAATATTTTCGAAGTGATACCATTTCCGGTTATACCGGAAGTGGGTCATTACTTTGTTATTTCAAATGGCATTCTACCTTTTTCATTATACATCTAGAACCGACATTTGAGCAAGGCATGGAATACCCAAGTTGTTGGCTCTTATCTGTCAAACTTTTGACAGACTTATTTATTTTTGTTGTAAACTCGATTTTTGAGGAACATTTAAAATAATTGTAGCTCGTAGATCTTTTGCACTACAGACACAATTTTTACTTGGATAGATAGAAGAAGCATCAAGGAATTTTTTGAGCAATCTACACATGTCAAATGGTTATTGCGTTGTTTTGTATGATTTTTTCAATTTGGCCTTTTTCAAACAGTAATAATTCAATTTTTTCAAATGGCACGTGCCAATTTTTATATCGCCATCAGATGAAACGTCAAATTTCAGATAATAAAATTGCTGATTATTCAAACGAGGATATGTTTCATCTCTTTTTAATTCATGGCGAATGTCAAAAAGTGGTGGATAGAACTTGCAGGCAATTCAATGACCAATTTCCAAATTTGGCGCCTATGAGTAAAACAAAATTTCGAAGGATTAGAAGCAATTTTCTGCAATTTGGAGGAACAAAATACATAGAAACTAGAAGAAAACCAATTCTCGAGGACGACGACAATCAAATTAATACGCTAGCGTATTTTCGTGCCAATCCACATGCGTCCATTAAGTCAGCATCAGTGGATATTGGATTGAGTTATACTTCCATTCAAAGGATCCTTAAGAAATATAACATGCACCCGTATTCTTCTATCAGACTACTAAAATAGAAACCAACTGACCTTCCCAAGCGGCTAAATTTCTGTGAAAATATATTAATTCGGCTTCAAGAAGATGAGACAATTCTGCAAAAAATTATATGGTCTGATGCAGCCAAGTTCAATGAAAGTGGAATAACCAACAGGAGAAATCGACATTTTTGGGCCACAGAAAATCCACATTTCTTTGAGGTTATCGATTTCCAAAATAAATTCAGCATGAACGTTTTTGCAATTTTAACGAATGATTTGTTGGCTTATCACATTTATGAGGAAAATCTTAATGGACGAAGATACCTGGAAATTTTGAGAGGAACATTAGCAAATTTTTTAGATGGATTACCCCTTAACATTCTGAGGGATTGCTATTACCAAATGGATGGTGCACCAGCACATAAAACACGAGCTGTAGATCGGCAGCTAACAGAAATGTTCGAGGATAGATGGTGGGGTAATCAAGGACCAAATTTATGGTCTCCGCGTTCTCCGGACCTGACGTCCCTTGATTTTTATTTATGGGGCAAAATCAAGAGTGAAGTGTATATTATTCCTGTAAGAAGTGAAAAAGAGTTTCTAGAACGCATTCATATTGCTTTTCGTAATATTGATCCTGAGGAAACTAGGAGGGCAACTCATCATGTTCGTATACGAGCTATCAAGTGTATCGAGCAGAATGGGGCCCAGATTGGACATTTATTGAGATCGTAAATTAGTTTTCTCCTATGATGTTTGCTATCATTTATTCGTATTAATGTAATTATCTTCGATGATTTGTTTTCGCTTAGTTCCTACAATTTTTATTCATCCGAATTGTAGAAAATTGCTTCTAATGCTAATGACCAGTAGTTTTATTCCAAATGTGTTGTATTTTTTGGATATTTTCAATCTGAAATAACGACAATTCTTGTTGAAATATCAAATTCGAATGAACGAAGTGACAAGTACATTAATTTTAGGCACCTGTCAGGTGAGCGTAGCCAGTTCAGCTACTTGATTCAAATATTTCAAAGCATTCTCTGTTAGTTCTTGCAAAATCATCAAAATTCAATATATTCCCAAATTATTTCGGAACTATAAAAGATGGGTATAGTACATGCTGACACAATTCCATCTGAAATTTGACGCTTCATCTGATGGCGATATAAAAATTGGCACGTGCAATATGAAAAAATTGAGTTATAGCTGTTTGAAAAAGGTCCAATTGAAAAAATCATACAAAGCAACGCAATAAGCATTTTACATGTGTAGATTGGTTAAAAAATTCCTTGATCCTTCCTCTATCCACCCAAGCAAAAATTGTGTCTGTTGTGAAAAAGATCTATGAGCTACAATTTTTTTAAATGTTCCTCAAAAATCGAGTTTATAACAAAAATAATTAAATAATTAAATAATTAAATATGTCGAAAGTTTTGACAGATAAGTGCCAACAACTTGAGTATTTTATGCCTTGCTCAAATGTCGGTTCTAGATGTATAATAAAAAAGGTAGATTGTCATTTGAAATAACAAAGTGATGGCCCACTTCCGGTATAACTGGAAATAGTATCACTTCGAAAATCTTTCACTCCAATTGGAAATCGCTAGTTATGGTCGCGTATAAAATTTCAGCTTGATATTGTAATTGGAAATAAAAGTTTTTCACGGGCGGTCCTGGTGGATATATATATATATATATATATATATATATATATATATATATATATATATATATATATATATATATATATATATATATATATATATATATATATATATATATATATATATATATATATATATATATATATATATATATATATATATATATATATATATATATATATATATATATATATATATATATATATATATATATATATATATATATATATATATATATATATATATATATATATATATATATATATATATATATAGAAATATATATATATATATATATATATATATATATAGAGTTATATATATATATATATATATATATATATATATATATAGGAGTTATATATATCTATGGAACTGAGTCGGTGATCCTGCTACCGGACTTCAAGAAAAGAAACGATCAATAACAAACAGATATGGGAACGTAAAAATTCGAATACTTGTAGACCATTTTTCGCCGGTCCGTGAATCACAAAACGGTTCATAACGAGCGAAATAGCGGTACTCTAGACCTCTTTTTCAGGAAAAACCTCCTGCCGGTTAATATTTGATGAAACTAATATCTTCTGCGACATCCTTCCCGAGGAGTCTACATCTATAAACTTGAGACAAGAAGAATTATTCAAAAAATCGTAGATCTATAAATAATCCCTCCTGACAAGAGCTATCTATTGTCAGGAGTTCTAGAGCACCGAACCCAACGGGACTATTTCGAGCACTGAAAATTGTGCTCGCAGAAGTCGAAATCTGTCCACCTTATAAAGGGTGTTGTTTCAACATCCGACTGTGAAATAGTTTTTTGGATTTCGGTCCTATAGGGGCAATAAAAAATTTTTAGATGGCTAAGCAGAAACCACAAAGTACAAAGAAGTCTTGAAATATACATTCAAATTGACTATGTATTTTTGGATATATGACGTATAAAATATCCACCACATTTACACAAAATATCCTATATATTCAAAAAGAGAATGCAGATAAAGAAAGCAGGTACCATACCGATTGTGTAGCTATGTCTGAAAGTGGACTATACTAAAGAAAAATTTGACTAAGGACAAACTGATCATTTTGTAGAATCAATAAGTAAATAAAATTGAAATATTTTTACACTGAATAACCATTTATTAGTTGGTTTGAAAGGTTTGAATTATCGCAAAATTTGTAAAAAAAAACGAGGTGACATACAGGCCTTGTGAGATGGTGCAAAATCCATGTGTTTCCTTTCCTCAAATCTGGTCTTTTTCGAAGGATTTGCTTTCCTAAACGCCGAACGCTCAGGTAATATTCTTTATTACCGTCTAATCTTCTGGCAAGAATTCCGAGTGCCCAACACAGTGATAATCAAAGAAAAACATCAACATCATCTAGATTTTTGATCGACGTTGACGTGGTTTTTTTCGGTTTCGGTTGAGTTGGAAGGCGCTATTTCCAAGCTTGTTGACTGTTTTGCATCTCAAACTCATAAACCTATGTCCCATCACCAGTTACAATGCGTTATGTGGGGTCTGAATTGACTCGTTCTAGCATGTCTTCTGCGACCTTTACGCGATTCAATTTTTTTTTAATTCAGATTTTTTGAAGGTAGTCAACTTTCATGATTTGACACAGAAAGTTCTTTGCCTATCTCTCTCAAACGTAAGTGACGATTTTCAACTACCATTTCCTTCACTTTATCGATGTTCCACAGTACAACAAAACATAATTAGAAGAAAATCTGTCTGATCTGGAAATACAATTAAGCAATTTATTCGCGCGACCAACTATCAACGTGCAGAGTAAAACATAGTTTCGAGTCTATATAAACACAAAAATCCTCGATGGGACCAATCGTTTTCAAGGAACACCGTCGATTATATACGTAAATATCGAGAAACTAGATCGTAATTGTCTGGAAAATTTAACATATCTGCACTTGGAAATATTTAGATTCAATTTATTTGTATTACACCATATGTTAAGAGTTAAATAAGAACGAACTACTTTCAGCTTCTGCATGAAATACCTATAGGGGAATTGCAACAATTTAGTAGAATGCTTGTTAGGGACTAATTGAGTGGCGCCTAGTTTCCTGAAGTCTGTGACCAGTTCGCTATTAATGAGCTACAATTTCTCATTTTTCACTCAATAATGCATATAGGGTACCCACATAGGTCCAATATTATTTATTTCATTCATTCATGATCTGAAGGCAGGTTTTAGCGACTGTAATTTTTTATATATATATATATATATATATATATATATATATATATATATATATATATATATATATATATATATATATATATATATATATATATATATATATTTCATATATATATATATATATATATGCAATATATATATTTCATGAAAAAATATAAATCCACCACCCGGTGATTAATACCATTGCCAGGCAGTGATTATAATCAAAACATATCCTGGAATCATTATATATTAGGATAACGTTAAATGTTATGAGAATATTTCAATCTACCAGAATATATATAAACTATAGCACCATCAGACAATGACATCAATGTACCAACTAGTAGTGTCAGAGGCTTTCTCCCCGGAAAAATCCAGTGTACGGACCTTAGTCAAGTAACACTGAATGTTACTCTTTCATAGTTTTCTTTGTCTGAAGTGATGAACGAGCTAACAGAATACTGCTCTGAATATAAATATGATAAAATTGTCAGCTAATTATACTACAATTATATATACAAATAAATAAAATATGAAATGAGATTCTGAGCAGTATAAACTAAAGAGAAAACCTATGACTCTACCTCATTATTTTTTCGGAAAGAAACGAAGAATATCACAAGATTTGATGACTGTTATCATCTGTAACTGTTCAAATAAATTTTTCTTCAGAACCAAAATCTCAATATTTTTGTGAAGATTCCTAGAAATAACACCTGTTATAAAAATAATAATCGGTAGAATAAAAATTTTTCATTTTCCTTATTTTTTAATCATATATTTAGAAATTTTTTATTGTATTTATTTTGTATATTATGTGTTTCGGGTAAAGCAGTATCAATTATATATGTTATTCGATTCTGTTTATCAGTAAGAATGATATCTGGCCTATTGTGTTTTACAGCTCTGCTGCATAGAATTGTTTTATCAAAATAAAGTTTATATTTCTCGTTTTCACAAATAATCTCAGGTTCATATTTGTAACATTTTTTTCTTTTGGGAATGAGGTCGTGTTTAATTCCTAGATTAAAATGAATAATAGCGACGGCATTATGTCTTTCTGAATAATCTGTTGAAGCAAGGACTGAGCAAGAGTATATATCTATAATTCCTCGTGAAAACAACCTCATCCTGGATCGCAATTGCCAAGCCTTCTGTTTCAGCGAACAATTCTCCAGATACTAACCATCTATTTGATGCGATTTCATCAATATAATCATTCTACAATTCTTCAGGGGGCTTTCCGTGTAATTACTTCTGCATCGAACTTTCTCTTTTAGAATTATTACCGAATATATCTAAATCTACCTCTTGCATTGTTAAGTTCAGAGGTGTAATATTATAATCTGAAGCAACAACAATATCTTGTGATTTAGACGTTCTCTGCTTATCATGAAAATGGGAACGTATATGAAAAAGCTGTTTACTATGAAGATTATTCAAATCAGTTGATGATAATTCCAAGTCTGTTGTAATATAAACTTCTATTTTTTCAGTACTGCTATGGTTAATTGTCTTCTCTTGAACAAAAAAAAGATATTCATATGTACTCCTTGATGAATTGGCTCGATTTCTATATTGGAAATCTTTATATAAACAGAAGTGATCTTTTCCTTTTCTATAGTAAGATTTTTACATTTTGGAAGCTCAAATTCCATATGAATATCATTGGAATAGTTGAAAGTAATCTCAAGTAGACTTTTCAAATGAGACCAGCATATAACTTAATATCATCTAAATAAATTAAGTAACTTAATTTGAATTCAGTTGATTGACTCTTTATTTTGAAGCCGAAACTAGTAGCATTTAATTCATGAGATAATGGATTAAGGCCAAGACAAAACCAAAGAGCACTCAAAGAATCACCTTGAAAAATGCCTCTTTCGATTGGAATTACTTCGGATTTGAACGATTGTTTTGAAATTATATAAATAAATACATACACACACGGACGATATATATATATATATATATATATATATATATATATATATATATATATATATATATATATATATATATATATATATATATATTATTTCAGGTGCTTAATAGCTGGCCAATTATTCGCTTTATAAAAATACGGCATCAAGCAAAATATAGATGCCGTGTGGTTTTTTTCTGCTCAGCAACAGTTTTTCATATAATGTCATCTTGCTCATTACTTAACTCAAAGGATTATTTAAATATTATTCATTTCAATTTAGCACTAAAATATAACCTCACTCATAAGAGACAGAATATAACAAAATGAACATTTTATTAAGATAGAACAATTTTATGCATAGTACCATTAGAAGACAATAGACCCGTTATCGTACTTACTATGATATATGCATAATATACAACGTAAATAAAACGGAAAAAGTATGTGACCCCACACGAAGAAAGGTAGCTAGTGACTAGAAAATCGTCTTGTATATCTTCAAACAATTCCCTACCCACTGAGTATCCTATATATATATATATATATATATATATATATATATATATATATATATATATATAAATTTAAAGCCTCGATTTTCCGGTTTTAAAATAAAAATATGGAGAATCGCTCGGACCCGTCGATTTCTGATTCGAGGGGGAACAACTTTTCCGATTTTTTCATCCCCGGGGGTGAGCACAACCCCCTGATTTTAAATAGGAATGAGGGGTGTTGCGATACCTCATTTTTTGAAGATCTTACTACCTGGCACTAAATGTTCGCTTCAAAATATTCATGGTTAACGAAATGGCGGCTAAAAAAGTGGAAGACTACTTACTTTTGTGACTAGTTTATTAAGTGCTGAAAATGGGTACCATTCACTTCCATGCAGTAAAGAGCGCTGATGTATGACTAGCTTGTGTTGAATTTTCCTCGAGGTATGCAACCTTTTTATCTATTTGTTAATTTTTTATTCGAAAAAGGAGACAGACCATGTGTTTGATTTACGTTAGTCTATCTTGAATTTTCAGGAACGTTGAAACTGTTTCAAAGCCATTGTGAATTTGTAGTGAAATTAAAATGGTGTATTCCGTAGAAGAAAGGGTGGAAAAGATAAATTATTTTTTAGAAATAACGACTCTGCGCAATTAACAGCGGCTTTATTCAACAATGACATCCTGAAAAAATGTATCATCTGCTTACGTTGTGCAACAGGTTGCTAAATTTGACGCTACTGGTTCAGTCGTCAACAAAATAAGGGTGTATGAAGGAGACGAAGCGAGGGAAGTGGCTCTCTTAGGTCTCGTAGCGATGGATTCAACCCTTAGTACTAGGAAATTGTCCAATGTGTCTGGTGTTTCACACACAAGAATCATGAGAATTTTAGGAAAACATAAGTTTCATCTTTTTAAGATACGATTGGTTCAGGAACAGAATGAGAATGATTTTAATCGCCGACTCATGTTCTGTGAAGTGGTCAATGAAATTATTAACAATAATGCAAACTACATGTTCATTATCTGTTTTTCGGATGAGTGTTCATTTTACCTTAACGGCACCGTAAACAGGCATAACTGTCGATACTGGTCAGATGAAAATCCAAGATTATTTCGAGACGAGCATACTCAGCATCCCCAAGAGTTAAATGTTTGGATGGGTATTTATGGAAATCACATCGGCCCTTTTTCTATACCCAGTAAAATCACTGACCGAATTTATTTAGAACTATTACAGAACGCTATTTATCTAGCCCTCGTGCAAGTATTGGGGTATGAAGAAGATCAGGAAACGATAATTTTTCAACAAGATGGCGCACCACCTCATTTCCTTCAACATGTGCGTCAGTTCTAAGATGAAAATTTTCCTCAGGCCTGGATTGGAAGAAGGGGCATATTGAGTGGCCATCTAGATCACCTTATCTGGCGCCACTGGACTTTTTTACTATGGAGTCACCTGAAATCTAAGATTTACGCTACCCAACCTGAGTCACTGGATGATTTTCGATTTCGGATCATTGATGAATGCCGTCAAATTGAACCAGAAATGTTGATTAATGTACGTGAACGGTTTGAGCAAAACTTATTTTACTGCATGGAAGGGAATGGTGCCCATTTTCAGCACATAATAAACTAATCACAAAAGTAAGTAGTCTTCCACTTTTTTAGCTGCCATTTCGTTAACGATGAAAATTTTGAAGCGAAAATTTAGGGTCAGATAGTACTCTATAAGATCTTCAAAATAAGGTATCGCAACACTCCTCATCCCTATTCAAAATCTGTGCTCACCTCCGGTAAGGGATGGAAGTTACGGGGGTGAAAAAATTGGAATAGTAATTCCCCCTCGAATCAGAAATCGACGGGTCCGAGCGATTCTCCATATTTTCGTTTCAAAACCGGAAAGTCGAGGTGTTAAGTTTTCGTTGGACTACTCTGTATATATATATTACTTCGTTCTCCGTAACAGCTGACTCCTTTCCAATCAAATGTCCAACAAGTGTTTTGTAGTTCTACCTCAAATAGTACTGTACATGTACACGCAATTTTAAACGTCTTTTCCTCGAAAAGTATAATTTAGTAACTTGATACCTTTCTTCGCGTAGGGTCACATATATGGAACTAGACGACGAGATTAAAAAAATGTGGAAGATGAGAGGAAAAAATATTCATTTTATCGGTTATTGTTTTCACAACTAGTGTGATTTCTACAAACTTTCTCAAAAATTTTGAAATTTTAGGTCTGAAGAAGAATTTATATAGACAGTTACAGAAGATGAAGATCATCAAATTTCATAATGTTCTTCATTGATTACTTTTCGATGAAAATCATTAGGGAGAGTCATAGGTTTTCTTTTTATTTTCATTCACTTTCGTTGACAGACCAAGAACTAGATTCTCAAGGAGGATTATTCAAAAATGTTGGAATTGTTGAGTAGTATTTATTTATTTTGACCTATTGGCCTCGAATGTTTCAGAAATATTTTGAAAAATAACTGCCTTCCATTAGTGCTAATGTTTGGTAGAGATATTTGTGGATTCTCTCATCATTGCCTCAGTTATTTAGATAACTCAGAGGATTCATGATTTTAGGAACGATCGCGGCTCATCCACAAGAACAAACTGCCACACTGCAATCACTTACTGCAGCGGTTTGCGCAAACTGATTTCCATAAGTAAATAAGGCACTTAACGCCAAACACGGCGTTTTTGCGGTTGTCGAGATGTACGAGGTGGACAGATTTCGACGTTTCAGTACTGCATCTATGTGAAATATAGTGAATATTGGACGACTCACCTTAACCGTGTCTTTTTTTGCGTGAGGAATTCATTGCTACAAACACATTCAAACTAGCTCTTTTAGTTTCCGTGTTATTTTAAAATTTTGATAATTGTCGGAATCAATCGAGGGCCAAAATCACGGTTGTTATTGAAGTTGTAAACACTGTTCTGTTTTGTCATCAGACAATATTCATGTTATGACATTTTATTTATGTTTATTTTTCCTTTAACGTGCTATTTCTGCCTTTCGGCTAATGACACGCTGGGGAATTCTGTCACCTCACTAACCCGGGAATTTTGCCGAACCCCTCTCGTGTCGAGGAAAGGGATCTTTAATGTCCAACACATCTCTGTCAGACAGAACCGACGGCTTTACATCTCTTTAGAAAGATGGACACTCAAGCGATTCCCAGAATCCGAAAATCGCACCGACTTTGTGGGGAGTGAACCCAGGTAACTCTGCGTAGGAGCCGAGCATCATATCCCCCACGCCACCGAGCCGGCTAAAATTTTTTTTAGTAACTCTGTCGAGCCACAGAATTTACACGGAATTATTGAAATCGCTTGAGTATGCTCTGTGCACTCATTATGTAGAATTGAACTACGGGCAGAATTTCTTTTTTGTCCAACGGTTATTGAGTTATAATGCAAGCTTGCGTTTTTTAAATATGAATTATCAGTAACCTCAATTTTGTTGAATTTTATTCTTATTTTCAAAAATATATCATATTTAAAAATACGATAATTGTTCAAATTCTTCCCAACTTTATTTAGCAACTCAATGTCCATTCACAGAATTTACATAGAATGATTCAAATAGCTGAAGAATGTTCTGTATCCCATTATGACGGGTAAAAATTAATTCTTGTAATGACATTTCAGATAAATTATTCAATCTTTCTTCATCAGGTTACAACTGATATGAATGTTATATCATTGCATCTTACGTTTTTAACATTCCGTACTCCGAAAGAAAATCTTATAGGATCATTTTGTTGTTCGCGTGTCCATCCATCTCTCTGTCTGTTTGTCTGTCACGCATTTCTCAGGAACAGAAATAGCTTGAAGTAGAAATTGATACTGAATACTCAGGTAAAATATATTACAATTGTGAAAAAATCATACATCTAAGTCAACGCAATCCAAAGATACAGCTTTTTTGTTTCTTTTCTGGCATATTTTAACACTGTCAAGAGAATCTAAACCGATAAGGCTTTTCCCGTTGACCTAGAAACATGAATTTGGCGAGAATCAATGTCTTATATTGAAGATATAGGAAATAATCCGAATCCCCTTGACCTGAGGAAGGCGTGAAAGTATCGAGTTGAGATAGATACCAAATACTCAGATCATCATTCTCTGGAAGCTGTGAAAAAAACATAATTTTTTTTCTGCAATCGCCTAATAAAGTAGGCTCTAGCTCTGTTGTTCAATGAATGTCACATAAACGTGAGTTAATCCTTCAAAGCGGTAAAAATGAAATTCGCCCGGTTCAATAGTTACTTTTTGTCAGATCACTCACTAATATTCTTATTTATTCATAATTGATTGAATTTAATGAAGTAGAATTGATACTGATAGAGATCACTCCACCAGATATTGCTGCATGGGCAGAGAGCTTTCATGGATTTAATTCAATAAAAATCAAGACAAAATATGAAAACACTTTGAATCGTTCTCAATAAAAATCAAGACAAAATATGACTTAAAAACACTTTGAATCGTTCTCAGCACGGTTCACTGCAAAACAAGTGAACTGTCAATATTCCTGATGCAAAACGAACATTCAGCACGTTGTTATTATTATTATTATTATCGATATTCACCCTAAGGTGTTTTGCACTCCTCTACGGGAGGTGTATAACATTCATCTGTTCGGTGTGTAAATTGACAATATCTATTAATCCGCGTCCTCCTTCTTTGATTCCAGATATCGATTTTCGATATCAAAAGGATTCAGCTCTGATGTGACCCTTTCCAGGTTATCATGGTCATGGCATTGTTGTGTTTTCCCATATACTTCCTGACGGTTCTAGGTGTCGCCAACAGTACCGCTTTCTTCATGGGTTTGTACATATGTTCGTTCAGTTCCAGTTTCTTGATGTTCTTTTGTAAGTTCTTCGGTAAAATTCCAGTTGTGGACATTATCATTGGAAGTGTTTGAACGGATTCCATTCTCCACTATTTGCTCATGCTTTCTTCCAGGTCTCGATACTTCGCAATTTTCTTGGCATGTTTCAGCTCCAATTTATTGTTGTTGGGAATGGCCACATCTATCAAAGTTGCCGCCATAGGAAATTTATTTATAAGTATGATGTCAGGTCTATTGTACGCGACTCGTTGATCGGTGAGAATTGTATGGGCCCAGTACAGTTTATAGTTTTCATTTTCAAGAATTGGCTCTGGGATGTATTTGTAGTATGGGACTTTAGTTGCTTGCGTGAGCTTATGCTTTTGTGCCAATTCTTGGTGCATAATTTTGGCCATCGCGTCGTGTCTCTCCTTATATTCTGTCGACGCGAACATCTGACATCCTCCTACTATGTGTTGTATCGTCTCCGAAGTCTGGCATCCGTATCTGCATGTGTCTGTCGCTACAGATGCGTCTTTGACGATGAATTTTAGATAGTTTCTGGTTGGAATAACTTGGTCTTGTATCGCCAAAAGGAACTCCTCCGTCTCAGGAAACATCTGTCCGGAGGTGAGCCAGTAATTCGACGCAAATTTGTCGACATGTGGTCTGCGCACCTCGTTGGGATGTCTCCCGTGTAGCGGTTTCTCCTTCCACATCCGAAGTTTTTAATCATCGCTCTTGTGACGAGTCTGTAATGTACCTGACCAGCCTCTATGTTATGCCTATGATTGCTATAGGAATTAAACAAAGAACAAATTTACATTATCACTTCGGACTTGGACCAACTGTCTACTATCTAATGAAAATGAATCTTTCTCTCATTGAATTTGTCCCGGTTATCATATAACATGGCACAACATGTAAAATCGAACCACCCAGAATGTTTTAATGCTTCACTTCTTGGAATACGGAAAACATAAAACAAAGAACTTTGAAAAACTAGAGAATTTTTTGGAATTCTTGTCGACCATGAATTATGTGGCGCCCGTGACCCCAAATTTTGCGAGAACTATATGTATTTCATAAGATACTTTGTCAGTGATTACCATGAATTGTGTGGCGCCAGTGATCCTAAAATTTGACAGAACCATATGTATTTCATAAAAAACTTTGCCCAGCTCAATTTAGTCAATGGTATATATAGGACACAATTACATTCAATTCAGACTCATTCATTCAGACTATTCATTCATTATTCACCCAGCATTCATGATTCAGCTCTCAACAGAGCAAATAAGCATTCAGTTACCAATAATTTTAAATGAGCAACTAATAAATGAGTGTTATGTTATTTTGTTAATATATGTTAATTACAAATCTAACCTATGTTCGTATTCATTTAGATATAAAGGAGTTGAGTTGTCTACTTCGTAAATAGTTCTATGGAGAATTGAAGTATTCGCTTTTTATTGGAAGTAGTTCCGCAAGTTCTAAATCTGCTGAACCAACAGCTTCGTGATATCGGCTAGTCCTCTACCTCCTTGATGTCGCGGAAATGTAGTTTTTTTGATAGCGCTCTATGGGTCGTGTTTGTGTGCCTTCGTCAGCAGCGTTTTCACCTTTCGTTATAGATTATCGATATTGCTCCAGGCAATTATTCCAAAGGAATAATTCAGGATTGAGTATGCGTAAGTGTTTATTGCCTTGAACATATTCTTGCTGTTAATGTTTGTACGAAGCAGTTGTCTAACTCTCTTGATGAATTCGTTGGTCAGCTACTTTTTCATTCTTCCATGATCTTTTTATCAACTATATTTGAGGATGAAAAATATGGAATCAATTTGTCTTCTCTTAACAGACAACAATAGGATGAATATAACTCAGATCGACTTTTTAAAGATATTTCAACGGTTAGTGCACTAAATATGTAGTTGAGATGAATGAAATTGGGAAAACGCCAATGGATTAAAGCTACCAATATCTGAATTTTATACTGGCCACTGTTTCCGCAGGACATCGGCAACTCTTCTAGTTAAGGGGGGGAGGGGTATTTTACATTACAGATGCAATGTCTCTCATTACAAAGACAGTAAAAACCCCGAAACTTTGAATTTGCCATTACATTATGTAAAAAAGTTTGCTTTCATGAACGTATTCCGTTTCTTCTAAGAAACGCGTAAATGTATGGACTTTAAATTGATACCAGATCAGATACTCATATCTGCTAGCCTTTCGATCTTCGAAAATATCGAACATCTCAGTCAACGCTTTCGGAAAATACAACCGCCTATGTTACGCACTCAAAACATTTTTGTTTTTGCAAGCGAATCAAAACCTATGGGTTACTTTGCCTTAAAATAGAATCATGAAATTTACCGATAAGTAATGTGTTTTAGCAAGAAAACTTGCAATTGCATAGTGAAAATGATTATTTTTTGTCATAATGAACGAATTCTTCTCTTTTCAAGATACGCGCTTGAGTTGCGAATTAAAATTGATACCAGATATTCAGATCTGCAATCCCTTTTATCTGGGAAAAAATCAAAGATTGAATTCAGCGCAACCGAAAATTACTGTTGCTTATATCTCATTCTGCAGTAATGGATCGGGTGTCAAATGAGGAAAACAACTTATTTTTATTTTTTTATATTAACTTTTCACCTACACTTTATTTATTTCACTTAACTCATTAACTGATTTGGTTGATATGATCTATAACTGATTGAATTCTTTAGATAAATGCTGGTAAGTACTGTTGTAAATGAACTGAACGTCCCTTCTCGACTGAATGAAAGTTTATATCTTTGCCTCATGGTATAAATCATATGCGTCTCTTCCGAATAAATAATAAACACTTTACCTTTAGAGCAGTTTACTTCAGTTAAATATTAAGATTTAACGATGAAAACAACATACTTTCGATAACTGCCATTATTTCTATTGAAAATGAATTATTCAATGGGCTAATTGCGAAAAGATATTATATCAAGATTTTTATGGGTAAACGAGCTAGGTAGTTCAGTCTGTAAGTATTAAAATAACATGGGAATTTGGGACAAGATATTTGAGATTTTATTGTAATACATATTATATATAATATATAATAATATTTATGAATTTCTTCAGTATTGTTTGTTTGGTATACCTTCAAGGTTAGATTTCGGAACCTACATAACCCTTGGTGTGCAAATCCTACTCGCTTTTGAGGAATTTTTTTCTAATAAGGTATGTTCACCTTTATCGTTCACATTGCAATTAATGAAAATATATTTTTATATTATGTGCTAAATTTCGTTGATTGAAGGCTGAATTTAATTATTTTTTATGGTTGTGTAGATCTCATTGTAACAAAGTTCCATAGGCCTGAGTAAGTATTTTTATGTTCCTATGTAGATACCGAACGTTTTCAACACAGAATTCAATTTCTTCATTCTCGCTAGAAAGAACGTTCATTAAGTTCTACTAATACATCAGCTCGAAGAAAACCACCAAGCACTGAAATATCCAATAGAAAAAAAAATAACAAGGAGGGAAACATTAAGACGGGGCATATCCTTTCATTTAAATTGAAAAAAAATTAATTTTCATTTCAATCTATTGAATACCAATTTATCCTAGAAAACTAAGGGAATAACGAGTTTGAGATCCAATTATTTGGTATTAACATAGATCATAAACTTAATGATATATATTAATTAGTTTACAGATAACTTGAAGCATTGATGAGCACACAAGAGTTTCGAACATCTCAATAGGTCATGGGAAAGTAATATAAACATAGCTTTGGTAACGCCCTGTACAGTAACGAGAGGATATGGATGATTAAGGTTTTCGTACCACGTGTTTGGCGCTTTCGGAATGAGATACATAACACCTCCGCAAGAATTTGGGGTGTAAAAATTTCAGTCAAATTGGCGCCACTCGTTAGCAATGATAGACATATGCATATCCCGTTATAAAGTAAGGAGACGCTCAGTTGAATGTGACAGTTCGGTGGTAATGCGATATTCTGTTAAAAAGTATTGAATGGATGATTTGGTATCCTTTTAAATTGAGTAATTAGAACCGACAGTGTTCTGACGTTCAATCGAGTTTTTATAGTTTCATACATAATTTGCTTTTCTTTTAAAAACGAAGTCAAATTATTAGTCTCGAAACTTATATGTTAT
Organism: Cryptolaemus montrouzieri; assembly: GCA_013387265.2. Taxonomy (NCBI): domain Eukaryota; kingdom Metazoa; phylum Arthropoda; class Insecta; order Coleoptera; family Coccinellidae; genus Cryptolaemus; species Cryptolaemus montrouzieri. Next base: position 54,607,042 of record JABFTP020000185.1, on the reverse strand, counting down.
ACATGCAATAATGAATTACCATTTACATGAAGTATATATTTCGTATTGGATTTGTTTGCTTACAGGGCTTCTTGGAGGAGGCGAGTTAGGTGAGATAATTGTTCCGGGATGGTAAGTTTGAGCTAGTGATCTTTTTTTTAACTTTTGTTACGATTTATTGATTGTTTTTCACCATGGATCTTTGACTACTTGTGAAGAATGAAGTTTTTTGTTTTAAAAAACTGGATAGTATGATAAGAAATGTTGAGTTATCACCACAAGTTCGGGATATTGTACTCAGTCGTCACTGAGATTTATAACTGTGAATTTCAAAATTTAAAAAAGCCTATAATCGTAATTGAAATAGCCTTACGTTAGATTGTCCGATGTGCAGAGGGATCGAATAAATGCTCTCGTTGAAGAAAGGGTGACACAGAAGGATAAAGCGGCCATAATGGGGGTATCACGGGGTGAATTCAAAACCCTACGCCCGATACGTGGAACTACAATCTCTGCAAAATAGGCCTAGAAGAAATCGTAGGAAGATCACTTCTGAAAAACAAGACCGCGTTTTGTGCCAAATTGCAAGGAGAGACCCTAGTGCGTCGCACCGCATATTCCAAAAGAATTTTTGAAAGCAACAAGCATCAGTGTATCAGTCCAAAAAATACGTTATAGACTTCGTTCAAGAGGTTTATACAGCAGAAGGCTCTTAAGAGTTCCAGAGCTAACCAGACAACAAAAAATTAACAGAATTAATTGGTGTATCGAGCACCAAAATTGCAATATTGAGAATTGGCGTTTTCGGGTGAAACCAGAATTGGTGTTCGATCAGATGACCGCCGGGTTCGGGTTTTAAAGGGTCGTGGAAGACAAGCTAGACTCCGAGCTGCAAGACAAATTCCGAAATACCAAGAGGGCAGAGTGATGCTTTAGGGTGACATTATGCTGGGAGGCAAAAGAGATTTTATTTCCTGCTGTATAAAGGCTGGAAATTACGTGGACCTAGTGCTGGAGTCCATAGTGAAACTCTGGCGAGGTACCCAAGGTGAGAATTTTACTTTTTCGCAAGATAATGCTACTCCGCATACCAGCAACCTCGCGCAAATGTATATATCCCTTCTGCTGTAGAGTCCAGTATTGGATTAAACGCAATAAAACTTTCCTTAACTTCAACCTTTTTTGAAGTGGTGTTAAGGACAACATACCTCAGAACAAGAATAATTTGCTCAGTATGACTAGTGTCTGGTGTACAATTTGATATTATTGAAAAATATTTCGAACTGCGAACCATCTCTAAAATATTATTTCTTACTTTGGAGACAATAATTCAATTATTTCATTCTGTATTTGCACACCTAAATAATGAGTCATTTTAATAGATTTTTTTGGGAGTTATACACTCGGCTAACGTGCTGTCTCATCACTGAATCAAAAGAGGCAATCATCTCAACAGCTTTTAGAAAATTTCCATTATCATATTCGAAAAGCAATTGAGAAGAACTTTGAAATGCCAAGCATTGAGTAGATAAATACTTTACAATCCCAATAATTCTTTCCATCACGTCTCGCCAATATTTTTTTTCCGTTTCTAAAATCCGCAGATGATGAGCATTAACAGTCATAGATGTCTCCAACATTTTTCTAAAATTTACTCAAGTGTTTATATAACTGTTGTGTAAAATTGACGTTTCGTGTCTCTTAATTAGCAGAGACAAATGTTGCCAATCAGATACTCCATTTGTATCACAGAAAGCGTTAGGAGTTTTACATTTACATAACAACTTACAACAAAAACAAAATACAGAATCTTTAGAAATAGAGTAAATTAGCCAAGCCCTTTCGACTTTTTCTCCATTTACTAGATTTCTTAGTATTTGCACGAAAACTTTCTCTTATCTTTATTACTAGGAAAGCTAAAACTGATGTCTATCAAGGGCGGAGCACGTTTAACCAATATTCTAGCCATCTCATTGGTGATTCTTTCGGGCCACAAACCGGGGTCAGACGGTATTATATCGATACTAGCCTCATTACAGCCTTCATTGAAAGTGTCACTTGTAGCAGGTATTTCGAAAGCTGACATTACCGAACTTTTCACACAAGCTGAATTACCTGAAGTGGATTGTTCAAGTGCTGTAGACGAGGATGGTGTCATCGTTTCATCGGGCTCCACATCAGTAGAAGTTCTTTTGCTGCTACAACCGCTACCACTTGTTGCAGGAACTGATGTTACTGTTGAAATTTCAGATGGTCCGCTCACGGGTATTGATATTACGGATTTACAATCTTGAGATTCGGGCGATTCGGGCGATTCGGTCGCACCAACATCGATAGTCTCCGTGGAATCTCGATAGTTTTGCAAGAAATGCTTTAAAGATCCAACCATTTTTCCCCTTTCTTGTAGTCTCAGTTCCTTCTGCTTGCTCAGTTTCTTCTTGCTTGCGAAACTTCGAACCTGAAGGTTTCTTTTATCCAGAAAAAAACATATGAATAATTAGTACTCATGGGAATTAGGAATTAACTTCTGAAGTAACCACAATAATGAGCACCATGTAGATAGGGTAGAAAATATTCTTAAAAATTAAACTAAGTAGCCAATAGTTTTCAACCCTTCATAGGGCAGATTATTATTAAGATATGGCCGATTAAAGTTTGCATATTCGAGTAAAAAGCAATTTGTTCGAGCTCTTTCAGGTTAAATCTTTCAAAAATAAAGGCAAAAAGATATTAAACTAATTTGATCCTATACCCTCAAAAACTCTACAAAATGATTTTTAAAAGATCAATAGCATAAAAACTAAGCGAGTTATGGATAAAACCAGTTACTTTTTAAACTCGTACATGACATTTCAATTAATAAAAAGATATTTGGCTAGAAAAATTAATTATAACCAGTACCCTATAAAGGGTTAATGTTGATAGTATAAAGTAGGGAACACTTACCATTTTATAAAAAATCAAGCCGTTGAAATTGCAGTCAGCAGGTATTCGTCACTTAATTTAAAAGAAAAAGTAGGAAACAAAATATTACACAGCACAACACCAAACTTGACAAAATAAAAATAACTTTGTGTGCATTGCACACTTTGCACATATGGTTGCGGGGGCCCTGATTCTATTAGAAATAGGAAAAGTAAAGAGGTTTGATCCGAAACAATATTTGACATCCAAACATCCCTCATTGTCATGTTGTCTAGCTGTATCAACAATTACTTTTGGTTCATGGATATTTAAGTTTATGAGAATAATAAGGTATTGGAATTGAGTTTCTATGACAATTCCAGCATATATATTCGATAAGAAGTCTTATTTTCACGCATTGTAAATTAGTTCAAAAAAAGTTCAGTTGAGGAATATACTGATCTGCAAAAACTCACCTTCGATTGAAGTGTAAATCGGATCTGCTTCAATTACGGTTAAAAGGTGTATGCTGACTTAAAACAGTCGAACAATCACCGACATACTGAGCGCTCTGATCGACCAAATTCGACAGTTGTCCCAGAGGGCATAAAAAAGTCCATTAAATGGTTTTGACCGACAGTAAATTCAAATTGCGCGAGATAATGAAAAAGATGAAGATATCGGGAAGTCGTATATTTACAATTTTGTGCTATCCTCTGTCAATGAAAATATTTTGCTCGAAATAGCTGCCACGCTAGCTCTCAATTGCAGTCGTATTCTTGTATTCTTGTCAAACGACACTACTTCTCGACAGAATTCATGCTTCTATATCAATGGAGAGTACTCAATAGGTTTTAATTCCCTTGTGGTTGTCAAAATATGCGGCAGAATGCAACATAAACCTCCGTGTTTTGCGGTTAGGTTGACTGAAAAGTTTCATTTCTTTACAGCTCCAGAGATTGCAGTTACAATAATAATACTAATAAACTTCATTTATAACTTGTGTTAATGGTACATAGTATAGATTGTTGTGATAAGGAACTAAAATAGACTACAATATAAATAAAAAACAATATGTACCTAAATGATATTAAAAGGTGGGATGCAGTTCAGAGCTGATTAATACAACCAAGGCTATACAGACTTGATGCAAGTTACAGAATTACAAGAGAAAACTAATATTAAAAACATCTAAACATTCAAGAAAAATACAAAACTACGTAAGCCTATTGCCTCTCCAAAGGATTTTTTTAGCCCTATTCTTGAAACGGGTCAGGCTATCATTATCATAGATTGAATCCAAATAATGATTAGCAGTGATGACTATATTATAAAAAAACAGCGCTTGAATAGTATGAAACTTTGGTAACGTGAGATGATGCTTGAATCTAGTATTAATGTACATCCGTTCTGAATTTAACCAGTGTGTACAAGTATGAGGGCTACTTTTTCTTTCAAAACATTGTACACTAGACATATCATGTTCAATAATCTGCGGTTCAACATATTCAGGCACCCCAAATTTTTTGGCTCAAAAGAAATGCGATCTGTTCGCTTAAGGTCAAGTATTATGCCAACGCACCAGTTCTGAATCTTTCTGAATCTTCTCTAACTTCTTGACATTATATTTTGTAAGACAGGGAAAATATACAACATCAACATGATTCAAATGTGATAAAATCATCGGATCACATAGCACCTTCCTCTGATTCATATCAAGAAAGGTCTTGCATCCAAAAATGATCTTGATATTTGCATAGGTTCTTTAGAGGAGCAAATTTATAAGTGAATTAAATTTCAAATCAGTATCAAGTATCAGGCCCAGATTTCTAGTCTCAAATGTTAAAGAAACATCTTTATCATCCAAAAATTTCAATTAGATCTTTACAAGTGGTTTTCAATTTCCTCCTGCCGAAGAGCATGGCAAGGGTTGATACTCAGACACATGACTTTCGATAATTGACAAATACGATCAAGATCAAGATGCACCCTCTGAAGAGCCTCCTTTATGGAATTCCGAGAAAACGGCATGTAAAGCTGAGTATCATCAGCGTACAAATGCGCCCTGCAATAGATAAGACAATTTATTAGCTGAAACATATAGATTGTGAAAAAATAGGTCCGAGAGTGTCGTGCGGTGCACCGCAAGACACCTCAACAGTACCAGACATAACACTGCTGCACAACATAACCTGAGCTCGCCCCTCAAATAGTTTCCGAACAGTAAAATAGTTTTATCCACAAACCCAATGAAATGCAATATGGCGCGTAACAATTCATGGTTTATTTTGTGAGTTCTGAGTATTTGGTATTTACTCAACCTGATACCTCTACGCGTTCTTGAAATAAGGGGAATAACTTCATCATCGCAAAAACAAAATTTTCGTGAAGTAATTTGAATTTTCAGTTTTCGAAATTTCTCCTATATCCGTGTTATAAGTCATTGCTTCTCACTAAATTTCATTTTTCTATATAGGAAAAAAGGAAGTAGGTTTCGGTTCCCTTGCGAGTGTTATAATACATATACAACATCAACGACAGTATCTTTCGATTGCGTTGACTTTTGCACAATTCCAATAGATAGCCGACTTGAATAATCGGTTTCAACTTCATATTTGTACCTGTTTCTAGGAAAATTGTCTTTACAGAGATAGACAGATAGACAGGCAGACAACGAAGAGATCCTATAAGGTTTGTGTTAGAAGTACAATAAAAAATTAAACTATTATTATTCGTCCAATTGTTCTCCCTCTTCAGCATCATCATTTTGGAGATATATTTCCAAAGATCTTTTGTAATAAATAAATATAAATAAGTTCGTATGCAATTTTCGAGATCCTATGAATATCATTGTGACGTTTGTAAAGGAGACAGCACAACAAGGCGCAGTAGATACTTCCACATCCGGGTAATGCATGTGTGGCTGAAACAGCACAGCACAGAATTAACGGAAGCCTAGGTAGTAGAAAAAATCGGTTGTTTGTGAAGTCGGTTTACTGACGATAGTTGTACGTGACAACGTCATAAGTAAATGCTGATGGAATGGTTGCATTTTTCCAAAGATTATTTTAATTTTATTTGTTTGATAGATATTTTGTATGGATAAAGAGAAGGAGTTCAATGGAAATCACAATTGAATTGATCAAGTTACTTTTATTTGTACGCATAAATACAATTATGTCAATTTTCATTTTTTTACAATCGCTGCACTAGCGGACCGATGCTATTTATTTTAATGATGAAAGCACGAATATTCGACAATATATCACTGAACATATATTCAATATCGAAACAATTATTGCCTTTCTCGCCGCAATTATCGTCGCTATAAACAATTGACATCACATTCACTTTTTACTACCCTTCATACTTGACGAAAACATGTAAATGTATTATTGTATAGCAGCTGTCCACGAGGATGCATCGCTCATTCAAATGGGAGAGTGACAGATGTCGAACGCTGCCAAACGCGGAGGCCGATTGTGCCTCTTTGTCGCACGTTCCGCGCTTTCGTTTGCACTTCAAGCCTCAAATGGAACGCCTCAGAGCGAGGTAACACCGCACGAGTCATGTTTTTTCGTGCGTGCAGCCGGCCCCATCGAATTATAAGACGTTGTCACGTCATAAAATCAACTATTAATGAATCAATTATCAAAGATTATCGTCGGTTCGTAAACCAGTCTAAGGATTATCAATAGCAAACAGAATAGCATGCGGTCGTGTGAAACTGGTAAAATACCTATTTAACATACTCTCAAATAGCCAGAATACTCCTCACAAACGAAGACTACTAATTCAAATTATTCTAGATATTCTATTACTCTTCGGACTACACTCGTATTATAATGCGGTAAATGCGTATGCATTCTGAACTTACAGTCCTATCAAATTAGACCTAAAAATAGGAATGAGGGTACAAAAATTCGCACCCAGCTTAAAGTAGGTAGGATGGTTCAAAACACTATTATCAATGAAATCTAAAAGGTCCTCATCGATCCGATGCCTGGAAAAACGTTCATTCGGGGTCGAAGGTCACAAAAATTGGGTTTTCTGCAAAACAGTAAGTTTTATCATAAAATTAGTTCGGACGAAAATAGTAGATCAGATATATGTCTATAAAAAATGCTCAAATACTTTCTCCCTAAACGCCACTGTTTCTGAGATATAACGATTCAAAAAGAATTGTCATAATATGTTTAAGTACGCCACGTATATATGTGACTAAAGCTGTAATACAAGTAAAAATATTTTTCAATTGATCAGTTCTGTGGGAAAGCAAAGAAATATTCAACTTTATCTTAGATAAATACGCTCTATATGTACATCGACATTTTGGTCCCAGGGTTACTGTCGTATTAACGTCGCAAAACAACGTCGTCGCCGTTCAGCAACATCTTCATCTTGTGATATTTTATTTTATCAATCTATGAAATTTCTTGCAAAACTCACATAAATCCCGGTTCATTTTAATACTGAAAGAGAAGTTTACTGCTGAAAATATATTGGTGAAACAAGCTTACTATTATCCTGATGTATTGATATAACTGATAAACAGTAAATTTATTAAACGAAATCAAGTCATATTTTCAAATACTACTACCTACCCGCATATAAACCTCATACTTAGTTTTGTTCAATCACTCTCAGTTTTCATAAAACATCGTATTACTGGATTACGCGAATTTTGCTTACCGACGTGTTTTTCCGAATAAATTAACGAAAAAATATTGAAATTAAAACAGTTTTTTTTAGATTAGTGTTATACATCATACTAAGATGCTGAGAGTGTGTGTAAACCATCCTGATAACTTCTGTTATATTTTCGGTCAACTTACTGTTAAAAGTCAACGTTGTAGTTTGGCACAATTAGTTAAAAACTGTCATTTTAAATATTTTGGTTTTCCAGCGCGAAATTTATACAAAACCTGGACTCCTAGTGTTTGCTGTGCAGAGTGTGTCACTTTATTAACATCATGGGCTAAAGGATCTCGTCATATGCATTTCGCAGTTCCAATGATATGGGCCGAACCGAAAGACCATGTATCAGATTGTTATTTCTGCCAAACTTCTATAAAAAGTATTAATCACAAATCCAGGCACTCTGTGAACTATCCAAATCTACAATCTGCTCAAAGACCTATCCCACACAGTGATGATTTACCTGTTCGTCAGCCTCCAGTAAACATGGATAACGTGACCGAAGCAAATGTATCTGAGAGTTCAGATTCTGATCCGACTTTTGAGCCCAGTAGTTCAAACAGAGAACCTCATTTTATAACTCAAAACGATCTCAATGACTTGGTACGTGATTTGGATCTCAGTAAAAGATAGGCAGAACTGTTGGCGTCCCGACTTCATGACTGGAATTTACTGGAAAAAAATACCAGAATATCCGTATACACTCGACGTACGCACTTCTCAAGTTTTTTTCTCAGGATGGCAATATAGTGTTTTGCAGTGACAGTCCCTCAGTGATGACGGAGTTGACGTTTGAATATAAAACATCTGGCTGGCGGTTGTTTTTAGATTCCTCAAAGGTTAGTTTAGAAGCTGTACTGTTACATAACGGTAATAAATACCCTTCCATACCGGTCGCTCGTGCTACTAAAATGAAAGAATCATATGAAAATATGAAATCACTGGTAGAACATATTATAATATAAACCAATATTCCTGGAAAATATGTGGAGATTTGAAAGTAATTGGTATTTTGCTAGGTCTACAGCTGGGATATACGAAGTTTTGTTGTTTCTTCTGTGAGTGGGTTAGTCGAGACAAAAAAAATCAATATGTCAAAAAGGAGTGGCCTAAGCTAGACGCTCTTATACCAGGTCAACGAAATGTTCTTCACACTCTCTCAATAAATCACGAAGATGTTTTGCTACCTCCATTGCATATCAAATTCGGACTGATGAAAAATTTTGTCAAAGGTATGGATAAAAATGTAGATGGTTTTTGTTACTTGAAACAAAAATTCCCAAAAATCAGTGATACCAAAATGAAAGAAGGAATATTTGTAGGGCCACAAATGAGAGACCTACTGGCTGATGAAGAGTTTGAACAAAAACTTAATCCGATCGAAAAATCATCATGGATATGTTTTCGAAATATTGTTCGTAATTTTCTTGGAAACCACAGGGTCGAAAACTATGAAGAGTTAGTCAACAACCTCTTCGCGGTTTACAAGGACATGGGATGCAATATGTCGCTCAAGATTTCTCCGGTAATGTTGATGAACTCTGTGTAACCGAGTCTTTCCTTAATGAAAATGCCTTCGACGCTGAAGTGGTTGATTTGACCGAGTACTCCGTTTACCGACGTGATAGAGACACGATATCTTCCTCTAAAATGGATGATGGCGGCGCTTTCGTCGCTGTTCACAAAAAATTAGAATCTCATTCAGTGGTGAAATTTAATAGTGATGCTGAAGATATATGGGTGTCGTTCAAAGTGAACAATTTTGAATTTTATATTTGCTGCGTTTATTTGTCACCAGGTGACGTTTTTGCAAAAATTTTTCATGGAAACTGGAAAAAAACATGAGATCTATCAACTGTCCTTTTCTCCTCTGCGGTGATTTCAATTGTCCTACTGTAGATTGGGTGAGTCATAATGATTATTTCATACCTACAAATATCGAGGATAAATACTATGATCTGATGGATACTTTCTCTTTTGCTGAGCTTATGCAATTCAATTACATAAAAAATTCTAATGAAAGAATTCTCAGTTTGGTTTTGTGTAATAAAAACATTGTCTCAGGTTTAGAACATTGTTTCAGGGGACAAGCATCATCATGCACTTGAGTTTTTAGTTCGTCTCGGTGAGCAAAAGTTGTTATCTCAATTACAAAAAAGCCGACTATACTGTAGTGAATGATGCAATATCTAGCTCGTTCTGGGAGTTTTTGCTCAGTAACCAAAAATCTATCGATGAAAATGTGGAAACATTTTACAATATAAATAATGAGTTAACTGTTTAGAATATTCCAAATCGAAGAATTCATGTGGGATTTTGCATCATATTATTCAAAACTTACTGTTGCAACTATAAAGGAAAAACACATTTATCATAAAAAGTGGAAACTCAGTAGAAATATTAATGATTTTAATATTTTTAAATTTTTGAGAAAAAGATCTAAGCAGCTCATTTCCATGGATATGACTGCCTTCGCCTCTTCAATAGAGCAAGAGCTCCCTTTCAATAGCAAACTGTTCTGGAAATATATATCATTAAGGAAAAATAATAATTGTAATATTCCTAACGAAATGGTTTATGAGAATGTTACAGCATCAAAGGGAAAAGAAATTTGCGATATGTTCGCTTCTTACTTCAAAAGTGTTTACATCCCAAAAAATCAATCGAGTCAAAAAATTATAGATGTTCGAAATGAGAATAACAGTATCTTGTCTACTTTAAATTTTTCTGAGAAAGAAGTTGAAGAGGTCCTCTCATCACACGATGTCTCCAAGAGTTCTGGTCCTGATTCAATTCCTGCTTTTTCTTCTAAAGAACTGTGCCTCCACATTATGTAAACCTCTTCACATCTTATTCAATCAGTCGTTAGCACAAGGAGTCTTTCCTACTAAATGGAAGGAATCTATCATAATACCCATATTCAAGAGTGGCGACAGAACAGTTGTTTCAAATTATAGGCCTATAAGTAAACGTTCTACAATAGCCAAAGTATTCGAGCGTTTAATTTTCAAATATTTGTTTTCTCACATAAAGAACTTTATAATTCCGCAACAACACGGATTTTTTAAGGGCAGGACTCTTGAGACAAATTTGGTTGTATATACAGAGTACCTTCATGGCCTGTTAGACTCTCAGACTCAGACAAACTCCGTCTATACCGATTTCTCAAAAGCATTTGATAAAATTTGTATATCGACCCTAATTTATAAATTAGGTAAAGCAGGTGTTGACGGTGATCTTCTGAGTTGGGTTCCTATCTAACCTATCTTGAGGTCTGTCTGGATCAACGGTTTTCAATCCGATTAGTTCATTAGTACTTCCGGTGTGCCTCAAGGAACGAACTTGGGACCACTTTTTTTCATCATCTACGTTACCGATATCGGGGGTTGCTTCAGACATTCTGAGTTCTTACTTTATGCGGACGACTTGAAGGTGTTCAGGCCAATCAGGTGTTGGGATGACTGTCTGAAGCTTAAAAGTGATTTGAATAACTTATCTCACTGCTGTGAGAATAACCATCTTTTCCTGAATTTGAAAAAGTGCTGTTCTATTTCATTCACTAGAAATCACTCATCATTCACTTTTCCTTATACAATTGACGGATGTATACTCAAGAAAGTGTCTTCGATCACAGATTTTGGTGTGACTTTTGATGGTAAGCTTCTCTTCTATGCACACATCAGTCGGATTGTAAGTGATTCCAATCGTATGTTTGGCTTTATATTTCGAAAGGGTAGAGAATTCAGGAATATTAAATCTTTTCTCACTCTCTACTATGCATATGTTTTCACAAAACCTAATTTCGCGTCTTGTATATTGCATTGAAAGGGTTTAGAATAGATTTATTCGATTCGTTTGCTATAGAATAGGTTTTCAGATTACTAATCACGACTATACACCTGCTCGAAGATATCTAAACTTATTATCTCTAGTGAATCGCCGGTTTGTTTCCGAGATTTTGTTTCGGTTCAAAATCGTGAATTAAATCTTTCAAGCACCTGAGGTGCTTCATATGATCTTATTCAATATTCCCAGTAGATCACTGAGAAACTATGATCTTTGTTCAATCAGTTTCAAAAAAACAAACTGTGCACAAAATTCCCCAATCAGTAGAATGGTGCACTCTGCCAATTTAAATTCTCATTTAGATTTGTGTGTCCTTGAAAAAGAAATGTCGTTCAACTTTTCTGTGATTCACTCTTTCTTTCATTCATAACTTATCAGTGATGTTAATCGCAGTAAATTCTAATAATTTGTATTAGTCAGTACTTTTCCTAAATGTTTTGTTTTAGAATTAATTTGTATTGCTTACTAGACTTTTCCATGAATTTTTTCAGTGAATGTCGTTTTGGCTTCGGCTGTTGACATTCTTTCGTGATAATAAATAAATAAATAAAAGATTCACTTTTTACACTCGCATTGGGATGTTTTCCTCAAAATTTGGGAGCCGTTAGCGACAAACACGGTGAGCGATTCCATTAAGACATATCCAACATGTAAAAAGGTACCAAGGCTAGTGTAGTCTGAACATGTTAGCTGACTTCTGCTGAACACTCAAAAGGGGATGTACCTGACGCTAAATATTCTCGAAAATTCTGCATAGAAGTAAATATAAGTTATTTTTTCTTCATTTGAAACATTTTTCACCGTTTTCCTTAAAAAAAGATTAATTGCTGTTGCAAAAAAACTGAGGGTGGTCGAAATTTTCTGAAAATGCAGATTAGTTACAGGCTAGTTGTAGATACAAAATAACCCATTCAATTCCATTCAACTTTCATTAAGGTCATTTTTGTCTATCAGTGTAATTGAAACAGCAATAGAGCAATTCAGTTCACAAATACAACCATTTTTATTTGTAAAGATGTTGACTTACCCTTACTACTCACTCATACCTGGAAAAGTTCAACATCAATCAAAAATATATCAATCGAAAAGCTTAACTACTTTTGCAAATAGTCAAAATCATGTTCTATTTTTACATGCAATCACTGGCTGTGTTTTGGAGAGGTAAAACAACAGTTTTTAAAATGCTTGAAAAACAATATTTAATTCTCACACGTGTAGATACATTGAAGGATTTTTATTCAAGGAACAATATTTAACCTTCCGTTGAATTTTAAAGATCCCTCCCTGAAAGAGCTGGTTTTCGGAATCAACCTTCATAATCACCGTCAACCAGGCCACACAGCAGTGGTACATCACGGTCGGATGTCATGATTAGGAGTAATACACTTCAGTTTCGGTCTTATTTGACTTCCTCAGTATTGCATAACCATTCACAACATCAGTTGTGAATGGATATGCAAATGTTATGGCGCCATCCAACGAATCGAGACAGAGGATACTCATCATTGCCACCGGGAAACCACGATAACAGAGAAAGGATAAACAGAAAACTTCAATAAGTCACACTAGTTCGACTATTCACCGCAACGCTACACACTCTGTCAACAAGGAAGCGGTCTGTCGAAAGACTAACGCTCCGCGTTCCTATTTGGTTGTCAACCAGGCATACAGTTCTATCAACAACGAGGTCAAATAAGACCGAAAATGCAGTCTATTGCTCCTATTCATGACATGCGACTGTTCTGTACCACTGTTGTGTATCCCCGGTTGACAGTGATTATAAAAGGTGGATCGGAAAATCAGCTCTTTCAGGGTGGGATATTTACATTCTACGGAAGGTTGAATATTGTTCCTTGAATAAAAATTCTTCAATGTGTCTACACAATAATTTCGCAAGTTGAAATTTTTGAGATTGTTGTTAATAATATTTAATTCATTGTACTGAAGTTTTCAAAAAGAGTAAATCAACTCCACAAGAAGTTATCACCAACAGAATTCGCTTTCCTGTTCTATTTACGGAGCTCTTAAGAAAAAATACCTGCCTAGATAAGTTTCGATAAATAGGTTCCATGAATATATTCGAAATAAAGAACAAGTGCAATTAGCTTGTCTTCCACAAGCTTCAGTGGCTGCTCATGAATATCTTTTTCGGGTATATTACCGAGTTCAAGTTTGGCTTGGTTATCAGCTGGACCCGAAGGACTGGGGCAGAAATTAGTCGACAATCGTCATCAGAAAGGATGTAGTATTAAATGTGGTTTCAAAAAAGTAGGTCCTTTTTGTTCTTGAACATGGTAGAGGGAGGAATTCAATGTTTTAGTACGGCAGCTATGTGAAATATTATAGATTGTCCCCCTCTGTCTTTCGGGCTCGATTTTTGAGGAAAAATTAATTGGTAACAACAGATTTCAGCTATACTTTGTATCATTTCAAATGGCCACTCATCGCACTCTCTCCTACCAAATAAAATGAAAGGAAATATTTGACGTCACACGGCACGTCGAAACTCGGCTCATATAACTTTGTCAGCATAAAAACTGCATCAGTTGTGCTCTTGCGCTAGAATTGGCGCTCGAAAGCAATTCATTACGATCGTAATTGATTGATATTCGTTCAAATTTGAGTTTGCGATTATTAAATTGAATTTATTTCATCAGTGTTTTAAGATAATTCGGCATGCCGCAACATTATAGCGAAAAAGAGCAGATTCTTATTCGGAAGCTGCTCAATCACTTTCAACGAGAGAAAGAAGCTGAGCAACCACTTTTACCGTTCAGTAATGCATATAATCTTTTATCGTTATTTTCCACACTGAAATCATTGGAAATCTACGTATTCTTCAACGAAGTGGATATAAATTTTCGAGGTTATAATATAATAGCCAGCAGCACCACAGAAGTATGACAAATAATCTCCTTCTTTCTACGAAATCATGTAGTATGTAGAACATACGTCCGACTGAATTATTGCGAAAAAACTTGATCAAGTTGGCGATGAGTGACCATTTGAAATGATACAAACTATATCCAGTTATTTCTGAATTTTAGATTTTTCAGGATTTCGACATGTGACGATATCTGGAATCCTAATGAAGCTTTACAAACCTTTTTTGAGTACAAAGCAGAGACATATTCGAAAAATTTATTTGCCGATCGGTTTCTGAGTTGAGAAGTAAATTTGTGTTTTTCAAATAAGAACTATAAGTAATTTTGGTATCAATAGAGACGATTATGTTTTCTTTCAAATATATATCACATGCTATATCCATTCCTTGAACTTATACATTTCTAAAAGAAAATCGAAAATTCATGTATATCCTCTCGGAACATAGCAGGTATTCACAATTCTATGGTAGAAGAGGTGCATCAAAAAACACATTTTTTCGATTATATGTTGACTTTTTAGAACAAAGAGCTTTCTTTTCAAAAAATTTGATTCTGGACAAAATATATTTTGACAAAAACTAATAACAATATACACAATAAATTTAATCAATAAACAAATTATCTCATGAATTCGAAAGTATTTCCATCATTCAAAATGTAGGAATTTCAGCGCCTGGCACCAGTTTAGCATGCGCTTCCTATGTGAATGTTACTCACATTCTCCAAAAAATCCTAAAATTTTATTCAAACTCATCTATATTATTATGCCTCAAGATGAAAGAATCTAGTGTCAGATCTGGGATAGGGCTGGCCATTCCACAGGTCCCCTAGTTCTAATCCAGTGATCACCAAAATTTCAATCCAGCAGTTGACATACGGTTCGTTCCTGGAATGGCGGTGCACAGTCATGCTGAAAATATATATGTCCTCTTTGCCCTAATGACAATTCATGTATATATCCTTCCACTAGGGGATAGTCGGGTAGCCTCGGCCACATAAGTAAAACTCAGGATTACAAAAAAAACTTAAGCAAAAAAGGTCTATGTTCAATCTATTTAATGAACAACACATATTCCTCTCAATACTAATGAAATAAGAAATAAAAATTTTCATTTTTATAACTAATGAAGTTTAGAAGGCACTGTCGAATATTTGTCACAATCATTTCTGGGGGTAGCCCCGGACACAAAAAATATGACTATGTCGATTTGTAAACATCACAATAGTCGAATGATAACGATGGATCAATGTCCACACATTCTTCATGAGCCCATTTTTTGCACTTGAGACACTGAATCCAGTCTTCATCAAAAGGTTCCCCCACAAATGATGCATTCTGTATCATGATTTGTTACTTCCCTAGTTAAACTCTGGATATTCTTTCTCGATCTCGTTTGACTGATTGCTGCTTTTGTTCTATCAGTTGCAGCCTTGGATTTATTGGCTACAGCCTTGTTTGCTACCAGTGCATCTTTAAATGGAGAGGATGTCAGAATATCACCTTTTTGTGTTTTTCGAGAACGGGCTGCAAGACGCTTCCTTCAGACGTTAGGGAGAGGGGTCAAGTTTTGAAGCAATGCATTCAAACTAGGAGATGCAACTGGCTCTACACTATTTTCTCAGTAGGTAGCTGCGTGCTGCCACTTGTCGACGGTTGTGATGCCTGAGTAGGGGTCGACTGCTGGGCGCAACTGGTGGATGGTTGCTGGGTAGAAAGAATTGGTGGCTGTTGAATGCTGCTAGTGGATGGCTGCGGATTTTTATCTTATGTTGGTTGATGGCTACTTATACTTTTCGTAGTTTTGGAATTGAAGAGCCATAACGATTGAGTTATAAGTAGAAATTTTCGAAACAGAGAAGAATGATATGATAAAAGAAGGAAAATCCATGTTCTGAGGGGTGAAATCTATTGTTTCTAACATAGGAATGAAGAATGAGATCTTTGACGAACATAGACAAACTTCTTCTAGCATCGAATTGTGAATATCTACGATATTTCGAGTGAATAGATATGAATTTTTGATTATTTAATGAGAGAGGCTGACGTTGAAGGGATAAATGAAGCATGTGATAAACTGGGTGATTCACCAGTGGCGCGGTGCTCTGTAGCTCGTACACTCTTGAAGATTTCATTTTTGTTGGTACGGTAACGGTTGGAAGTAAACAGGGTGTCCCAATTTTTATAATAAAATCTTGGTAGGTTTTTTCAGATAAGAAGACCACTTTTTTGTTGATGATTCCGGAGCGTCCTAAACTCTGCTATAATGTCTTTAAGTTATAAGTTTTTAGGTGAGTAGTTTCATCACAATATTTTATTTCCGTAAAAATTCATGAATATAGGCTCTCAAATCACCGCATGCTCCTTCGGCTAGAGAGGATGAATACTTTTTTCCTTTCGTTTTCTTATTGCCCAAGGATAGCTTCATTGATGAATTGAAATAGATTATCCTTCTTTATACAGGAGTGAATCAGAAAAATTTTTGAATATTGTAATTTTAAAATATCATATCTTGATGTTTTCAAATGAAACATCCTGTATTTTATTATTCATGTCAACGCATAAAATATTGTGCCATATTTTGCAGAAGTAACCTTATCTTTATCTTCGAAATGAAAACAAATAAACTAAAATAATAAAATCAGAGGTTGCGAAAGAAGAGTTTATTAGTACATATCATTCTACTTGATCAGAGAAATGGAGATATTTTAGGGTAGTCGTGTATGAAATACGTAATAGAATGGTTTTGGTGAGATGATCTACAAGATGTAGAACTATTTCAATCAGTGTTCGAAATGTTGCCCGTTTCTTTGTAGACACAACTCAATCCTTTTGAGGAAAGACCGTTGAACTCTCAACAACATTTGCGGATTAACTGACTGAAACGCGTCGATTATTATCTGTCTCATATCTGTGTTGTTGAAGGAATCTGATAAACGATGCCCTTAATATAACCCCACAAGAAAAAATCTAGACTTGTAAGGTCCGGAGACCTAGCTGTCCATCTAACAGGATCACGACGTCCTATCCATTGTTTGCAAATACATGATTCAAATGCTCCCTAACCTGATGTGGGTAATGTGCCGTTGCTCCATCCTGTTGAAACCACAAATCTTGTCTTATACGATCAGGTACATCGGCAAGTAACATTGGTAGATGATTTTGCAGAAAATCTAAATACATTTCACTATTGAGGTGCCCGTCGAAAAAGTGCGGCCCAATTAGATATCCATCTACTATTTCGGCCCATACGTTCAAGGACCAACCTCGTGGTCTATTTGTCTCATGTGGTGTGGATTTTCCGTGGCGTAATAATGGAAGTTGTGCCTGTTAACAAGCCCATTCTTGTGGAAAGTTGCTTCGTCCGAGAAAAGAACTCTGCTAAACATATTTGGATTTTCCGCTACTTTGTCACTTGCCCAATTGCGAAAATTAATTCGATTTTCATACTCTTGATTGTTCAGTTCCTGGTGCAGCTGTACAGGATATGCATGAGATTTATTCACTTTCAAGATTCTCTGGACGGAAGTTTGACTTATATCTGTTAACTGAAAAATCTCTCTTTGGCTTTTATATGGGTCCTCTGTCACTGTCAACAAAACTGATAAGTGGTTGTCTTTAGCTGTAGCAGTTTTTGGTTATTTCATGTTTTTTGTTAGCGATATTACCCGTTTCGATAAATCTGATAAGAAGATTTTTAAAGCATCTTGCATCAGGATGCCTCTTATCAGGGAACCTTTGTGCATAAACTCTACTAGCCAACAAAGAATTTCTATCACACTCACCTAGAATAAAAATCATATCAACCATTTCTTCTTTGGAGAACTTCAAGGCAGTCAATTGAAAATATTGGGTTCAAACCTCACTTTAACAATGTTTAATAACAAAACACTGATAATTTCACCATATAAAATGCAATATAAGATATGTCCGGACGCCTGACAGAAGGCACAAATAAAAAGAAAATGTCAACACATACCTCGATTTACGTTTTAATGATCTTGATTTCATCATTCTTTAAATAAATTATCTCATTCAGGTTTCATTTTTACTACTTGAATCATTAGAGAAAAAAACTTCTGTGCGAATAATGATGCATGTTGATGAGTTTAATACAGTTTGTAGAATTTTCATCAAAAATTGTTACAAATAATCGAATATTTCGAAAATGATCGAAGATAAAGATGAGGTTACTTCTGCAGAAATATAGCACAATATTTTATGCGTTGACATAAATAATAAAATACAGGGTGTTCCATTCGAAAAAAGGTAGGATATTTTTAAAATTACAATATTCAATAATTTTTTTGAGTCACTCCTGTATAAAATGAGGATAATCTATTTCAATTCATCAATAAAGCTATCCTTGGGCAATAAGGAAACGAAAGGAAAAAAGTATTCATCCTCTCTGGCCGAAGGAGCATGCGAAAAAACCATCCCAGATTTTTTTATAGAAAATTGGGACACCCAGTTTACTGCAAAAAAATTGGTGAAGTGGATTCTTACTTTCTAAATACAATACTGTTCGAACAAAAATGAAATCTTCAAGAGTGTACGAGCTACCACATTGAATTAAAGGTGAGTATAATTCCCTTGGGTAAATTCACAGAACTATTATCTAAATCGCTCAACCGACAACATATTAAGTAAAGGGGAATTATTGTCAAAATCTACCTGTTAATTCAATAATATGTTGAAAAATTAATATCTATTGATTTCAAGGAATTCTGATAATTAATATGAGGATTTTGATTAGATGAATGTAAGATTTTAAAATTATGGTTGAAAATTTGATTTCCTTCAATTGAATGGTTCACCTAATTAGAATTAGTTTTTATTTATGAAACTACCATACTATTCATTGACTTTATATTTATAAAGTAAATAATAAATAATAATAGTAAAGCAGATGAAGGAAAGAAATCTGAGAAATATGATTGAATAAAATCATTGATCAATTGATATATTTTTGGGAATGCCTTGAAATCAATAAATATAAATATTCCAATATATTATTGAATGAACTGGTAAATTTTGATTATAATTCTCCTTCACATAATTGTTTCCGGCTGAGTGTCTTAGATAATAGTTCTGAGAATTTGCGTAAGCCAATATTGTAGATGATATAAAAATATAATATGAATATAACGCGTTTCGACAAGACTCCATAGTCTTGTCGAAACGCGTTACAATTAGAGAAAATAATTGTGAATCAAATTTTTTGTATTTATCATTGGAACTGGATTTGCATGCAGTACTGACTACAAGTGTTCAATTCTTTATTTTAAGGAAATTTCTTTTATGAAATGGATGAAAATACCGCTGGAGATCAATTGCACAATTTTCTTCATTCATTGATTGAGTCTTTAAGGTGATATTCAATATATTTTCGATTTCATGTTTTTATTGATTCAATAAACTAATGGATGAGTTTTTTGTAGGAAACGAGAATTTCATGAATCTTCGTGTAAGCCTCAGCTCAATTTTGGTACCAATTATGTGATAAAACACATACATATGCCTACTTATAATAAATGTAGAGTAATATGTTTTTTCGTTCAAGATTCAAACGGAGCAGATGTATCATCCTAATTGTCCCAATTCTCCTCATATTACTTAGTCCCACCCGTAAGCTTCTATCCTAGCACCACATTGGAGCATTTTAATGGCTCAGTCTATTGAAGCTCCTCCCACAACGAATTTAATGAACACATCTTCACTCATCTGAAGATAATTGTCACTAATTTGAGTTTAGTAGGTTGCCAAAAGTCTCACTTGATATCATTCGGACAACGTCCATTATGACTGAGCAGTTTCCAAGTTCGAATGGAAAATCTACAAAATTTTCAAGTTTTTCTATTGACTCACTTCTTTCTAAAAATGTAAAAGATATTGATCACGCTTCTGTAACATCAGTGCCAGTGAGTAATGTGGAATTTTATAGTCAAGCTGACATGAAAAACACTTTTGAAAAGTATTTCTGTGCTCCTCTTCAAGAATGCTGTAGTAGTTTGGTAAAAGATAATTCTTCAGTAAAGGAAACTAATAAAATGGAAGATTTTGACAATGAAGTGGTGTCTACTTCGAATGATTTCTACCATTCTTCTAGAAGCCGCGAAGAAGGTGAGACTAATACTTGTAAAATAGTAACCAATTATGATCAACAATCTGTGAAACTCAAGAAAATATTTAAATACTTCAATTTAAGTATTTTTGTGTTTGTCAAGTATATGAACGTAAAATACAACATTCGTATGGATGTCGAATCATAAATATGGAAATCAGAAAATATCTCGCGGGTTTTGCTGACTATATCAACTTAATTAATCGATGATAAAGATAAGCGAATCGAAATATGACAAGATTTGTTGAAATTGTGATTACTTTTGACTTTTCTTGAATGCCGAAGGTTTCAAAACTCCATCATATTTTGTAATTACTGTTTTACTGGCGAAACCTTATAACAAACAATAATCAACATAGTAAATGTAATCTCCAATCACATGAAAATTAAAATCACAAGTCACAAGTTGTGACTTTTATATTTTATGGTTTATAATGTGAGAAATTTGATGAAGATACAAGTGATTACAGAAAATTGAGTTGTAATCTAAAGTGTGAAAATGTTTGCCAACAAGAATACTTTATATTAACAAAAATTATAGTATATTGTGGTACACAAAATAACAGTCTACATCGTTTGCATAAGGCTATATTTACACATACTTATGAAAGTCACTATTTTTTCGTACTGAAAACAAAATTAATTGTTAATAACAAATGCTTTTGCGATTAAATTAAATTTTCAATTTCTTCACATATGAAGTAAATGTTTTATCAAACCCAATACATTTTTTACTTTAATCATTTGCCAAGAAGTTTAACGCAGCATTTTCATTTTAATTTTCTTTCATATGAATTTATTTAACTCCTAACGTTTGCAATATGCTGCGCTCACAAGATACACGAGCACATCATGAATGCTTCATCAACAGCCCAAAATTTCGCTACATAGAACTAATTGAAAAAACACATACCATGTGATGATTCTGATTTTGAGCTTAACAGTCTAATCATAGGTATGAAATAATATATAAATTTTACTCGAAAACGAAAAATGTGGTCATGAAGGAAAAATGAATACTTAGTATGAGTTTCACCGAACTCGGGGCTAATTTGTGAAATTGCTGAAAAACTCGCGAAATTGGAAGTTTTATATATAAAACAGTATATCTTTCGATTTATTTTTTCTGAATCTGGATCGAAATGTCAATGTAAACTGAAGATAATTAGAAAAATATATTTCAGTATTTTTGATGTATCTTTATAAAATTCAAACGCATACATTTGAAATTTTATTTAAAAATTTTTAAAGCTCTTGGTAAGCCGAGTTAGTGTGTTTTGGAAATTTACAAAACATTCTCTAGTTTTCGAGATACTATGATTTTTCGAAAAATAGTGTTCACAAAAATGAATTGTTCTTGCACGAGGAGTGATCGTAGCATGCCGATCTTCGGCCAATTTTCTTCTGCAAGACTACTTTCCTGATGTTTGAAGATTATCAGTACCACAATGGCTTTGAAAATTTCGTTTTTTGGTCGATTTTTTCATGAGTAACTTTTTAAATTTCAGTTTCAACGTAGTCTCTAGAACAAATAAATTGCTGGTGTTTTTCAACGAATTGTACGATAATATTATCTACGATTATAAGGAGCCAAGGTAATTTTTTCTTGATAAATTCATATTGGCACAGGTTTCATTTCACACAGGTCTTGTTGGTGATAATTCTTGAATACTTAAATTTTAATAAAATAAAGCACTTCGTTTCGTTCACTTTCAGCAGAACCCAGTACGGAAGTTAAGCATGCCATAGGAGCGCGTGTCCACCGCTGTAGAAAGTGGAGGGGGAAACCGAGTTTGGCTATCTCGAAAAGCTGAACTCTTCTACGATTTCTACGAACTCCTGTTTTGAATTCGTTAATTGAGGAGGAACATAATTATCAGAGCCCATTTTGGTACAAATAAGTTACATAAGCGCTATAAATTTTGCATAGCGTCGAATTAAGATCGTTATTCACGATCACTCCTTGAGCAACAGTAGCCGATTTTCGTTTTTTTTCGAGAAATCAATTACCTCAAAAACTGAAGAATAATTTCTAAATTTTGGCAGACGAGCTTATTCTGTTTATCTCAAGGTGAATTTTGTAAAATCTCAAATAAATTCATCTAGATTAGATAAAGATACAACAAGATGGAAAAAATACGATTTTTCCAGTTTTATTAATATATCTCGCTAAATTATATTTCGATCGAGATTTGAAAATATAATTCGAAAAATATTTTCATTGTTTCCAACTTTCTCAAGCATTTTTACTTTTTGTTTTATTTAAAAAAACGGCTGGAAATTTCATAAATTCAACATTGGATCGTTACAGATTGAATGGACTATAAGTGTTATGTTCTTGCTAGTATACTCAGTTTTAACAACATCGTTCTAGCTTTTTCTAGTCGACATAATAATTTCTCCCGTAGTCTCACGACTCATATACGGTTAGTCCAAGATAAATAAATTTGTGGAGTTGTATTTCTTCACCATTGTCAGTGAGATATTTCTATGAATTTCTACTTTTGATTAGAAGAGTTTTTTTAGTTTTTAAGATATTAGATTCAATTCTTACAGGTGTGTGAGCTCTTTGAGCTTTTATTCAATGTATTATGGCTACTACCTACACACAACCAAATTTATATGGAATCACTCGTTATTTCACACTATTAATTATTTTTAACCATTAATATTTGACTACTTGTGAAGAATAAAGTTTTTAGTGTAAAAAACTGCATAGTATGATAAGAAATGTTGAATTATCACCACATGTTCGAGATAGTGTACTCTGTCGTCACTGATATTTGAAACTGTGAATTTCAAAATTTGAAAAAGCCTATAATCATAATTGAAAATGCCTTACGTTGGATTTTCCGTTACGCAGAGGGGTCGAATAATTGCTCTCGTTGAAGAAGGGGTGACATAGAGGGATATAGCGGCCATAATGAGGGTATCTCAGGGGGTGATTTCAAAAAACTACGCCCGATACGTGGAGCTACAATCTCTGCTTAAACGGTCGATCGCGAGTGCTTTTGAGTAGATCTCGAGAAGAAAAAATTTTTAACAAGTAGGTAACTAAACTACAAAAATTTATAACGTAATAAAATAACACTCTGCTAGCGGCAAAAGCTGGCTTTATCAAAGGAACTCTCGATACTTGTCAAAGAAATTTCGCGTTTCACGGGAACATTCGAGACTTTTGTTCACGCCGATATAAATGCTGCGCCTTCAGGAATTGGAATCATTCCGAATTGTTACTTGAAGGCAATACTGCGTCGATACAAAGTTTAATATTAAAAAGTACAAAATGAGTGCAGCGAAGAAATATAAAACGTATCATTTTAATAACGATTGGGAGGAAGAATATTTTTCTTTTGTATGGAGAAGGATAAGTGCATTTGTCTTATTTGTCGTGCGTCAGTTGCAATACCTAAGCGTGGTAACTCAGAGAGGCATCATAAAACGGTTCATAAAAACTATGAGAAAGATTTTCCGCCACAGAGTGAATTAAGAAAACGAAAAGTATGTGATTTGAAATCCTGTTTGAAAAAAGAACAAACCGTGTTCATAAGATCAGCCAAACAATCAAAAGCTGCTAGAATCGCGTCATTTAAAATATCTCATATATTGGCGGAACACAAGAAACCATTCGAAGATGGATCGGTTGTGAAGGAAGCATTTATTGGAGCGGGTGAGACTTTATTTGGAGATTTCAAAAACAAAACAGAAATCATGTCTGCTATTAGAGAACTTCAGTTATCTCGTCCGCCTGTCACAAGGCGTATTGAAGTCATGAGTCAGGACATGGCAGATAAACTAAAACATGATATGATGAAATATATAGCTGTGTATTTTTATTTGCATGGTGGCTAAGCAAGAATTTTTGACAATCATCCCTCTGAAGGGGAACGCCCGTGGCGGAGATGTATATGATGTTTTCTTCAATTTTGTAAAAAACTACAAGCTACCAATATATAAATTAGTGTGCATCACAACCGATGGAGCACCAGCAATGACTGAAAACTAAAACGGTTTTGTGGCATTGTGTCGAGCTAATGAAGATTTCCCTCCATTTTTTTCATTCATTTGCATTATACATCAACAAGTTTTGTGTTCAAAAGTTTTAAACACGGAGGAAATTATGGGCATTGCAACAAAAATTGTGAATCCCATCCCTGCACCTAGTTTGCAACGGCGGCTCTTTAACTTGCAGTTCGAAGATAGGGAGAATTATTGCCCGAAATAACAGCTTTTCTAGACCAAGGAGGTGATGACACTCAGATGTTGAAAACCGAAAAACGGCTCACTGATTGATTTGGTGTTTTTGACTGACATCACAATGCATTTAAATACCATTAACTTAGAGTTTCGAGGTAAAGGAAAAATCTAATATTGAAATGATTAGCGCAGTAAACACATTCAGAAGTAAATTGCAACTTATGATAGATCAACTGAAAAGAAAGGATCTGAAACATTTTCTGTCTTTGAAAGCAAGGATTCCTCAGTTGAAGTATGATACGTATGAGGCTGAATTATCAAATATTTTGGGACAATTCGAAATGCGTTTTTATGGTTGCAGTGAATTGGCAAATAGAGCATCATTTATTAGTTATCCTTTTTCATGTGAAAACATTAATAAATTAGCTACTGAAATAGCAAGTCAGTTTAATATGAACTCATGTTCTGTTGAAAACGAGTTGGTGCAGATTATATCAGATATACATCTCAAAGCTACAGCATCTGATACAAATTTCTGGTGTTTTATATCTGAAGATAAATATCCGAATCTGAGGCAAATCGCCCTTCAACTGACGGCAATGTTTGGGTCAACTTGTGCGAGTCTGCATTTTCTGAAATGCAGATAATTAAGTCATCGTGTATGTACGACAACCCTGCATCCCACATACTTGTAGCCTCTCAGAGTAGATCGTAAGTTGATTGGTAATAATGATAATAGTGAGGTATATCGCCAGCAGTTCGAGTTTGAGCACCCCTGCCCTAATGCGTCGCACATCATACTCCAAAGGCAATTTCTGGAAGCAACAGGCATCAGTGTAACAGTCGAAACGATACATCAGAAACGTCGTTCAATGGGTTTATATAGTAAAAGGCTCTTAAGAGTTCCGGTGCTAACCAGACAACAAAAAATTAACAGACTTAATTGGTGTATCGACCACCAAAATTGGAATATTGAGAATTGGTGAAATGGTCTGTTTTCGGATGAGACCATAATTGGTGTTCGATCAGATGACCGCCGGATACGGATTTTAAGGGGCAGTGGAAGACAAGCTAGACTCCGAGCAGCAAGACAAATTCCGAAATACCAAGGGGGCAGTGTGATGTATTAGGGTGGCATTATGCTGGGAGGCAAAACGGATTTGATTTCGTTTCCTGCGAGTGTAACGGCTAGAAATAACGTGGACCTAATGCTGGAGCTCATAGTGAGGCTCTGGCGAGGTGCCCACAGTGAAAATTTCACTTTTATGCAAGATAATGCTCCTCCGCATACCAGCAACCACGCGCGACATTATATTGAAATAGAGGGAATCGCTATTTTGGACTATCCAGCTTGCTCTCCAGACCTAAATCTTAGTGAACATTTATGGGATAATCTCAGAAAGCGAATATTTTCGCGCCAGGATAATTTAAGAACCCTACAATAGCTCATCCAAGCCGCCACAGAAAAGTGGCAGAATATCACCCCAGAGGAGGTCAAAAACCTAATCCAAAGCATGTCTAGATGGATTCAGGCTTGTATCAGGGCAAAAGAAGGTAATACAAGCTACTGTGAGAAAACAGTTTCCAATTTTTTACTACAAACAATTTCCAATTTTTTACTACATGCGGAAATAGTCTCTCATTTTCTTTCATTTGTTTCTTTCTTAAAATAAACCTTTTTCAATTGAAATATCGCAAAAGGATCAATTTTAACAATCCTTTGAAATTCCCAAATTTCCTGAGATAATTTTCAAAATATAGGGTGATTCCATATAAATTTGGTTATGTGTATGATAATAGTTGATTTCGAACAATCCGTTAATGCCCTTGAAATACAGGCTGACAATAGAGTGGAAACTCGTCCCTATCACATTCCACGACATATTTTTATTTCCTCCAAGATTACTATCTAATTTCATGGTCGCACACTATATGAGTTAGTGATAACTCTTTTCAATGATATTGGTTAATTTAAATATATGGGTAAATTATCGTATCTGACGTTATTGAATGCTATACCATATAGTCAATGAAGCAGTTGCAAGCATCTTGGCTCAAATCTTTGCATCTCTAGATCAAATTGTATAGAAAGAATATAAACTCTCTTGCCCTAAAAGCCTCATGAAAACCAAACTGTGAGTTATATTCTCTGCACAACTGAGTTATTCGTGGGGGGGTAATTTTCAGAACTAGCTTAGTTACATAAGTCATTAAGCTAATTAATTGGACGTCATCAGATGACGAAAAAGGTATTTTTTAATAATTCGGCAGTATTCAAGATATATTTTAACTTTGTGCTCATTGCATATAATATTTCATCATCATTATTAGTCATGGTCGTTTGCAATGCACCTATATCGGGACGCAGGCCAGGTTTAATATATTTTTTATGAGTCTTATTTATCAGCTTTATCCATTGGGGCTGCTATTTTATATCTGCCATACATTAGTAAACTTTACTTTTTTACACTTTTGTACATTAGCATTGTTGTACTTTTGATCTAGTTTTTGACTCATTCATTTCCTTTGCTTGTCTTGTTTTCATTTCTCTATTGATAATTTTATCTTCTTATGAGTTTCTCTTCTAACTACCATCTAGTCCATCTCTTTCATTATACATTCCCTGTTCGGTCACTTATCCTCCCAAAAATACTACTTGCATGTCCGTACATTGATTCGCCACTGACTAGTCCACAAAAATATAGAATTCCACTCTGGAGTTAATTTTGCCTTTGACATATGGATATAGACAACCAGCTCACCTTGGAGGGATCATCTTGATACTTACCAATAAATAGATAGCTATACTAGAAATTTTTTTTGAGGAAGAGAGATTCGAGCTCCAGTGTTACTCGACCTTAGCCAACATGGATTCGCAAATTTGGGATATATTAATCTAATATATAGACTCATTTATGGGTAAATCTAAAGTTTTAAATACTTCTGGACCCTAACTTGACAAGATATGTTGCAATATCCATTACTTATTGCACCATGCCACATTTGGTAAATTGAAAAAGTAAAAACTTCGTTTGGAATTTTCTCGTACAAATGGAAAACGTCAATCTAATTTTATTTTAATGAATGTTATAAATTGATTTTTCAACAATATTTAATTTATTTTTCATAGTAATATTCATTTATTTCATAAATCTTATGATTTATAAAAAACATAATTGTGATTAATTCAAGCTTAACAGGATCGCTGTCGTTCTGTACAGAAAATCAATTGAGTTGAATTCCTTAAATAATTCTTTCATTCAAGAACTTTGAATTTTAGTCAAATAAAGGAATGAACATATGCAAAAGTCATTGACACATTCACCCATTCTTCAGTTGAGAGGAATATCTATACGAAAATTATGTAAAACGTCAAGCATATATAATTCAAGTAAAATCAAACATTTCTATGAACTATTTGTTACAAAATAAAAATATAACTATGAGTGGTATTTAAGTTTGCACAAATTGGAATATTTCACGCTGTAACAACAAAGATATATAACTTTAGATCATTATAGTTTCAAGTCCAAGACTAAAATAACGAGTTTTTCATAAAAATAATTCGATTGGGTCTTTCCTAGGAAAACACTTGACATGTCATGTCAGTGCTGTTTAAACGCAACTGACGAAATGGCCGAGGTGGTCTGAACGGGTCTAGTATGGAATAATTTGAGGTTCCTTGTCCTGCATTTCAAAACTAACAACAATTAAAAAATTACGGATCAAAGATCGCCCTCTGTTTGATTTTGACATATATGCGTCTACTAGCCTGTTATAGTCCCTTTTAACTTCTGAGAAAAACTTGAAATAGGTATTTCAATTCATCTGAAATGAAAAATGAAGACAATTACAATTCTGTTAAAGGTGCAGTATTAACTAATGGTAGTAATTACCATCTGATGACTTCTAACGAACGAAACTTTAGAATTTAGAATCTTAGAATTAATGTTTCATGAAACTTGAAAACTTACTATGAAAATTCTACTCCACATGAGCATACATATTTTATTTCTCTGAAAAGGAACAGACCTCGTGCGGCGTTGCTCATTGTTAAATTTAGAAAAACATTACCTAATCCTAAGTAATTGTAAATTGGCGAATGCGCGGAAAAGTTGAATGAGTGAATTATGCAGTTTGAAGCAAGTTTTGGAAATTATCCGGAATTGAAAACCTGTCATTGAATAAATAAAATGCTGATTTATATTTCACTTCTATTTAACGTCTTGGCAACAACTGCAAACCATAAACTCCTGCCAAATCTCGATCAAAGCTAAAGCCGTGATGTTCATTTTTCAACAAAACAGCGAAATAGTCCGATAAACGAGA
Organism: Cryptolaemus montrouzieri; assembly: GCA_013387265.2. Taxonomy (NCBI): domain Eukaryota; kingdom Metazoa; phylum Arthropoda; class Insecta; order Coleoptera; family Coccinellidae; genus Cryptolaemus; species Cryptolaemus montrouzieri. The sequence goes on along the minus strand of JABFTP020000185.1, from coordinate 54,578,082 downwards.
TGTAAATAGCTGCGGAAATCACACGGAGTCTGAGAGGAAGGAGGAATTTTGAAGTCATTTGGGTCTCCTTATACTCGGTAATTAGACGGCGTTTAGGGATACTTTGTCTTCCCAAAACGGTCCCTGTCAATTATGCGTTGATGTATGGGCTCTGGAACATGCATGCTTATGTGTCAGATTGTGGCCTCTGTTCACTCCCGATTTATGTACATTAGAATATTGTGCCAAGAATCGGAGATATAATTGTTGGGGCTGGAATTTTCAAATTTGTCTCAAGTTTGGATATTTTTAACTGCGAATAAGTAACTGTAAGTTTGGATGTAATCAAGGGAGATGAATGTGAATACCGCTCTACTGAAATTTGTCAGTAGCGTGGTTAGTTCGGTAATTAATGGCTTTTCTTGAAAGCAGTATTTATTGCAATCAACACGCAGATACCTTTGTAATAGAAAATATTTATTTATAAAGTTTAAGATTCATAAATGATATCTCCAAAGTCATGAGACATTCTCATCACATAATCATGTGTTTTCTTTAGTTCGAAAAATTTCAGCATCTCCTCATACTTCCATTTGATGCATATGATAAAATTTAAACTTATAGTCTAAGTGAATGTTTATATTGAGGTTTGAAAATTGTAAATCATGTTTCTAAAATCATCAAACATTCTCATCTTATCATTGAGAGTTTTCTTTTCATATGAATTTGTACCGGGTGTCCACCAAGTGCATAATCGATCTATAACTTTATTCCTGTCTATCTTGAAGAACTATATACAGAAAAAATATAGATGCTGATTTGCTACATATCCTCAAATATTTTCGAATATATAGAGTGATCCATTACAGAGAATTATATCGAAGTTTTTCAAATACGTGTGTGCCTTAGGTGAACTGTTTTAGAATAAATCGACATTTGAGAATAATATAACGGGTTTTTCGAACATCTGCATTAACATAAATCGAATTCTTTGCATCAAATTATTCCTTGTGGTTACTTCAACGTGGTAAACTTTTGTTTTTACTGCTTCTCATCAATAATAGTCCATGGATGTTAGATCTGGAGACCCTGAGGGCCACTGAGCATTACTTCCCCGACCAATCCGTTATCCAGTATTTACTTCGTTTCTAACATCAATAAAATAATGTGCATGTGCTCCATCCAACTGCACCCATATCGCATTGTTAATGGCACTCGAAAAATACTTAACGAATATTTATATAAACAATTTGTGAATTTTCGCGACCATACTGATGGAAGTCGTACCTATTGACGAAGCAATTCTTATGAGATATGCATTCTCAGAAAACAATGTAAATCTCGAGAAATTTTCATTCCCTGTCAACTCATTTCGGATATATCAGTAATAACCAATTCTTCTACCACAATCTTCCTCAACTACTTGGTGAAGTCGAAAATTCTTTATATCTGATATACCATGTGTACTAATTATTCATTAGTACTAGTCACTTCGGGAAACGAAAATTAAGAATACTCAAATAGAAAAATTATCTGAAAAATTAAGAATGTTCAAAATAAACGATTAATAACTGTAAAAATAAAAAATCAAAGAAATATCGTTCCGGCACAAAAATGTTGGAATCAAATTAAGATAATGATGTTCAACCTATTTTTAGTTAATTCATTTTGTATTTACACATGTAATTTTTTGTATCTGTTTATATATATATATATATATATATATATATATATATATATATATATATATATATATATATATATATATATATATATATATATATATAGGAAATGTTATTATTTCAATTTTATTTTCGAACACTATAATAATGTATAATTCTTTTTTGTAATAGTATAATTCTTCGGGATAAAAATTACTTGTTTGAGATGTATCAGCATGTACTTTAAAACATCTTTCTCTTGAAAAATAGTAATATCTCAAAAGATGTCCGAATTCTTTCTATTATAATATCTAATATGAAAACGCATTTCTTATAAAACGAAAAACATGCAAAGTAATACCTTTAAGTTGCGGAGAAAAGATTTTTTACAATTTTTCGAATTTCTGTTCTGTAAAGAATTTTCAGAGATTATACTTTACTCCATTACCCATCGATTGGATTATATGTATCCAAGTATGTTTCGGTCGATTTGATAGAAAAATCCCATTTCGTTAAGATCACAGCACACTCATAACAATAAAAAGTGAACAGTAAACCTGTTTCCATAAATCAGGATCACTCAAATTGTTGAAGAGTAAATAATCAAATAAAAATTCGTTGATAGCTGATTAGGGTCTTTCAAGCCATGTATTACATAACATATTAAAATGATATTTCTGAGAATAGTATATACAGGCTGGTCCAGTTTCTAAAGCGAAATATTTAAATACTAATAGAGAATCAAAAATAATTTAAGTTTGCTTTATAAACTATATTTAAAAAATTTATATATATATATATATATATATATATATATATATATATATATATATATATATATATATATATATATATATATATATATATATATATATATATATATATATATATATATATATATATATATATATATATATATATATATATATATATATATATATATATATATACAGTGTGCGGCAGAATATCCTCGCACTGTTGAGTGGCCTATTAGACGATTATGAAGAATTAGTAGTCAGTAGTTGATTCAGCTGTTCCGACAATCTTTCTCTAAAATATTTTCACCTCAATGGACCTTCTGGTTATACCGGAAAAGCATACCAACTTTGTTATTTACTACAGAATATCCTGTATATTGATGACTGGTTCGATAACACTTGCTATTCCAATTACAAAAACACCTAACACATAAGCTAGCTTGTTTTGTTCATGAAATATCTTAGTTTTACTCAAAAATATTATCTATTTTTTGCTTTTTGAAAAACTTGATATATCTCGAGAATGGAGTGAGCTACCAAAATAACGGAAAGTGTTTTGCAAACAAAAAACCTTTCGGGACATAACTCATATCCGACTGAATCTCAGTCAGTATACACATTTCGAAAGGAAGAAACATCGAAAACTACGTTATTTCAAATTGTAACCCATATTTTTCTCAATTCATTAGATTCGCCGTAAAAAACTAAATCAAGTTTCCCATACATACCCTGTATCTGAGATTTCAAGTTTCCAAGTTATGGCTAAAACCCGAATTTTACGTACCTGCCTGAAGTTGTCAAAGGAGGCTTAGATTTCTGCACGTGCATAGACATATCCCAGAGTATAGACAGTCCCCTGAGCAGAAATAGCAAACTATTATTGTTTTAACTGTCATTCGAATTATTTCGAATAGAATGGCTAGCTACACAAATGAGCAAATAATTAATTTATTTTTCATTCATGGAAATGAGAGACGGAATGTGAGTAGCACTTGTAGGAGATTTAACGAATTATATCCAAAGATGTCTATGCTAAAAATTTCAGGAGATATGTTACAAATTTTCTTTCGACTAGAACGGTCCAGAATAAGACATCATTCTCATCACCTTTAGTCAACAATGGAGACAATGAAATTGCCATTCTAGCTTATGTAGATGTTAATCTACGTGCATCATTGGCAAAAGTAGAGCATGATCTGAACTTACCTCATAGTAGTATTCACAGAATTCTAAAAAAACATAAACTGCATCCAATTTGCATTGGTCCACAGCTTCGAATAGAACTGTGTGAAATCCTTCTTCTCAGAACACAAGAGGATCCCGATTTTCTCAAAAGGGTTATGTGGACAGATGAGGCCAAATTTTCAAATGAGGGAGTTTTTAACCGAAATAACTCACACTTTTGGGCCAACCAAAATCCTCATATTACGAGGGAAAGAAATCCTCAAAATAAATTTAGTTTTAATGTGTTTGCACTTTTGAAGATTTTCGTGTTTTGTGTATGATGACATTTTAAATGGTGAACTTTATATGGAGATTTTGAGGACAGTAGTAAGTGACTTCGTTGACATTTTATCAGTAGCTGAATCAAGGCGTTGTTGGTACCAAATCGATGGAGCGCTAGCTCATCGAACATCGAATTTTAACTGATATGTTTGAAGATAGATGGATTGGAACGAACGCTCCGTCTTTGTGGCCTCCAAGGTCATCTGACCTAATGCCTATGGATTTAGATCTCTGAGGAACGCCGAAAGATCTTTCAGCGTTCCTCGAAGATAAAATATATTCTGAACCTGTGACTTCAAGATATGATTTGCATAATAGACTGCAAAATGCTTTCATGCAGTTTGATGTGGAGGAATTGAGGTGAGCCACATCATAGGTGAGAGATACGAAAAAATTCAGGAAAACAAAAAGATTTCGAATTGAACAGATAATCCGATTTGATTTACAGAATACTTCAGTAGCGTATAAAAAATATCATCCTGTATGTTTTCACATAATTTCGTCTCATCTAGTGCTGTAAATCTCCTTAAAAAAACCATCACCTTGTATATTGTTTCAAACGTCTGGGCTGCTGAAAGTTGAATATTTCTGAAAATAACTTCTGCGTCAAATTTCGACCGAAAATTCTGAAAACTGTAGCTTGAAACTTGAATACCAGTATTTCTTTAACAAAACATTTTTAGAATATAGTTTACATAGCAAACTCATATTATTTTTCGTTTCTCTATTGGTCTCTTATTTTTGTAGAGTTTTCTTAGCCAAATATTACATTCTGGCATCGCTATATAGACAACATATTAGTATAGTAATTACTGGCATTGAACTTATTGCAGACATTTGTAAAAACATTACATCTTATCATACCGTATACGTACGAATTGTGTAAAGATGATACAATAGTCGTTTCTACAAGTAAACAGGAGAATGAATACCTACATAAAAATTTTCGGTTTTTGTGAATTACTCCATGCTGAGGAATAGTTCATCATATCTCATAAGTACACACAACCAAATTTATATGGAATCATTCGGTATTTCACATTATTGATTGTTTTAACCATGAATCTTTGACTACTTGTGAAGAATGAAATTTTTTGTTGTAACAAAACTGAATAGTTTGATAAGAAATGTTGAATTATCACCACATGTTCATGATATTGTACTCAGTCGCCACTGAGGTTTGAAACTGTGAATTTCAAAATTTGAAAAAGCCTATAATCATAACTGAAAATGCCTAACGTTAGATTGTTCGATGTGCAGAGGAGCCGAATGATTGCTCTCGTTGAAGAAGGGGTGACACAAAGGGATATAGCGGCCACAATGGGGATATTACAGGGAGTGATTTCAAAAACCTACGCCCGATACGTGGAGCTACGATCTCTGCAAAATAAGCATAGAAGAAGTCGTAGGAAGATCACTTCTGAAGAACAAGACCGCTTTTTGTGCCAAATTACAAGAAGACAAAAAGAGGCCCAAGTGCGTCGCACCCCATACTCCAAAGGCAATTTCTGGAAGTAACAGGCATCAGTGTATCAGTCGAAAAGATACGTCAAAAACTCCGTTCAAGGGGTTTATATAGCAGAAGGTCCTTGAGAGTTTCAGAGCTAACAAGACAACAAAGAATTAACAGAATTAATTGGTGTATAGAGCACCAAAATTAGAATATTGAGAATTAGCGAAATGTTCTTTTTCCGGATGGGATCAGAATTGGTGTTCGATCAGATGACTGCCGGATTCGGACTCTAAGGGGTCGTGAAAAACAAGCTAGACTCCGAGCAGCAAGATAAATTTCGAAATACCAAGAGGGCAGTGTGATGTTATGGGGTAGCATTATGCTGGGACACAAAACAGATTTGATTTCGTTTTTTTTAAGCGCGCTTCCGAGGAATAGGCGAACTTGTTACACAACATAAATGGGCGCCTGGGACGAACTGAGGTGTCTACTTACTCGCTTCTTGAAGAGGGCCAAATTGTTGGAAAGATATTGGACGGAGGCGAGTTCCACAGCTCACCGGCCCTGTAAACAAAGCGATTCTTAAAGAGAGAGGTTCTAGTGGTTTCCTGCGAATGTATCGGTTGGAAATAACGTAGACCAAGTACTGGAGTGAGACACTGGCTAGGTGCCCACGATGAAAATTTCACTTTCATGCAAGATAATGCTCCTCCGCATACCAGCAAGATATTATCTTTAAACAGAGGGACTCGATATTTTGCACTGGCCAGCTTGCTCTCCAGACCTAAATCCTATCAAAAGGAAAATTAGATCGCGCCAGGATAATCAAAGAACCCCACAATAGATCATCCAAGCCGCCACCGAAGAGTGGCAGAATATGACCCCAGAGGAGGTCGAAAACCTAATCCAAAGCATGCCTAGACGGATTCAGGCTTGTATCAGGGCAAGAGAAGGTAATACAAGCACTTGAGGTCGAGAAAAGAACACCTACTCCGTGAGAAAACAATTTTCAATTTTTTTACTACATGTGGAAAGAGTCTCTTATTTTCTTTTATTCGTTTCTTTCTTAAAATAAACCTTAATTTATTTCTTCTTTCAATTAAAATATCTCAAGAATACCGGAGGTGGCATTCAAAATATCCATATAAATCTTGTTGTTTCTAGATATTAGCATACGAGGATTGGGCCAAAAGGATCTTACTTCCTTTGATATTTCTTCCAGTGTATTATTTTAGTCATCTGGCTTGTGGCATCATTTGAAGTACTCCCCACCGGATTCGAGAAAATTCTCTCAGTGCCTTTTCCAGTTCTATAAGTAGTCCTGATATACTCGATGTTTAGTATCGCCCTAAAAGCGCGAGTTGCATTTGTTTAAAACGTCTGTTTCTCGTCTCATCGGCGGCTCTTATGCAGCGCATTCAATTTAGAAGATAGCCAAAAGTCGGAGGAATATATATCAGGACTGTACGGATGCGGACGTCTTGAGAAATTTGAATATAACACCTTCACTGATCATCCTTCAGCTATTTTTGATTGAATTTCGGATACATGCCAACCACCTCCAAATTTTCATTCAAAATCCTCTAAGCACTACTTTTTGACATTCCGTCGCAAACTATCGTCTGTTTTGCCTTCGAGGGCTGCTCAGATCACGAGTCACCACCAACAGATAAGCAGCCATCTCTAAACAGTTCCTTCCACATTTTTATTTGTGTTTGTGTTTCGTTCCCAAATTTTGTCAATTCGTTTTACGGGAACGTGTTCGTTGACATGAGATATTGAATCGAGGTTTCGTTCCACGACGATTCGTTTGAATCACATCGGCCATTACAGAGTGGTTTTTCTTCGCTGCTCGAAGGCTGGGCTAATGTATGTCATTTATGAACAATTGAATGACCACGTAACTGTTGGATCTATGCGACCCGAAAATAACCAATCAGTCGAATAATAAGTCAAAGATTTGACAAAACCAGAAAAATCACGCCCAAGTTGCTCAAAAATTAAGGTCATGCTGTCATTTTTCGTCGATTATCGTGATATACATTGGAAATCCCCTCTGCCTGGCCAAACTGTCAACGGATAATGTTATTTGAGCGTTATGCGCGAAGCTATTGGCAAAAGAAGGCAAAAATTGAGGATTTCTTCTAACGCTACCATCATGCGCCGTCTCATTCGTTCTTCGTGGCTACTTCGTCAAAATTCGAAACATATCGTTCCACAACCACTCTATTCATCTGACATAGCCCGGCAGGACTTCTAGCTATTCTCTAAGCTCAAAAGGCCACTCCGGAGACACCGTTTCAAATCGATTGAAAAGCATCAACGTTTATCGCTATGCGTTACAGCCCCCACTTGATAACCAGAATACTCCAAGAAGCCGCAGATCAATTGGAGGAATGGTTCACCAAGTGGCTGATCACCATCAACCCAGAGAAGAGCTCGGCACTCTATCTATCCAGAAGAAGACGTAGCCCCGAGCAGCAGCTCACCATGAACGGCCAACCAATTCCGTGGGTCAACAAGGCCAAATACATGGTCACACTCTACCGGCGGCTGACATGGCGTCAACATGTGGAAGAATGCACGAGCAGCCCAAGCCTTCCTGTACCCCCTGATGAACAGGCGGAGCAACCTGAGCGCAGCGAACAGCTGAAGCTCTATAAGACCATCATCAGGCCCATGATGACATACGCGTCAACAACCTGGGGATATGTAGCTGCATGTCATATCCGGAAGCTCCAAGTCGTGCAGAACAAGGCATTGAGGATGACCGTGGACGCCCCCAGGTACGTGCGAAACTCCCAGATACATCGAGATCTGCAGATGCCGAGTGTGATGGAGTTCATCAGAGAGACAGCGGTGAAAGCATTCCAAGCAGTTGACGACCACCCAAATCCATTGGTGAACACCATAGGAGACTACTAGGAAGCCGAACCGAAAAAATACAAGAGGAACAGGATGGTGCTTAGAGAAGACCTGGATTAGCTATAAGAATCTCGTAAAATAAATATGTCGTCACTAGGACAACAAAACGAATTGTGCTTAATTTAATTATTTTAGGTTACATTCAGATCCTCCAGATCACGGCTTAGAAGCCAAAATTCGTTCTATTTTCCCTATCAATCAATAAGAGATGTAAAGTTAAAAGTTGTGAACCTTGTATTTGAATAAAGATTGATAAAGTAAAGTCAGACACGCACTTATGAATACTTATAAAACCTCCCGAGCTTCATTCAGAACGAATAGTTCACCGGTGGAGCAACTTGTCGTAATGAGACAAAAAAGTTGGGGAATTTCCTAAATATCTAAAGGTAGGTAATTTATGACTAGTCGAAAACCAGCTTAATATTTTTATTGCCAATATTACTGAATTATGTTGGTACTATCCACCCATGAAATATTCTGATGATTCCGGTTTTTTTTATTTGAGCCTATTGTTCTTCTAGCAAAAATGTGAATAACGGGTATCTGTCAGGTAAAGATTTTTTTTGTCTTGTTTTTTGTGAGCGTTATGAAGACCCACCTTTTTTTGGATCGAAAGTGGAGACAGTCATGAGTGGGCTTATAAAACTTGCACTAATTACTCAGGACGAGGATCTTTTGTGATTTATGTCAAGAGAAAGACATTATAAATTGGGACTGATTTGAAATAAGTAAGAACTTTAAATTAGTTAAGTATAACTTGAAAAAAGTTATTCTATTGAAATGAGAAATAATAGTCGGCTTAGTCGCCTTAGGCCCTTGTAGGGTAAAGCTAGTTTTTAAATATTTTTAATTTTTGATAATAAGTGGTTAATAACAATAAAATAATTTTTATTTTCACACAAAATGTGTTATTAAATTATGAGCATGATTTTCAGTCATTCTTCTATTTTTAATTTCAATTTAACATCACATTTTTAGTGTGAAAATAATTAATATATGCCTCCATTTGTAAAATTTCTTTTGGTCGGTTACGATAAAATGGCAGTAAGGGCTTGATATGCATAGTGGCATCTCTTTTGTATTACTATCTTCTTTCTATACTTATGCAGAAATAAGTGCAGACTCTCTTCAATTTTTGTATTTTTCTCTTTTATTACCAATAAGAAAGATGAATGATTGACAGAATGTTCTGGATATTCCCTACACTGTATAACAAAAAGGTGGTGTCGATAATAAGAAAATCTATACAGTACCTATCTATCAATGTCTGAATAAACAATTGTAATAGGCTGAAACTGAAGGAATTGTATACAAATAGAATAATAGATTTTAATTTCCAATGCTTAATAGATATGTTTAGATTAGAGAAGAGTTTAACTATAGCTCAGTAAATTAGACAAATCTCAAAGTTTTGGAAATAATCTAAAGTCACAGATCGAAAACCTGAAATTCTAAAACAAAATCAAAAAGAACCATTCTCTTAGAAAATTTTTTGGCTTCGATTCTGTATGCAACACACTTTTCTATTCAAGACTTTTCTATTCAAGGTTGAAAAAAGGACCTTAAACCCTTCCTTCTTTTTAATCTTCTCACGTATTTTTGGCTTCGATTCTGTATGCAACACACTTTTCTATTCAAGACTTTTCTATTCAAGGTTGAAAAAAAGGGACCTTAAACCCTTCCTTCTTTTTAATCTTCTCACGTACTCTCGGGGTTTTGTCAATTTTCATCGATCTATATTTATATATATATATATATATATATATATATATATATATATATATATATAAAATGGAAAACAGGGGATCGTTGCTGTTCATCCTGTTGCATGATCTGCAATCACGTATATATTGAATTGAGAGCTACTTCCGAAGCAGACCTTCAACAGAAGAAGAATATTGTGATCAGGGAGCCAGGTATCTGGTTTGAGAAAAACAAGTGTAAATATAGAGAAGACCCAATATCCCCATATTTCTACTGAGCACGAGAGGCAAAGTATTATGCTCCTCGGAATAAGTCTCGAAAAGATCACTTGGCAAATTCATACCCAAGAATCAGTAACTAAACTATCTTCAGATATCCATATACTGAGAAGTATAAGGAGAGTCAGTATGTAAAAGGCAGCGCGAACTACCTACTTCTCATACTGCCACAGCATTCTCTCATATACAATTCTCATTTGGGGCACATCATCGGCCGAAACAGTTTTCATGAAACATAAGGGGGCAATGAGAGTGCTGTGGTGTGGGGAAAGTTGCAGATGAAGGTTCGAGCAGACGGAGATACTAACTCTGCCGGATGTTGATGTCTTGGAATGTGTCAAATATATTTTCAATGAAATAAAACTAAAGTCTTTAGATTTTCACTATATTAACAAAACTATGACCGGTTTCATCACACTGTGGCTTCATCAGATAGATTGTATCTAATACTAATACTTTAGTTTTATTTCATTGAAAATATGTATATCGATTTTCATCAAGTAACGACCTCCTCAATTAAAAAATTTGTGTTAAATATGTTCAAAAACACCCAGAAAAATTTCAAACCAACAGATAATCTCATGATAATAATACAAGAATACGTGACAACTTTCAGATTCCACTACACAAAAGGAAAAGCGCACAAAGGGTTGATTATTGGGGCCCCAAAATTTATAACAAGATTCCAGTTCAACTGAAAAAGCTAGATGGGAAGAGATTTAGAAGTTCCTTCAAAAAGTGCTCTTAGAAAATCAAATTTACTCAAATCACAGATTTCTTGGAAGGTGAATTTTAATGTTTGTTATGTTGTGACACGTCGAATAACGTGTCTTACACTGACTTGTTCACTGTTAATATGTAATATCATCTGTATTAGTTCATTTCATTATTTTTTATATGTCTTGTAAATATTTGAAGACGCATTATACTCTATTCTATTCTATATTATATTTTCGATTGGTCTCTTCAATACTAGGAAGACCTCATGACTTGCGAGTTGAGACTGTTTGAGAAAAGGCTGTCCATTATACTAGAATTATAACAATTACTAACCTCTATTTCTTTTATTATTTTATTATTGAGCTTATGCAAGAAATTATTTTCTGACATTGGTATCATGATGAGTCTATGATCATAGTGTTGTGAGAAGAAATTTTATGTTGATGTGGATGTGTGAGAGAATTATGAAAGTTATAATCTGTTCAATATGGTTCATGAAAAATAGCAAAACCATACATGCGGTCAATTGTGGTTATAGTAAAATCTCAAGAGTTAATCGAATTATCAATCTCCATTTCCAAAGTGAACTTTATATTAGAATGAATTGAATTTATGAAGGTGTTTAGGGAATCTCATTGTTTATTTGTGCCTACTAATAATAGATTATGACATTCACATATATAAACTAATGAATACAAGTTTTCCACAACGGATGATCATGAAATGTTTTTTCAATGTTATCCATGAAAATTTCGGCTAGTAAAGGACTGAGAGAATTACCCATTATTGAACCTTTATTGCCCATTAAATTTCAGTAGTACTGCAGTTGAGATAATTTTATTCTAAATATACTTCCAAAATTATTATTCTACAAAACTTGGTTAATCAATTTCAATGGATCGTTAGATTAGAACATTTGCGTAGAGATTAATTACATCTATGACATGACTTTTGCATTATATGGTAGTACAGTTGATTTTTGCTATTAGATCTGAAGAGTTCTCGATTGAAAATTTTGGAAATCAATAACACAAAAATTTCCGGAAATTCTCTAATAGCCAATTAGACATAAATTCGGCACCATTTCTAAATCTTTTCAGTTATTACAAGAAGCAATCCTGAACAGATTTTCCTGCTATTGAGCTAAGTAGTTGTACTCAACAACGAATTAACCAACAATTTCTCTCTGTTAAATTAAAATGTTGTGATGATTTTTCCGACATTTTAATTGACTCTGTTTCATAATTCTGTTAAACGATTTTGTTTTGAATAATCAAGGAGAAAATGCTGCATGAGATGAACCAAAGAAATGAACTCAATAGAGATCAATTATGCGGCTGGAGAATTAACCACAATCAGAGTTTAACGCTCCTAGCTAGGAGCACGGAATTATTTCCTGTCGGCTAATTGGTGGTACATGACACTTCTGTCTAAACAAAGATTAATTAATATATCTTAGCTTAACGGCAAACGAGGAGAGGTGAGCCAAAAATAATTTTCAGATCTTTCAGCTGGGACGTGAACCATTTATTTACTTGTAATTTTATACTCTTAAACTGAAAGTAGATGACATAAGGTGATAATAACATGGAAATATCAAAGTATCTGATTGAATTTCATCGTGGAGCAAACTGTTCGGTGTTGAATTGGTATATAAATTAATATGAACACAAAATAGATGTATTAAATATAGCAAGTATATGATAAACTGGATATTCATATTACAACCCAACAAGTACTTATTTTGAAGCTCAGTGACATTCAGACTCTAAGATTATTTTATTACATAGCAACTGTAATATCATTTTATACGTAACATCACAAAATTGATTTACAGATCGTACCAAGCAGGTTATACTTGAAATACATCCTCTGATAAGACGTTTCTTAAGTTGTTGTGTGGTGCTGATTTGTTTTGAGTTATAGAAATCTATAGTTTGACCTGTATGTAATTTATGTAGATAAATGGCTGATGAAATGGTCTTATTTTTCAGTGCTCTCTTATGTTCCTCTATTCTTTTTTTATTGTTCGATTGGTTTGGTCGATGTATATATCTCGTCAAAATCTCCGCATGGTATAGAGTAAACTCCCTGACTTTCTGAAAGAATGTTGTCTTTCGGGTTTCTAAGAATTTTTCCGATAGTTAAGTATGGTGTGTATGCCATTCTTATTTTGTATTTCCTTAATGTACTTCCTATTTTATCTGTTACTCCGTTGATATATGGTAGAACAGCTGTGACAGCAAACCGCTATCAGTTACGCTCGAGACATCGTCTACCGAACGCCTGAAGATGACAAGGACAACTTGTCATATATATATATATATATATATATATATATATATATATATATATATATATATATATATATATATATATATATATATATATATACGATAATCTTGAATGTTATGACAATATGTCAATCTATCAGAATATATATAAACTAAAGCATCATCAGACAATGACATCAATGTACCAATTAATAGTGTAGAGGCTTTCTCCCCGAAAAAATCCAGTGTCCGGACCTTAGTCAAGTCATATATATATATATATATATATATATATATATATATATATATATATATATATATATATATATATATATATATATATATATATATATATATTCTGATAGATTGATATATTGTCATTCAACATTCAACGTTATCGTAATATATAATGATTCCAGGATATGTTTTGATTATAATCATTGCCAGGCAATGGTATTAATTACAGGGTGGAGGATTTATATTGTTTCATGAAAGTAGTTTGATTGCATGAACAGATATATGGGCAAGTCGTCGGGGTTAAACTCCTTTATATATATATATATATATATATATATATATATATATATATATATATATATATATATATATATATATATATAGATATATATGGTGAGACAATTATTTTCCGCGATAAACTTCGCGAGTAGTCTACATATGAAAACTTGAGACAAGAAGAATAATTCAAAAACTTTTAACGTTCTCACAACTGTTCATTATTGTTCGTTGCTTTCTCGAAGTCCGATAGCAGGTTCACCGTCTGGGTCCATAGAGGGCGACTCTCGTACGTATGTACGAGATGCGTCCTTTCTGGCATCGTTAGGGAATCCCGATGTAGCTGGTTAGGGTGCTGAGAAGCGATATGTGACACTGAGGAGTTCCTAATAAGGACGAAACTGCAGTCTGTCGTTTCGTTTCACGGCATCCTGCTTAGTTGCACTATTGTTGTTGTATGTTATATATATATATATATATATATATATATATATATATATATATATATATATATATATATATATATATATATATATATATATATATATATATATATATGTGTATAGTGTATGTGTAAAATGCGGTTTCCTTCAAAAACATTCGATTTGTTTTCCCAATTTTCAATAATCTTGAAAATTTTAAAATATTCAAGGGTTCGAGATAAAAATGATTTACGCAAAAATGATTTGTCAGAAAGACTTTCCCTATACACCGTTGTGAAGAAGATTCGAAGCGCTTTCAAATGACGTATCGAGCTACTCCTTTCCCGTAATCCCGTAATTTTGAGAGGTTGATGCGCCTCCTCCTAGGGGTTGCTCCTTAAAACGTCAAATATACGCGAAAGATGTCACCCCAAACAAAATCAACGAGTTCCGGCAAACTTTTCCAATCATTACAAGATAAAAAATATACAGCATGGCTCGCTTGGGATGGAACAAATTGTATTCGCCGCGACATTACCAACTCTTCGTTTCAAAAATTGCTTACACTGAAAGAAAGATGGCGCTAATAATTATTATCACAGAGTTTCGGTAATTTTCGTTTGTAATAAACAGAGAATATTTACAACAACAACACGTTCTTATCTAACAAACTATTCCAATATTTTATGCTACCTTTGGAAACAAATGCTTCATTTCGCTTTATTTGAATCATGGTAATAAACTATATTTCAGGAATATATTTTATAAATTAACGATCTCTTTACTCGAATAGATTATACATTAATCTCAGAGTTATTGATAACTAATGATTATTATTTCAATATGGAAAAATATTCTTTAGAATGAGAGAAATGAATTTTGATTAGAAATACTCACTTTAGTCTTTAAGTGATATGACGTCATGTTACAGCCAATAGGCAAACTAAAAATAAAATGCTTCTCATCGAAACAACCAATCACACGACCAGCGTGCATGCAGACACTGAAATGAGAATGAGATCGAAATTCGGTCAGACGACAACACAAATTTCCGTCTTGTCCGTGTCTGCATGTAAGCTGGATATATGATTGGTTGTTGATGAGTAAGTAGCATTTTGTTTTCAGTGTTCCTATTGGCTGTAACCTGATGTCAAAGCAATTGAATCCAATTGAATGCTAAAACGGCTATTTATCATCAAAAATCTTCTGCGTTACGACTATGAAAATTTAGATTATATTAGGAAAATGATTTATAGACATTGAAATTTCTACATAAAAATTTTACATTTTATGTTATATCATGAAAACATCTAAATTCTTCACAGCCGATTGTTCGATTCATTATTTATATATGAAATAATCGGCATACGTCCAGAAGCAAGTTCCAAATTCAATTTGAAGTTCAATAATTATGTTTCTAATATATTGTTTTGGACTTATTCCATCTCTGTCGTTCCATCTAATATATCATCTTAAAATGGACAGCGCCGTGGTTTTGTTTTTATATAGCGTTCTCATCATTTTTCAACGCCTTCCAGATCGTTAGCCGTTTAAAATCTAATTCTGTCTCAAGTGGCGCAAATTAGCGTCCGCTTTCCAAGAGTCCTCACAAGCCGCAAAACATAAATTTTACCACGGCAAATTAAAAACAACTGTTTTGTATATACTTTAAACGTTTAATATCTTTGCGATGTGATACTTTCCAACGATTTATTTGAAGGGATGTATAAGAGGATAGGAAAGATACTCTAGAATTCTTTTTTCCTGCATCTCGGAAATTAAGAAAGATATTGGGAAATAATCTTCCGACAATAATACTCGAGTTGTTTTACGCATCATTTAAGGTGAATATCGAAATTATTCAATTCATTTATTTTTATTCACAAGAACTATTCTAGTAGGGTTGAGTAAAAAGTTAATTATAAAAACGAAAAAAATTGTTAAAATTCTTCATCACTTCAGGTCGCCTGTTAAATGGGAATGCGAAATAATTAAAACCATCCAAATAGTGTTTATAAAATGACGTTCTCCATTTCAAATGTACCCATTGTGAGATTAAAATAATTACAGGAAAATTACTAATTCTTGCTATAGTTAGATTAGAAAATTTTGAAATACAAGGTGCTTCAACGAAAACTAAACAGAGGCTATATCAGTCAGTTATCAGCATCGGAAGAGTATACATGTGTATTGGTCATTTTTAGCGAGAATTTCCGCCTATTTCATCACATTATTTGCCGAAATAATTGTGATCAGATTTTAATTTATGAATCATCTGATTGAAATAACATTGTTCATTCTATACATATCTAGCAGGTGTTTTGTCTCTCGTCTTCTAATTCTTTTCTTGGACAGGGTCGTATTAGGTTTTCCATAATGTCGTCGGTCAGCGAGAGGTGTAAGGGGGTGTGCGACATGGACAGGGCTATAATGTGTGACTCCTGCAGTAGTGCGTTTCATGAGAAGTGCTCTGGTGTTGGAGGATCTGAGAAACGTGTGATGGACTTAAAAAAGGAATGCACTCTTTTCTTTTTCTGTTCGGAGTGTCGCCTCGCAATAAAAAAGGGTGCCACTCATTTTGAGAAGGTTTGATAATTTGGAACGGGAAGTTAGGAAGCTGAAGGAGGAGCTTTTGATGTTAAAGGAAAGCAATAAGAGTGAGATAGTAACTTTGAAAAATTCTATGAAAAATGTTCCAGAAATTAATGGAGATCCTGAAGAACTCATTGCGGAGATTAATGAAAGAAATTCTAAAGTAAATAACGTAATGGTGTACAAGTTGAATGAGTCCAATAGCCAAAGCCTAAATGAGAGAATTCTACATGATAAGGCTGAGGTTGTGAAGATTCTAGATATGATAGATATCAAAGAAGATGTTATTGAAAAGATAATACGTGTTGGTAAAAAAGGCACTAAACCAAGACCAATGAAGATTGTCTTGTCGATTTCAGGGATTGCTAGGACTGTTTTGAGGAATAAATCAAGGATAATGGAAAGTTATGGTCGAGATATTTCAGTGGGTCCTAATCAGACTGTTATGCAGAGAATTCATTTGAAGAGAGTTTTGGGGAAGTTGGAACAACGTGAAAAAGATGGTGAAAAGGATCTTCATGTGAAGTTCGTGAGGGGAATTCCCCACAATTATGAAAAAAAAACTAAATACACCCCCATTACATCTCAGTATATATTATCAGAACGCTGGTGGCTTACGTACTAAACTCAAATCGATATTTCAGATCCTTCCACACGAATCGTACGATATTGTTGTTATTACTGAGACTTGGCTTAACTCTTCGTTTTATGATGCGGAGGTTTCTTTCTCATACAGGGTTTTTAAAATGGATAGAAATTATCTCACTAGTTCTAAAAAGATGGGTGGTGGGGTTATCGTTTTGATACGCTCGACACTCAACGGCAAAATTATTGGAATCTCACAGAGAAGTGTTGAGTAGCTTTTCTTGCTTGTGCCTAATAATACTGACAGAATGATCTTAGGCTGTGTTTACATACCCCCAAACGCCAATGAAGATGTATATTCGGCACATTGCTCAGCCATTGAGGAGGTTTCTCTACGATATCCAGGTGATCGGTTTCTTCTATGTGGAGATTATAATGTCCCTACATCTCAATGGCGGGAAAATGGAGATTTTGTTCTGTGCGGGGGTGAAAGTCCGGCCGCGTCTGTATCGGAAGTAATGTCCATTCAAGGTCTCGTTCAGATGAACAAATGTGTAAATTCTCGAAACAGACTATTAGACTTAGTGTTTAGTGATATCGATTCCACAGTAGTTTGTGTCACTTCGGATTTATTGGTGAACAATTGTAGCAATCATGTTGCCCTTCATATAGATGTGCCATTTTTGGCTGAGAAAAGCTTTTGAACTACAGGGATGTTCCGATTATGAAGGAGTCCGGCCGCGTGTGTATCGGAAGTAATGTCCATTCAAGGTCTCGTTCAGATGAACAAATGTGTAAATTCTCGAAACAGACTATTAGACTTAGTGTTTAGTGATATCGATTCCACAGTAGTTAGTGTCGCTTCGGATTTATTGGTGAACAATTGTAGCAATCATGTTGCCCTTCATATAGATGTGCCATTTTTGGCTGAGAAAAAGCGTTTGGACTACAGGGATGTTCCGATTATGTTCAACAGGGGTGATTATATCGGAATGAATAGTTTTTTAGGTTAGATTGTGATTGGTCTGTGGACAACAATGATATAGACAGGACAGTATGTAAGTTTTATAATAATGTGTACGAGGCAATGTATCGATTTATACCTCTAAAGTATTTTGCACCTAGTAGATATCCAAAATGGTATAATTCAGAGCTTATATATATGGTGCGACGCAAAAATAGAGCTCAAAGGCAGTATAAGAGGACGGGATCTCGTGAGGATTATTTGCCATTCAGAGAGCTAAGAGCTGGTTGTCATGAGCTTGGAACTGGTTTCTATTCCAGGTATATTGATTCTGTTGAGGCAGATATCAGGTCGAGTCCCCAGAACTTTTGGAGATATATCAATCACAAGAAGGATTCGCATGAATTACCGAATACCTTGGAGTACGGGGATGTAAGCTCATCAGACGGAGGTGAAATAGTTGATCGATTTGCTGAGTTTTTCTCTAAAGTGTATAGTGGGGAATATGTCGTGCCACCCTATTTTGAATATGATAAGGTGGTGGATTTATCGTCAAAACAGTTCACACAAAGCGAAATTTTTGAGTTTATAAGTGGGTCAAAGCTCAAAACCTCAGTTGGACCCGATGGAGTCCCAACTTTTATCTTGAAGAAATGTATTTTCACTTTGGTTGGTCCGATATGTGACCTTTATAATTTGTCGTCGAGAAGTGAGGTTTTCCCATCATTTTGGAAGTTAAGATTTTTGGTTCCCATATTCAAATCAGAGGATAAATCAGTTGTTTCTAACTATAGAGGAATATGCATTCAATCTGCGTTGCCCAAATTATTGGAGTGCATGATAAGCAATTATTTATCTTGGGTGTGCACATCAGTTATCATAAAAGAACAACATGGGTTCCGTAAGCAACGCTCCACAATCTCTAATTTACTTCTCTTCACCAGTGATATCGTGAAATGCTTCGATGGGGGATACCAGCTCGACGCCATATATACCGACTTTTCCAAGTTTTTTGATAAAGTGAACCACAATCTGCTTATTGGTAAACTCTTTGCACTCGGAATAAGGGGGTCATTACTGGAATGGATTCGTAGTTTTTTATACTGCCGGAAGCAGATTGTTCGGTACAAAAACTTTTATTCAAAAGAGATTTGTGTGAGTTCCGGTGTTCCCCAGGGATCTCACATTGGGCCTTTTCTATTTAACATCTTTGTTTACGACGTTGGACGAATTTTGTCAACTGATTTTCTTTTCTTTGCCGATGATATAAAGGTTTATTCGATTGTTAGAAGTGTTTCTGATGCTGAGTATCTGCAGAGTCTGTTAGACAGTCTTTATGAGTAGACAGAACAGAACAATCTCTATCTCAACCTTAGCAAGTGCTCTGTTATCACATATACACGATGCAAAGAGAAAATTGAATATCGGTATGATGTTGGAGGGCAGATTTTGGCCCGCGTCAGCTCGGTCAGAGATCTGGGGATCACACTCGATGAAGCTCTGAATTTTAACGAACAGATATCAAATGTTACGAAGAAGACATTTCAAATGCTCGGTTTTGTGCTGCGTAACTCTGACGATTTCTCTCCCGATGTTCTGAAGCTGCTATACTGTTCCTTGGTACGTTCGGTGGTGGAATATGGTTGCATGGTTTGGTCCCCACATACCTCAGTTTCCATAGATTGCCTGGAAAGGGTGCAGCGAAGATGTCTTCGATACTTGGCGTTTCGATCTGGACTGACCATCTGCGAGCGCTCAATAATTGTGATGAGTGAAAGATATAACTTGAAATCACTCAAATGTAGAAGAAGCATTTCTGATATGTGTCTCTTATATAAAATTCTTAATGGTCTAATAGATTGTCCTGAACTATTAATATTATTCAACTTCAATGTTCCAATTAAAATAACTAGGTTTACACCATTGTTTAGGGAAAGAATTTGCCGAACGAATTACTCATGGAACTTCTTCACAGATCGCTCGGTTGCTATTGCGAACAAAATGCACACTCAGGATGATCTCTCTGCCGTTTCGCTGCGTTCATTGAAAAGGCGATTGGCACTCCTTTTGTAGCGGTGGCATTCATGTTTTCGTTGTTGATCGCTTGCTTTCATTTCGCGTCTTATGGATTTTCATTGAAAGTTTCTGATGCTGTTTTATGTAAAGTTATGTTTTGTTCAATAGTTGAAATTATTGTTATGTATTTTTTATTCGACATTAGGATGGATTGGGGGTTTCCCGTTCAACTTTATACACATATAATGTCAATTATGATGTATTGAAGTATAATAATAAATATATCTACCAAGATATTCATTTCTGATTGAAACGCAAAAACAGGTCGTTTTTTGTTTCAAGGGGGACATCTTTTGGGGTACAAAACTTGCCTGAAATATCAACCCCCTGAGCGGGGGTTGCAATCCTTAAACATTTTGAATAGAGAAGATGAGTCGAGTGATAACTCATAAGAAAGGTGGTATCTTTGTCTACATCGCCTTGAACGAATTTCTATTTTTAACTGAAAACTGTAAAAGAAACAGGGTGAGCAACTGAAAGATAGGGAAGACTTTTTCCCTGAGACTATTCAAGTTTCAGTGAAGTAAAATGGAACAGATCCATGCTGATCAATGGCAGTCATCATCAAGTATCATCCTCATCTCGAATTTCAACCCCTGGAGCAGGGGTGACAACCCTTGAAAATTTGGAAGAGGGTAGATGGGTCGAGTGATACCTCGAAAGAAAGGTATTATCTTTGTCTACACCTCGTGAACGAATTTTCATTTTTGATTGAAAACTGTAGAAGATACAGAGTGAGCTACTGAAATATATAGGAGACTATCTATCGCCCTGAGCTATTCAAGTATTAGTGCAAAAAAATGGAACAGATTCATTCCAGATCAAAGGCTGTCATCTTCCGAAACACCATTCACATCTCAAATTTCAACTGTTCCATTTTTTTGCACTAATACTTGAATAGCTCAGGGTGAAAGATAGTCTCCTCTATTTTTCAGTAGCTCACTTTCTATCTTCTACAGTTTTCAATCAAAAATGAAAATTCGTTCACGGGGATGCAGACAAAGATAATACCTTTCTTTCGAGGTATCACTCGACCCATCTACCCTCTTCCAACTTTTCAAGGGGGGTGACCCCTGCTCTAGGGGTTGAAATTCGAGATGAGGATGGTACTTGATGATGACTGCCATTGATAAGCATGGATCTGTTCCATTTTACTTCACTGAAACTTGAATATTCTCAGGGAAATAGTCTTCCCTATCTTTCAGTTGCTCACCCTGTATCTCTTACAGTTTTCAATTAAAAATGGAAATTCGTTCAAGGCGATGTAAACAAAAAAACATATTTCAGGCAAGTTTTGTACCCCAAACGATGTCCCCCTTGAAACAAAAATTGATCTGTTTTTGCGTTTTGATCAGAAATGAATATCTTGGTAGATATAGCCTCCGTTTAGTTTTCGTTGAAGCACCCTGTATATTCGAGCAACACTGTTCGAAGGATAGATGTTCGAGAAAGAAATAAATACCGTAAAACGGAGATACTTGAGAAATTATGCAGATGCAGCATTATTTACATAACGGTGCTGCCGCCCAATGGCTAGTTTTTTGATAACGAGTGGTTATCGATCTATTTGAACAGACTATCACGGATCTGTTTTCATTGCCTTCAATCATATATAATTGAACGGGGTTTGTGAGAAAAGCTGCAAAAGTGAGGTACAAAATATATGTTTTTTATTGTTTGTACACTCATCATTATCCACAGTCCCAGACACCTATTGAATCAACACCGTATTTTTTTTCAATCCAATTTTGAACGGCGGGGATTTTATTATTCAATGTCAAGAGCTTCTTGAAAATGATGGTACACACATATCAAAGGTAGGTATGTCATATCGAAATTACAGTAGACGTGGCCAAGGTATGTGCCTGTTAATTTGGTTAATTTCTAAATGAGTAATATTCTTACGTTACATTGTACAGCGATCCAAAAATTTACAAAGATTCAGAGATAAACTAATTTTTGCCAATGATTCATGCTAAAGAAGGCAGATTTCCAAGTTTCAATCTGTCAACTAGAAATTACTTAGAAACATTAAAATGCATATAAGTTAAGCTGCGGCAAACCACAGTTACCTTTGAATAAATAATTAAGCAAGGAATAAATAACGGTATATCATTTACATTTGTTATCTTGAACGTTATTCGAACTAAGTTCCGAAAATATTTTCAATGCTGTGGCACTTCCGGTTATACCGGAAGTTGACACCATCTTTGTTATTTCAAATGGCATAATGTATGTTTTTTTTCATTGCAGAAAATACTAAATTCTGAACAATTGTTTTTCATATCATTGCCACCTGAAATCAACCGATAGTAAGATAGGAATTTTTCAATCAGAATTTTGCGATATTTGGTTCTATCTTCTAAGGCATCATAAAAATACTAAAGATCATTCAATATCGATTATTTCTAGCCGGTTGTGAGTAAAGAGATTCATTCAACAGAATTCAATGCATTTGGAGGCTTCACGGTATACAAGGAATGTGGCAAATCGTAGTTCAAAGGTACAAAACTCCGTTTTTGCATTTTATCCAAAAAACTACGACTTTTCGCGCGAGGACCCTGAAATTCGCTGATTATGACCAGAAATCTTTCAAATAATACATTTCGATCTCTCAATATGAGAACTATCTCAAAATCTTCATCAAAGTAATTCTGGTCAGAATCTGACTTCTCGTTTTTCTTCTTTTCTAGTAGGAATTCTCGATTACATCAGTTACTTGTGAGGAAAGTCATCATCGAATTACCAGAAATACCTCGCTGAATGAAGCATGGCTAGATGTAGTTACTTTTCAAAATATTGCCAACCGAAAAAGCCATAGACGTATTCCTTCAATCATGTTAAAAAATATCAGAGTTTCAACTTGTGAAATAATATTCGAAATATTCTGTTTCAGGACAATTTGTGAATTTCAAAACGTTTTGATTTAATATCAATAACAATTCGAAGATTACTCTTCTGACAAGTTCTTTCGGAATTCTGACCAGAATTTTTTGAAAGATTTCCGGTCATATAATCTGCGAATTTTAGGATCCTCGCGGAAAAATCGTAATTTTTGGGATGAAATTGCGAATAACTTAGAAACAATGCATTTTAGGTATAGGAAAACTTATAACAGATCGGTGCCTATTGATATTATGAGTTAAATTGTGTGTAAAAATAGGTAGTCTATCTTGGGAAAACGAACTTTTGTACCTTTGAATGTACTACGATTTGCCACATGCTTTGAAAACACTCTGTACATGGTGTTACATAATAGTAGGCCAGAACTTAAGGGGGTAAATCTACGTGCAATTTTAAGAAAAAAGTTCATATAAACATAAGTTCGCAAAAGCTTCGTTAGGGAGCTACAGGGTGTTGAAATTTCCAGAAAAAATTGGTTTTTTCTTCAAAACTCCTGCAGTTTTTAAGATATTCAGCCCAAATTTGAAGTGCAAGCAATTGTTTACAGCCTCCATCATTACACGTCCTAAATTTCAATTATAACCTACAAGGTGTTTTCTTTTCAGGAGCCATGTCTTCTTTTGCCCTTTCAAACTTTTTTGCAGTACTCCACTGATCAGCGTACAATCAATTTTCGTCATCTTCGTTCAATTTAGAAACTTTTTTCTAAATTTTTCTTTTTTCGTATCGAGTAAAAAATTATTAAACGATTGTATGCATTCGCTGAATTGAAAGCACTTCTAATTAAAAAAATTACTAGTAGGATTTGATTTTTGTCATTTATTTATTTATTTTGACAGTTGCTAAAGTTGAACCAGTGTCTGCTCGAATTGTTTATTAAATTAACAATTACTTTCAAGACTTTTGAAGTAGTTATTGCTGTAAGAAAAAAGAGCTAATTTTACTAACGCCGAATTGGCTGATATCCATTACATGTACGGTCTGGCTGACGGAAACAACAGAAACTAGGCGATTATATGGCAGTTGCACCTTCCAAATCGAGTAGCACCAGACAGGCGAAGATTTTCAAATATCCACAAAAGTTTGAGGGAAACTGGTACTTTTACTGCAAATAATCATCTGAAAGGTGCAACTCAAACTATGAGAACTCCAGGTATTGAGGAAGCAGTTTTGAATTGTGTTGAATTGAATACTCATGTGAGTACAAGAAAAATTGGAAATCAGTTGAATATTTCACATATTCTAGTTTGGAGGATTCTCCACTACTTTTCATTGTACCCGTTTCATATTCTACGAGTCCTTTCTCTACTTCCTCGAGACTTTCCTTCAAGACTGAATTTCTGCCTATGGTTCTAAGATAAAATTAGAGAAAATGCTCATTTTGATAGTGAAATAATGTTCACAGACGAAGCTAACTTTTCGAGAACTGCTAGCACAAATTTTCACAATAATCATTATTGGGCTGATGAAAACCCCCATTTGATTGAAGAATCTCATCATCAAGAACAATTCTCACTAAATGTCTCGATCGGAATAATTGGAAATTATTTGATTGGGCCATTTTTTTTTGCCTAACAGACTAAACGGTCCCGCTTATTGGCAATTTCTTGAGGAGGGGTTACCTTTATTGCTCGAGGATGTGCCACTTTTGGTGAGAAACATAATGTGGTTCATGCATGACGGGGCACCAGCACATTTTAGTGGAGAAGCTATGGCATTCTTGAATAATACATTCAACAACCGATGGATAGGTTGGTGTGGGCCAGAACCATGGCCTCATAATTCCCCAGACTTAAATAGTTCAGAGTTTTTCTTATGGGGATATCTCAAAAAGTTTAGTTTATACCACTCCAGTGAATACTATAGAAGAATTGAGAAATCGAATAATAACCTCTTGTGACACGATAAGAAATAACCCAGGAATATTTCAAAGAGTGCGTGATAATATGCGAAGAAGGACAGAGGCCTGTATTCTTGAAGGTGGAGGACTTCCAGCAATTTATTTAGTTTTCAATTGTTCTTTTCTTTAGTTTGATATTGAAAAGCTTTGGGGCATACCTATCAACTATTTCTATTATTTTTTTATTCAGCGAATAACATACAATTCAAATAATTCAAATTCAATAATTTTTCACTCGACAACGGTTGGATATATACTATTATAACCTGTATACCGTGAAGCCTCTAAATGCATTGAATTCTGCTGAATGAGCATGTTACTCACAACGAGCTATAAATAATCGATATTGATTGATCTTTAGTATTTTTATGATGCCTACTAAGAGACAACCAAAAATCGCAAAATTCTGATTGAAAAATTCATATCTTCCTTTCGGTTGATTTCAGGTGGCAATGATATGAAAATAATTGTTCAGAATTCAATATTTTCTACAATAAAAAAAATAGAACCATACAGTATACCATTTGAAATAACAAAGATGGTGTCAACTTCCGGTATAACCGGAAGTGCCACAGCATTGAAAATATTTTCGGAACTTAGTTGGAATAATATTCAAGACAAAGAAGAATCAATCGGTCATTCCTTTTTCCATATACTTTTATTAATGTCCCATCTCGCGCGGACACTCGGTATATGTGGTATACAACACAATAAACATAAAAATAAATACCAAGACTTAATGTCTTAATTAGAATTAGGGCATTTAACTTTGGCCATAAGAACGATAGTTCGGTTTACATAATAAATACTTCGTAATAAATAATAATAATTAAGTATTAAGAAACAAATTGACAACAAATAACTAATGATAAGTAGTGTAGGTATTGTATCCGACTATATACATACATAAACTCACGCCTTGTCCCAGAGGGATAAGCAGATGAGACATTTTCATATATGTTAGGGAGGGGTCCGGACCCCCAAAACCTCTCCTTTACGCCAATGATAACTATGATAATTATAAGGAAAATTTCCTTCGGTATAACGATATTGAAATTTTGAAAATTCTTCAGAAGAGCTGCAAGGACTAGTCCAGAAAATTAGCCCATAATATGTGGCTTCATTGTAGGAACCTTAGAATTAGGAATCATTCTCACCAATATTACCTAATAGTTGTTTCCATGAAAACTTTATAAAGTAGCCTCTTCAGAATTTGATTATTCCAAAAGCAAACCAATACAATGACAAATGATATTCCATATTCGTTCCAAATATCTAAAAACTATTTTCAAAATTAATGAAGCATATTTCTGTAGCCCAAATTTATAATGAGTTTTCAATATTTGAACAGAAATGAAAATTTGGTTTAATGTAATATGATCCACCACGATTATAGACCCTTCATGTATTTTTTTTGACTTCTAATTGTTTTCAATCGCAAAATTAGGTTAGCTAATCTGAAAAGAATATTGTTTGATATACATTTGGGGAATATTTCAATACAACATATGATTTTAACTCTTTGGTTTATATCTAACTATATCATTTTTTAAGCTGTAAGTAGTTAACTATATTACCTATTCCCCATTTCAGATAGTCGACTGGATGATGATAAAAAGAAAAGGCCAAGAACGGCTTTCACGGGTGCTCAAATCAAATCTTTAGAAGCCGAATTCGAGAGGAATAAATATCTGTCTGTTGCAAAGCGATGTCAGTTATCCAAAACTCTGAAACTGACAGAAACACAAGTAAGTTCTTTATTCAATCTTTGTCAGTGGTCTGTAACAGTTTTACTCATTGCTCATAACCAACCAAATCAAAATAGAATTGTATTCATAAATTCTAAAACTTTCAAGTTTGAGCTCTATACAATATCTAAGAGAATTATGTAGTTTGAAGCTTGTTATAATACGAGAGTAGATGAATCATGTCGACAACAATTTTTGCTGGAATACTGAGTTACTAATAATAAAAACTAAAGCTGTAAATAATCTTTCACAGATCAAAATTTGGTTCCAAAATAGGAGAACCAAATGGAAAAGAAAATATACCAATGATGTAGAACTGATTGCACAACAATATTATTCCTCAATGGGTATATTGACTCCCAGACCAATATTCATTGGTGATAGATTATGGTGAGTTTATAAAATTGCCGGTTATTAAATAAATGTGATTGCTTTCATTATTTGCATTTTAATATACTCATTTTTCTACTCAGTGGAAATGTGAATAGAAGTATCATTCGATTTGTTTCAATTTCAGGTTTTTCAACTACCCCGGAAGGCCAGGATTATCTAGTGTACCTTCGATGGTTTCTAATTTAGTACCAACTACTCCATCTTTGATAACTCCGCAAGTACACATAAACTCTCTTCCACATAGCGACTGCCATCCAAACACCTATGTTGAATACCCTGACCAAAATATAGATATTCCAATAAATTCTCCGATTGTACAACTACAAAATTTCGGGAAACATTTTGAGGGATGATTTATATTTGAAAATGCCAAAGATATTTTTTATTTTATGTAGGACAAATTCTATGAAATTTTAATCGTAAAATACATTTCATCTACAAAGAATTTTGTAAAAGTTTTACTGAATTATTCATTTGAACAATTTTGGCACCTCATTTATGTTGTGTATCTTAGGTTGCAACAGAATAAATGAACTCAATTCATTGAAGTATTTCATTTACTTTGTCACTATAAACCAAACTGTTATTTATGCAATAAGCAATCCTATTGGTAATGTAAATTTTATCTATACTTATATTTATATATATTTGAAATGAAAAATAAACTAGTCTGATTATTCCTTGTGTATGTCTCATCATTTTTAGTACTCAATTCCATTGTCTCAATCTGACTACTATAGGGGAGAGTGGCCACCTTTCGGGTGTTTCTTCAAAGACTTGGTAGGTTGACCTCAATTAGAATGATCTAACAAAAAATATTACTCTAATTTTGAGTCAATTTTTGAATTGTTGAAAATGTTCTCAATATTTCGATTGTTGGTTTTACTCTTAAAAGTTCATCCACTTGGAATATGGAATGAAACTCTGCAAGCTAGCGTCTGATGGATTTCCCGTGTAAACGAACTCGGAGAAGCGACTTCAATCTATTACGTCATGCAACAATCAGTATATAAGTAAACTTAAATTGTACAATAAACGATCACAAAATATCTACTATTCAATCAAGTCGTTACTCTGCCCAAATTATCACTGAATCTCAGTCTCTCGTCGCAGATTAAGATTTTCTACAATTTTATCCATCTTAGTCTCCTACCGTAGATTAAGATTTTTCCTGTCCCAATCCCCCTTCTTTTTAACTCCTGTCTTCGTGAAGAAGTCCTGGAAATCATGGAGTGCAAGATGACAATGAGAGAATGAAGCTGCAAAGCAAAAACATTTTTCTTACTCTTTTTGTACACACGATACTAACACACCATAAACAGACAAGTTATTGCTAGTGCAATAGCGACAGAGAAACGAGTTTTTTCCACAGGTTTTTGCACTCGTTTACTGAATCATACGATAGATAGTATGGTTCCCCTGTTACATTTCTTGTGCTCACACTTTAGGGGCAATCGTAGGAGGCATGATGCGAGTTTAGATGCCTAATTAAGGAACGGAAATGGTCTGTTTTTTCTACTGGTATTCTATTTCTTCGCTTGTTTTTTACGATTTTTCTTTAAATTAAACAAGAACCACGAAGAAATTATATATGGAAGATGTCAACCCGAATTATAGGGTTCATAATGACTCTAGAACATTTATAGATCATAATCGGCATCACTTAGAAGACCGAATCTAGCCATCAGGGCTTTTCAAAAGAATATATATATATATATATATATATATATATATATATATATATATATATATATATATATATATATATATATATATATATATATATATATATATATATATATATATATATATATATATACTCAACTAAGATAATTAACAACTACTCAACATTTGAATATTAGGAAACACACACACATAGCATCAAGTCACCATTCAGACAGGACAAGGTCTGCTGAGTCCGCTAGTATCACATAATTTACGTCACAGAACATTCCTAATAAAAATACCACAAATTATTAATTTGTAACTGAAAGCTTCAAATGACGCTTGAATATGCAATCATGAATAGACTCAATCAATTTGAATTAAACAACACTTTGACTGATAAATTTGTATGCAATTACATGAATTATTTTTGTATGAATATATACTACAAAATATTTATCAATAGTGCTTAAGCGCTATAAGGAGATCCAGGAATAGACATAGTCAAAACTGAATTATCCAAATTTTCATTTCTAGCAGATAGAGCATGATAAAGGTCATCTTCTTCATCTAACATTTCCAATATCTTCTTCTTATATCTGTAAAAACAATATATTGAACAAAAGACAAATGGACAATACTATTTTCAATATTATTTATATACTCCATCTTATTCGTTTCCTGAGAATTTTTTTGCTGCAGTGGAATTCTATTCTATTGCTCGAAGTATAAGGTTCTTAGCAGCAGTTTTTTATGTTTTGCATACAGTTTTTTTTTTCGTTTTTGGCGGATAGGAAATAAACACGTTTTGGAGAAGAAAGTGGATTACTTTCTCTATTTTTCTGCTGTTGTTTCAGTATAATGATATGAATCAAATACACCTCATTGAAGTCCAGAATGGATTTCATTTTTGGTATCCAGTGCCCATTGAGGTAGTTCGAAAAAATATATATCTATTACAAACCAGTAACACCTTCTGGGAAACATAAAGGTTTCATCAGAACACCAAAAAAAATTATTATCCCTAATGCACCATTGATGTTACTATACTTTGATTGTTTTGTATAAATTTCTAGACATAAAACCAGTTTTGTTAAAATCCTCAGAAGAATAAAACAAATATGCAAAAATAAATATGTTGCAAGAAATCAAATCTATAATGGAATGTCAAATGTACCAAAGTCTTTCATCTCTCAAATCGAGGATATTCACTTTGTAGTTGAACCCCCGCTTAGGGGGTTGATATTTCAGGCAAGTATAGTACCCCAAAAGATGTCCCCTTGAAACAAAAATTGACCTGTTTTTGCGTTTTAATCAGAAACGAATATCTTGGTAGATATAGCCTCTGTTTAGTTTTCGTTGAAGCACCCTGTATGAGCATTTTGACAAGCATTATTATGATTTTTATAATTTTAGAGTATAGAAAGAAATGAAATTCAGAAATAGATGTTTTATAAAGCCATGAAATTATTTATAAACATTGTCTAACATTTTGTTAGGTAATGTTAAAACTCATGTGGAAAATTTTGGATAAGTCTACTATAATATAAAATGAATGTTTATTTTCATAATTTATTAAAATAATTGAGTTATCTGATATATCATAAACATTATTTAATTATTCTATATTTTAACTTATAGAATTAACACATCGAAGAAAATTATTTTTCAAGGGACAATATTCAACCTTCCGTAGAATGTTAGATATCCTCCTTGAAGGAGCTAGTTTTCAATCTACTCTTCATAATCACCGTTATCAACTACATTGAAATCTCGCATATAGTAACTTTTGTTTTGAGATGTTTGTATAGAATTAGCCTAAGATGAATAAATTCAATTGATTCAATTTTACTTTCGTAAAACACATAGTCGTAACTACAAATTTTATTATTGTCATTTCAAACGATGACAGCAATATTATCAAACTACAAAAAGACAGAGAAGATCGTACTCAGGTACTCAGGCCAGGGTTCCTCCTGGATGTTTGTACGAGGGTTTCTATCAAAGATCCGGCAATAAATTGGGGGTGCTCAAATACAAAATCATAGAAACTACATTTATTTTTGAATTTGCCCACGTACCTCATTTTTAAAGGAGTTGTATACTTAATGAGATTTTATTACTTTACGTCTTTACCAAATAGATTATAATTGATTCAGATGGTAATTTCTGAGAAACTAGGATTTTAAAAATTATATATACAATATTCATCATTTCTAATACAAAATTAACATTCACAATCAAAAACCCTCAACAACTCTCTAATTTTTTATTAAATGAATCAGTAACCTGATGCAGTATATTAAAATACCATAGATAAGTCCCAATAAGACCAGTTACCCGTCTTCTAGCAATATACAAAATTCTAACTGCTGCATGTAACACCAAGGAAATCTAAACACATTCGGAGGATTATAATATTCTTTTTGAACGACAAAAGAATGTAGGAAAATGGTAATCTTGGTACTAAAGAGCATCTTGTTAATGATTCTATTGCGTTGAATCAATCTCATACAAAGAAAATAGAAAACTTTATTAATTGAATTTCAGAAGGCATTTGATAGCTCCCTCATTTATAGCCGTAAGAATTTTTGAAAATTTATTTATTCATTCGGGTTAAAAAAGGTATCAAAAAATATTATTTTATTAAAAGTGTATACTAAAGAATATTGAGAATAATAATCGAGAATCATGACTAGGAGAACCTCTTCGTGGCTATAATTCCTATGAGTTATTTTGTAAATATTGTGAACACCATTTGAGGTCAGCAATTCAAATAGTTATAATACGCTATCTTGGAGGTCGTAGGCTAACTGGTTTAAACAATCATACAGTAGTGTTCTTATTTTCATACTAAACAAAAAGAATCTCAATTAAATAGTACTGTTATCACTAAAATCAGGATTCTGAATTGTAGAATCATTGGACAATGAACACAATTCGTTAAAAATGCCTTTGATAGCTTAAAAATCCAAATATGTTCGGAGGGACTCCTGTAACGGCAATGTAACTCAGCGCAAAGTAAAAAACGCAAATTGAAAAAAACGCATATTGATTTATTGATATAATTTGAGATCCAACCCTTATTTGAAAAACATTCTATTACGTAGCATAACCTATAACAAGAAAAAAAATCGGTTATTTTCTTCTTCTTATCTTCTAAAGTCGAGTGACAGTTGATCCGATTGGAGATTAAAGCGAGGTCGGTTTTGAAAAAATGTACTACAATTCAATATGAAAAAAAATCACAACTGAAAAGTTTATGACATTCATGGTAACCCAGTAATTATACACTTCTCAATAATGATAAAGGGCATTGTATGATGCAAATCCGATCTAACAAGCAATTTTATTGGCAAAAGACTGGGAGATTATCTATTTATTGCATGCACACCAGTGTCAGAAATGCCTACCACAAATGTTCATACAGCTGTTAATAATCTATAAAAGAAGAGTAAGTTCTATGAATCGTTTAAGATTGGAATTAAATTCATCAGGATCAAGCAGATCATGCACAAAGGGAGTCATTTTCGACTTTACTCGTTCAAAGAAAATTTAGACGTTCATATGACCAATAACATTGGCGGGATTACCACTCAGTCAGCACTCCCGACAACATCTTTCTATCAATTCAGGAAGACTTTTGCACCTTGGAAAAACCTGTCAAAATAATGTTCAATCTACACAACCTGAATAAAGAATGCATTAGTAGTAAAACAAATGAATATCAGTAGCGTAATTACAAAATATTGGTTCGAAGAACTTCGATGTACCAATTTGATTAAAAAAATTGCAATGTTTAAGTGCACTTCTATAAAAAAAAATAGATGGGATATGGACATGTACTTGCAGTTTACACTCATGTTTAATAATATGAATAAGAGTATATCACTGATTCAGAAGTCCATAAATTGAATCCAATAAAATTATTCAAGGGAATATGGAGAGTGGCCACAGAAGTAGTCTCTCTCTCTCTCTCTCTGACCATCCACATATCGGTATTGATACTAATGTACTGAAATAACCACCAGTGCCTTAAAGGAACCTCAAGAAAACCGTCTGGAATCGTTATCGGGAACTATCGGAAATGGTGGATACAACAGCTAAGGCAGAGAAAAACATCAAGAATCTATAGTTCAGAAACTGCAAACCAGCATCACCTAGGCATGCCACAACAGCTGCTCTGATCAATACAACAGAGGAAAAATAACTCCATGGTGGACAGCAGTACTTACGGCCCAAAGGAACAAAGTGAACCTTACTAGCATACAAACTGATTGGGCCAACTACGAAAAGGCTCAAAGAACATACGAGGGATTGATCGAAAAATCCAAAAAAATAATGGAAATTCTACTGCGAGGAAATAGAGGGTATACCGGAAGAAAGCCGTCTTCGGCGCATCCCCTCTGCAGCAGGACCGACCGACATCCAAAGTGTAGGTACACGAATGACTAATGCCTAAGACATCTAACGAAGTCCATTTCCCATTCCCATTTCCCGTATTTTTTACAGCAATCATAAAATCAAATCAATATGCTGACAGAAGAAATTGTAACACATCTTCAATTGTCGTGACAGTGGAAAGGGTTCGATGAGCAGTAACAACCTTTCAACCCTATCAAGTACCAGGAGCAGAGGCCACCCAATAAGAGGACTGGATCGAATATTTACTCATATAATGAACATATACAGCACCTGTACAAAACTGGGACATTTTCCAGACCACTGAAAAATACTTCAAGTTATCTTCATTCCCAAACCATGCAAAAATCGCCAAAGATTTAGATTTTAGAAATCAGTTTTACCTCCTGCATACTGAAGAGAGGATAATCGAAAGATATCTTCGGGAGAATATCCAAGCGAAATGCACCTCAAGATACCTATGAGCAAGGTAGAGCACTAAACTCTGTAGTAAGCTATATTAAGAAAGGAATGGTGAAATCATTCTTGAATATTCCAAGATATAGAAGCATCTTTTAATGACACACTTTATAAATCGATACATGAAGGTATAGCAAATAGAGTAGTAGATAACACTATAGTAAATAGAGTCATGGATAACACCATAGCAAGGTGGATAGGAATAGGCGCATGGAAGCTCACCTCAGTTTTGGGACTGCCAGTAGATGTCCCCAGAGGGCAGTACTATTTCCTCTCCTCCAGTGCTGGACGGTCTTGCCAATGCAGGGTATTTTATGGTGGCTTAATAAGACGATCTTGTTCTGCACAACGCCATATGAGAAGGAGCGCAGAAAGCTCTATGAATGATTGAGAGCGACCTATCCGTAAATCCCAACAAAACAGACATAATCATATTCCCTCGTAAAACGAAATTACCGCTTTTAAGCCACCAACTTCATTTAACGAGAACCTTCATCATCAAGCAGCTCGTTCTGTCCACTGCTGTATCCAATTCGTCTGGATGCGTTTTATATCGTCAGACCACCTTGTTGGGGACGTCCTATACTACTTTCTGCTTCGTGTCTTGGTCGCCATTCTAGAATTTTCTTGGTCCATCTTCTGTCGGTGGTTCTCGCCAGATGTCCGGCCCATTTCCACTTAAGTGTGGCGATCCTACTAATAGCATCCTCAACCCCACTTCTTTGCCTGATTATGTCATTTGATATTCGGTCTCTAAGGTATAATCCGAGCATGCATCTCTCCATGGCACGCTGGGCCACTCGAACTTTATTGGCCGATTTCTTGGTCAAAGTTAAAGTTTCCGCGCCGTAAGTCATGACAGGCAACACACACTGGTTGTAAACTCTTCGTTTCAAACAAATTGGGATATCTGATTGTAAGATATTGCTCAGTTTACCAAACGCTGCCCAAGTAAGGACAATTCTTCTAAAGATTTCACAGGTTTGGTTGTCTCGACTTATTTTGATTTCATGTCCAAGATATTTGTAGGTTTGGACTTGTTCAATTTCAGCATCACCTATCTGAATATTTCCACTTGTAACGAGATTGGTCATATATTGTGTTTTAGACGCGTTCAGCTTTAGTCCAACCCTTTCAGAAGCTTGTTTGAGCCTTTCAAGCATTTCTTTTGCATCTCCTATGTTTTCGGATATGAGGACGATGTCGTCAGCAAACCTAAGGTGGTTCAAGTATTCCCCAATAATATTTATACCCATATTTTCCCAGTCTATCCTCTTGCACATATACTCGAGTAGGGTTATTAAGAGTTTTGGCGAAATCGGATCTCCCTGTCGCACGCCCTCTGTATTTCGAATGTTTCTGTTTTTGCGTGAAGTTTCACACAAGCTATGGCATGATCATACATGTACTTTATCTGTGCCATGTATCGATGGTCTATGCGACACTCAGCTAGAGCCTCTAACATTTTACGTTGGTTTATGCTATCGAATGCCTTTTCATAATCTACAAAGATGAGAACCAGGGGTTTATTGTATTCGAGGCATTTTTCTATTAAGGTTTTAATAGTTTGTAGATGATCACTCGTACCAAATCCGCTCCGGAAACCAGCCTGCTCGTAGGGCTGGTAGAAGTCAACTTGACTGTCAACCTTTTGTAATAATTTTCATATAGAGTTTGTATATGTGCGATAAAACGCTGATGGGTCTATAGTTGTTAAGGTCAGTGAAGTTTCCCTTTTTGTGCATTATCACCACCACGGCGTTGTTCCATTGGGTTGGAGTTACACCCTCCATTAGGCATGCATTGAACAACTTCTGGATCTCTCGCAGCAGAGTCCCTCCTCCTGCTTTCAGAGATTCTACCACAACCTCATCATCACCAGGTGCTTTATTGTTTTCATCTCTGCTAATGCCGTTGATATCTCATCTATTGTTGTATCTGGTATATCTTCTGACCCAACGTTTAGTATTTTAGGTAAAGGGTTTTCTTCTGTTTGGTTTTCTCTTAGTCGATAGAGCTCTTAGTAGAAACCTTTGGTAATTTCAAGGATTTCATCTTTATTCGTTGTTACGTTCCTTTCCTTGTCCGCCAACTGCCAATTATTTTTCTCTCCTGGACCCAATCTTCGTCTTAGTACTTTCAAACTCCTGTTCTCCTCAATCACTCTCGTAATCATCTCTGTATTGTAGTTTCGTGTGTCTCTTCTGATAGCTTTCGAAATATCTTTGTTCAGTTGTTTTAATTCGCCTGTATTTGTTGTTTGTTTATTTTTAAGTTGTCTTCTCCTTTCCATAAGTGTCTTTGTTGTCTGACTTAACTTTCCCTTGTCTCTCGATGTTTTGGAACTACAACCTTTTTCGGCACTTTTAATGATCTCAGTTAGTTGTTGGTTTTGTTCGTCAACAGTTTTATATGTTTCGTTTTCTAGGTTTTCCAGGTTTGTTTCTATCAGCTTTTGGAATTTGTTGATATCGTTAGGAGATGTCCATTTCATGTGGTTTGTCTTATTTATCATTCTTGATCTTGCTGTCTTAGTATTTATCACTACTTTTGCTCGGACCAATCTATGGTCGCTTCCTATAGAGCAACTATTCAAAACGGTAACATCATGGACTATTTCTTTTTGTTGGTTATTATGAAATCAATTTCGTTTTGGTCCTACCATCGGGCTTTGCCAAGTGCATTTGCGTTGGAATTTCTTTTGAAAAAGAACCTTAGTCTAGTAAAACAAGTGAAATACTTAGGTGTGATACTTGAAACCAAATTAAATTGGAAGAATCACATCGAAACACAGGCGCTAGGAGCACAGGACACTCTGGCCTTACCGCAAGTTATTTGGGACCAGATAGGGACTTAAACAATCTATTATTAAATATTGGTTAGAAAGGACAGTGATTAGACTTTCACTAAGCAAGGAGACTAAACAAAATAAAATAATCAAGATCCAAATTCAAACGTGTCTAGCAGTCGTGGGAGCCTTGAGATCGACACCCACGACGACCATGGGGTATCTCTGTTGGGCCTTTTTCCTCTTCTCAAAATAGTGGAGGAGAGAGTGAAGAGGATCCCATTAAGGCTGTGTACAAAGTTTTGAACTCTGGACACTCTATTCATCCAACCTTTTGAAGCCGTCATTCCACCCAAAGAAATTTGGTCTACATCTCATGTCCTAATTATCCCACAGGGTCCCACTTGGTTTACAGACGGGTCCAAAACCCGGACACATACAGATGTTGGCATCCAGGATTCTAAGGCAAACATGATTGCCCTAGATGACTAAGTCACAGGAGCGCACACTGAACTATGCGCTATTCTACTGCAGGAAAACTACACAGAGCTTAATATCTGCATATACTCTGATAGCCAAAATGTCTTAGAATACCATCAAGATCGAAGGGCCACATCTAAACTAGTTGAGAAAAGCTAAAGAGCACTACAACAGCTCAACACAACAAATAGAGTTACATCTCTCAGGGTATCGAAGTGAATGAGAAAGCAGACAGCCTGCCTTAAAGGCAAGAGCTATCAAGCCGATGGGACCGAAATTTATTCTGACTATACCATCAAATCAAATCAAATCATATTTATTTGCTCCTAAGACTACAATGAGTCACATTCAAGCACATCAATAAACAAAACACAATGTGAAAATTTTCGACATAAAATACAAATATCACAAATATATATCAATTTAAGAAAAATATTATATTACAGCTATCATATGCATGCTTCAAAGAATTCTGTCACTGTATAGAATGCACCCAAAATCAAGAATTCCCTTCCTATGCTTAACTGCTCTCTTGAATTCGAAATCATTTATGAGCGGATATATGTGATTGAAGCATTTGATCTGTATATAGTTAGAATCATTTTGACCCACTGAGATTCTTGAAAATGGTAAAAGCAGATATCTTCTTATTCTGGTGGAGTAATCATGCACTGTATCATTTGTATTAAATAGATGCTTGTTTTTCCAAATATGCAAAATCAAATGATACACATACAGAGAAGAGAAGGTTAGGATACCTTCAAATCAAAATAGCTCCTGGCAATGACTCAAGCAATGCTGTCTGAACTAATAATAATGCGGATTATCTTCTTCTGTGCTATGAAAGCCTCCTTCATATGTGCTGAAGAACGCCACAAAATTATTCCATATGCCAGTATTCCCTCAACCCATCCCTGGTACATCAGCTTTAGAACCCCCAAACTCACCACTTTTCTCAAGTATCTAAATGCAAAAGCTGCCCTGCTCAATTTACAGGCCATGAGAGATATATGCTCCTGCCATGTTAATTTTGGGTCTAACCTAATTCCCAGAAATTCGAAGGTATCTGCAGCAGAAATGCTTACTCCATGAGCTTTTATAAGGAAAGAGGAATCAATTGATGCATTTCTCAGCAAAAATCTCAGGTAATGGTTCTTTGAAACATTCACAGTCAATCCATTATAAAAGCACCAGTCATTGAAATTTTGAGATGTAACATTGCTCTGATGAATAACTTCCGGTATCGATAACTCAGCAACAAGCATACTTGCATCATCAGCATAAAGAATCAGTCGACCCATATTGAATATGTCATTCAAAAATATAATGAAGAAAAGAGGTCCAAGAATTGAGCCCTGGGGCACGCCTTATCTTATCAGATGTTTTCTTGATCTCACTCCATCCACCACAACAGTCAGTCTTCGATCTGATAAGTATGAATCAGCCCACTCTGAAGAAATTTCTCTAACTTCAACACTATAAAACTTGAGTCTCTGCAGTTTATGATTCATACATTCAAAAGCTCTTTTCAAATAATAAAAAATTCCGATTATTGGATTTCCTTCATTGAGTTGCTCATATGCGACATGGTCTCCAGCAGAGCAGAAGTTGTTGAACCTCCTGCAACAAATCTATGTTGAGATGTATGAAGTATTCCCATCCCATCCAAAAAGCCATAAAGAGGACGAAAAAATACAGATTCGAATACCTTTGCAAACTGCGTTTGAACACAAACAGATCTATATTTTTCTACTTTCTTTCGAGATCCCTTGTTCTTGTAAAGCGCAATGCATTTAAAATTCCTTCAAAGCATCAGGAAAAATACCCACTCAAAAGGTGTCATGAATTATTTTTTCCAAAACTGTAAAACTTACTACAGAGGCCCAAAACTACTGGCCAGGTGTCTTGGGATTAAGATATTCCTAGAAGGGACCCAGTCAAAGAAGATCCTCCATAAACTATTGTTTCTTGACAAGAAGTCTATTGGTATAGCAGTTGACTTACTAATAGGATACTAACTCAGTAAATATCTACACATTATGCAACTATCGAAGACTACACAATACTGTAGTTGCCTACAAAATAATGAAAAAAAAAGATTATAAATTATTTGAATGTTCCACTCATAAGGCGACCACACTAGAGACATTAGGCACTGAAATCTTGAAGTCTGCATGTTCCAGAAGGCCCTATACAACAGTTTAGCAAATGCATTGAAAGGATTCAGCAAGACTGATAATACCAAACGTAACAATGAAAGCACAATGGGCCAAAAGACCTTAGTGCTACTCATATGGGCGTCGTGCATGAAGAACAAGAAAAAACGCCTTTTAATGTAAATTCCACTTAGCTCAGTGATAACTTCGCTAACAAAATATCAGGGAGACTTTTACACCTTTGAAAAACCAGTTAGAATAATGATTTATTTACACAACCTAAATACAGAATCCATTATTAATAAAGTACATCAAGTGGAAAACAGGAAAAATTAGACACCTGTGAAATAACCAAATATTGGCTTCAAGAACTTCAACCTACCAACTTAATTTAAAAAATTTCAGAATTCAGAAGTCCATAAATTCTATTCAATAGGGGATTTCAGCGGTGATTTCGATTTTGAGGACTTTCTTTAATAAATTCTGAGATCTTCACACACTATGGACGAAAATTTTTTGAATTTCAATTCAAATTTTAAGAAATGATTAAAATAATTTTCAACTCACATGTCCGTGTCTGGATTATTTTCTGGATTTCTACATTTATCTAGTTTTCTCTCTAACATTATTAAAACACTTTTGTCAGGAACATTATCCATCATTTTCACCATTGATCGGATACCTGAAAATAATTCATACGATTATTCTTTGTAAAATTAGAACTCTAAAGTTCATTTACATCTACTATAGTACTCTTCCATGATGTTTTCAACTCACTTCTTACAGCTTCAATTAATTCTTCCAAGCGTCCAGCGCCTTCAACTCCAAACAATGTATCAGTAACATATGCATCTAGATTTTCATGTAATTTGGAAGCAGCATGTAAAACTGCAGCAAGAGCTACTTGACTTGGTGAATACAATAGGACAGCATCTGTCAAGAATGCCTTTTCCAAAAAATGCTCAGTTCCGGGCCTTAGTCTTTCTGGATCATTCAGGGAACATCTTGTCTAAAAATGAAATAAATTATCTAGAACCTATAAGATAAAATATTTAATTTGTAAAAATATCATTAATTAGAAAAATTACTCACTTTAATATCAATTAGTAAACCTTCTACAGGTCTGAACGGATTATGAATCGAAGGTGAAAATTTAATTGTTCCATTAACAACAATTCATTATTTAAAATAATATCACTAGCTTTTTCCTATCACCTCTTATATTTGCTACAAACTGCATTATGGAAACGTTGAATTCTTCTACTTTACAAGCTAAATATATACATGTTACCCTAAAACAAAATATTAATTACTATTAGAAAATTATAGGAATTAGATACTACTATTCTGAGAAAAGATATGCAAGTTATTACTTCTAACCTGAAAATAATTGTAGTTCACATCTATCATTTGATGCTTTTCATTGAAAATGCAAGAGAACAGATTTCCATAAAATTACTTTCAAAACTATAATCTAATTTAAGGAACATATTTTTTAGATTAGTACATTGCAAAATAGAAACTAGATACTCAGTTCACTGTAATGGTAAAAATGGAAAGGGCAAAATGAACTTGAAGACTAAGGGAATACAACTAAAATAAATATTCTAT
The DNA here is from genome assembly GCA_013387265.2 of Cryptolaemus montrouzieri. NCBI lineage: Eukaryota > Metazoa > Arthropoda > Insecta > Coleoptera > Coccinellidae > Cryptolaemus > Cryptolaemus montrouzieri. The sequence continues at coordinate 54,537,147 of JABFTP020000185.1, read as the reverse complement.
TAGAGCCATAATACAAACCAAAATTTTAGTTTGCATTAAAGTTTAGATCTTATTTGTACAATTATTATCGCTGTAAATCATTACTGACATGATTTCTTTTGGATGATAGTTCATAACCGAGTTATTGATGTAAAATCTTTTGAAATAATGAAAGGATGTCCCAGCAACACATCTAGGCATGGGAGGCTGAAACCGCTTACAAAAATCCCTGAGATGGTGTTCATATTTCTTGACCATAATTTTTTCTTCCTCTGCATTCAAAAAGTAATTATATCTATCTGCATCCTAAAATATCAATCTTTGAAATTAAGAACAGCTTTGAATCGTATCAACTTACCGGTATTTGTTCTCCATACTTTTCGACATGCTTCAAATTTGCATTTTTCCTGAGATCATTCAGTTCATCTTCAGTGTTGAACATCCAATATTTACATTGACTTGACGTAGTGAACATTATAATATTATATACTTTGCCTAAATTCTTTGATTATTTAATTATATTTCCAATTAATAAGATAGGTTAAATTTTTGTTTAAAATGTTAGTATACAACATAGATCAAGTATAGAAGAAGACAAAGCACTCCATAGAATAAATAGAAATTTCTATACCTGGCTGGTTAGGATAGGTCATGATTGAAAGATTGAGATGAGCTTCATAGATGGTCCATAGATGACTCTTGATAAAGCAGAATACTATAATTTTTATTTTCAGCTACTACTATCAGATAGCTGCTAAAAATTTCAAAGTTATCTTAGAATGATAATCCATAGGCCTACTTTTTCTTATACAGTGGATAGTACAGATTTCGATAAGTGAATACTTAGATTCTTATTACAGAAATAGAGATATGACTTTTTAAGAAAATTATAACAATATTTTTTAGAAGTCAACTCTTAAAAATTCAAAATAGTTTCATTATGAGGATTGCGAATATTACTACGTAAAAATATCACTGTTTAAGATGGAAAAGTTTAATCAACGTTATAACTAATCGAGCTTTCGCTTATCATCAGACAAGTAGCGACTTCATTCATCTTTACCAAATTTTATTCACATTCCACGAACAATAACAATTTTTTAATACATATTCTGTATTTTTGATGAAAGAGTTTCTGGACCAATCTTCATATGAACTCTCTATCCTCAATTCACTGAAAGTATTAGCTCCTGATGTTTGGCTACATATTTAAAGAACACTTGTAAATCTTCGAAAAATTTAAAGTCTATATTGCGTTCATTATTAAAAATACATTCTGAAATGATTCGAACTTCGTAGACAAACTCCAGAACATCATAGAATATATGATTTATGGCAAAAACTATTACTTGAATATCTTTTCTTATAGCTACAGAGCTTGCAACCAAAAGCAACCAGTGTTTTTGAAGGATTGAGATTTTCGGACCTTTTTCATAGCAATCTAAAGAAGGGATATTTTTTACTTGAGAAAAGATATGCTGGCGATGATTGGAGCATTATATCGTTGATAAGTACCACCAACAATCTAAATCGGAATTTTTATAGCATTTGAAACAATAACTACAAGACAATTTTGATATATGGAGAGTAACATGCAATGAATTCCATCGAAATATTTATTAAATACCTACGAGAGTATTGTGATCTTCTAGGTTCCCATAAGATATAATTTCAGTTCCTGAACTATAAACTACTTCAAATGCATAAAATTATTTATTAAAACATACTGTTTCGAAACGGTTAACCCTAAAAAACTGTGGCCATGATTCCCAGTATTGAAGCAAATCTAGGTATGCCCAATACTTGAACAACAGAGAGTTTTTTGTATTTGCTTTCTTTCTACAATCTATAGTGCCACCATGCCAACCCAGTGGATACAAAAAACTGGTGGCGAACGATGATTGTTGTCCGTAACTCTGCTGCTGGTGCCTCCTTTCGGGCACCGCCACAGGCGTTAGACGAAACACACAGTGTTGTCAGATTGAGTATGGATAGAAAATATCAATTATTTTATAGATGAAGAAAATTATTGAAAAAATTGCAATCTTCAACCTAGATATATGTTTCCTTTCTAATTTCATATTATATCGAGTACGAAAATGGAAAATTTTATGAATAATTCAAAGGATTTAAGATTTCAAAGTTGAGTTTATTCGTTTATTAATAAAATAGATTGGAGCTTTCATACGATTTTATACTTACGATTACAACGAATACGACTACATATAGTGTAGGTGAATACAAATGTGTTCCTAGTTAATAATAATCGAATATACCTTTCGTTCCAAGTTATGAATATATTTTTCCTCTCAAGATTCTTTATGGCTGGTGGAAATATCCAATCACCTTCAAGTCTTAGTAATAGTGGTTGAATGAGACTTTTCTCCATCAAGGTTTTCGGTAGCCCCCTCTGGATTATTTCCAAGAAAACCATTTGATTTTCAAGATGTGATGAAATAATTGATTGTTGAAATCTTTTTAAATCAAAATAATTTCTATTAAATTTTCCATGTTTTTGTCTCAATTTGGAAAAAATCATTCTCACCAAGAATGGAATGGAAGGAGAACAAAGTATTGTTAGAATAGGAACTGAAAAAATAGCAGTCGGGACATATCCTGCAATCCTACGATTATCGTAGGATTCTCTATGCTCGAATTTCCGAAATCACAACATACATTTGTGGTAAATTTAAAGAAAAAAGACTTCAATTCTCTCAACATTTATATTCTTCTGAAAAGTAACGTACGAGAGTGAAGTTGTGAAATGTAAAATTTCTAATAATATGTATATCAAACTAGATATTGTCCATCCGTTTCACTATATTGTCTGATTATGCTCACTACTGATATGAGTCCCAAATTATGCATTTACTTGCTGAAGTGGAAACTCGATTGGAAGTAAGACCTAAAAAATCGTTAGAATTCGAATTTCAAATTTTTCTTATAGATGAAAAGGTTTAGAAATTGAGAGAAAAATAATGTTTCTGTTCCATTAATAGTCAAAGTGGACTTCACATAAGATGGTGGGAAATATTGTGGTTCTAACCAGTCTTTCGTCTAGTGCATTCGCTCAATCATCTCCTCTGTATGAATGTTAATACCACAATATTAAAATGGATGCAATGAGTATGAAAAGCCAATAAAATGTTTCTGCACCAAGAGATGGCAAAAGATGATAGATAATTGAATGTTCATATTGAAAAAATCTCTACTTGATGCTTTCCTTGAAATATCCTACTTGGCGTCGTACGCAACAGAATTATTGAGTAAACCTTTTTTCTATAGAATACAGACTTTCCAATAACCAATTCAAATATCGGAAGCAGACAGTGGTGTAAAAGTCCCTCTTCAAAAATGGATCGCTGAAAAGCGTGTTACATCATTAGCTCAATTAAAAAAAAGAATGCCGCAGCGCTTGGAGATGATAATACATTATAATGATTTTTTGTCAATGTGCCATGTTTCAGCTTTCTATAATACATATTTTCGTAGGTATGACAATTTCTCATTTCCGAGATTTTGACCTTGGTACCCTGGATATTAAAAAAAAAGGAATCTACGGACCTACGTTTCTTCTCAAAGTTATTGTCATTTGCGATCAGCAGTCCTGGTACTCGAAATTGGAAATTGGTATAAATATATTACCCTTCCGTTTCGATAACTTCGACAGACTAGTTTTTCCGTAATGTATTCAACATTACCTTTCTTCTTTTTGAGCCACTATTTTCATTCATTATTAAAAAACATACAGCAGCACTTTCGGTAAAATGACTACTAATCCTAGTTATACAGAAAATGCCGAGCACTCCCGAATGCGAACGAAAATTTTCTTTTTTAATTTGAATATTATCGTTATCATATAATTGCTATCTAACTTACCCAAAAAAATTATTCGATGGGTATATCTACCATTTTTCTGTAATTCTATGTTATGATTATAGTTACTGTGGTGTCATAGAAATCCGGACCAGAGTATTTAATATAGAGAGCTCACCTATACTTCATCAAAAAATATCATTTGAAGAACTTAATTTATTCGGTACCAGTGAATACCCGGAGAGCTTTAGAATTTAGAGTTCGCAGATCTTTTGTAAATTTAGATCCTAACATGCTGAAAAAAACAACGATCAATGATTATGTTCCCGAACTGAGAACTGTTTAAAAAATGATGGGAGGAAGTTTGAATATTTGTGAATAATTTTATCGAATTTTCATCACGTGCAATTTTAGATATTATTTCATTCTCATGCATCATTTGTTATGTACAGTAGCACACTCTCAATGATGGCCTACCTCAGGGATCTGTTCTTGCACCTCTTCTCTTCAATTTATGTATGTCTGACATCCCTGAAACCTTCTCTACAAAGGTTATTTATGCTGATGATATTGCTTTGGTTTTTCGACACTATGACTTCGAACCAATTGAGCAAACACTGACTTCTGATTTAGAAATTCTGAACATTTTCTTCAAAAAATGGCGTTTATGTCCAAATCCTGAGGTTTCTTGTTTTCATCTGAATAATCATGAGAATGATAGGGAACTAAGAGTATTCTTCAATCAATCACTATTAATTCATAATTTCACTCCTACATATCTTGGTGTAAAGCTTGATCGTTCTTTGACTTTCAAATTTCATATTGATGAATTATGTCAGAAGTTGAATACAAGAAACAATATACTACATAAACTAGCTGGATCTAATTGGGGCGCCGAAGTCTCTACTTTGCGAACTACTGCTTTAGCTTTAGTATATTCAGCAGCAGAATATTGCTGTCAGGTGTGGTTGAATAGTGCTCATGTCAATAAGATTGATTCTCAGTTGAACTGTTCTATGAAAGTTATAAGTTGAGGTATCAGTTCAACAGCTACCCCATGGCTTCCGGTTATTTGTAATATAGTTCCTTCCCATATTCGCAGGAAATTAGCTCTTAAATCGTCTTGGGATAAGTATCACTCATTTCCAGAAGTTTTTCCGATAATACACAATCTTCAAAATCCACCTAACCTGAGATTGAAATCTAGGAAACCTATTTGGTCGATTGACTTTTTGCGTACACGGGTGAAGACTGTTGATCTTTGGAAAACTGAATGGCAGGAAGTTGAGGTTTTTAATAAAGTTCTCATAGAGGATCCTTCCAAAAGGGTTGCAGGTTTCGATATAAGTAGGAAAAATTGGTGTATATTAAATCGTCCCAGGACAGGACATGGTCGTAATAATAGTATGTTGTTCAAATGAAGTACTGTAGAAAGTCCGGCATGTGAATGTGGAGCACCTGAAGAAACAATAAGACATTTAGTCCTCGATTGTCCTATTTCCCATTTTACGGATGGTTTTCAAGAAATTCATTCCGTTTCAGATAGTTTCATCAACTGGGTAGAGTACTTTAAGTCTATTTAGGAGATTAGTTTTTGCTCCCCCTTAGTGTTTTTTCCCCATGGTGTATGTTGATAAGGCAAGGGCTACACCCATGTAGGGCTTCATTCCCAAAAGGTGTATGAGATGTTCCCTGTTGAAAAACAGAGGAGCATTAGTTAAGTTCTTAGATTCAAGTGAGTTTAGACATATAAGAGTTAGGTATGTTTTCATGAAATTTTTTTCTGCTGGTTTTCTTTTTCCATTGTTACAGATTTCGCCAGTCCCAATCCCCCTTCCTTTTCACCCTTGTTTTCGTGAAGAAGTGCTGGAAATCATGGAGTGCAAGATGACAATGAGAGAATGAAGCTGCTAAGCAGAAAAACTTTTGGTACTCTTTTTGAACTCACGACACTAACACAACATAAACAGACAAGCTATTGCTAGTGCAATAGCGACAGGGAAACGAGTTTTTCTTCACAGGTTTTTTCACTCGTTTACTAAATCATACGTAAGATAGTATGGTTCCCCTGCTACATTTCCTGTGCTCACACTTTAGGGGCAATCGTAGGAGACATGATGCTAGTTTAGATGCCTAATTAAGGAACTGGAATGGTTCGTTTTTTCTGCTGGTATTCTATTTACTTGCTTGTTTTTTACGATTGTGTTTTTCAGACACACACCAAAATTATAGCTATAAGCATTTATTGTAAATACAATTATTCGAAATCTACTCGAACAAAAAATTGCCCAGCGTGCAATTCAGATTCATCATTGGCAGAATGTTCAACATCTCACTTCGCAGGAGTTACGTTCATGGAAGAAATGCTTTCCTGAGGAACTGCCGGATCAGCGGATCTTGATACACCGTGTTAACCGATGTAATAAATTATCTTTGTATATCTCATATTATTCAGTCTGACAATAGCTCCCATTTAATTTGGTTTGTAATAAATGAATGTTTTTACGAAGGATTTTCCTTAAGTGAAAAACATAAGTGGCTTAGTGCGGTAGGATCTCGACGGCATCTCAACCAGATATCAGTGAGTTTCAACTCTTCATCGAGAAGGACCAAAGACGTAAAATTGCAGCCAGTTCATCGACCGGATAATGAAGATAACAAAAATTCTGTAAGTTACTAATTGTTCCTTTATGACGGACTCCTCGAATTCTCCTGATCTATATAAAGATACTTGGCCAGAAATCGAGTCAATTTCAAATCAATCAATTTCAAAATTATCTTTAATTTCAACAGAGCCGAATCAATCTAACATAGATAGTTCGAATTCTGAGAATATTCTTAACACCGATCAAAATAAATCAGTTAATTTATTTGAATAGTGAATATTTTCAATATATCACAATGTCTAACCAAATACCCGTTTTTGATATTAAATTGCTACAAATTGTACCCGAATTCGACGGCAATCCGTATAGGTTATTTCGTTACATTTCTACTGTATACGAATTACTAAATGAATATTATAATGCGGCTGAACGAAATTGTTCACAGAATAAATTCCTTAAATTTGGTATTTTATCAAAATTAACTGGACCGGCTGAAGAACTTGTTTCTTTGAGCGGCAGTAACGATGGCCGACAATAAAAAATATTCTGATAACACATTTTGGTGAACAGCGAAATGAAAGCAGTTTAACCCATTTAGCCCTTCTGCTCTTTTAAAAGGACTGAGGTTGTCGACTCGTTTCTGATGAAGTACTCGATTATAGATGGCGCTACCTGTATAGCGTAACAAACGAGTTAAGACGCGCAACCGTTGCAGATGTAGAATTTACTTGTGATTAGCCAGTGTTGAAGTGAAATTTGATTATATCGATCGAGATGTCCAAGAGGTTGTAAGTAAATTCTTTCATTTTTGTAGAGTATGATTTCTTCTCATCTGATATTTGAGTTAAACAGAGTCCGCCGAATATTTCCATCTGCATAACCTCACATTTATTTTCTTGCTCCGCTAAATACGAGACAATATAAAAAGCTATCATTTTAAGAGGACAGTAGATTCATCGACTACTGCCGACTCAATTGGAATATTTTTGTTTCAGGTACAAAGATGATCGTTTTAGACCTTTTAGACGTTAGCTGAAATAATGGCAGAGATAGAACAAATTGAGAATGAGGTTCCAGAAGAAATAGCAATTTTTCCTCCTGAGAACGACAATGATGACTGCGATACATGTGAAGACTCTGAAGATGAAATTACCGTCTTATTGGACAATTTACTAGGAACTCAACCTCTCTCAGAGTTGGTAGAACGAAGACCAAAATTTCTGAAAACTTTCGATTACAAAGAAAGTGATTTGGACTTGGGAAAGTCGCCTCTGCCGCATTGGACACCAATATCATCGGCGGATAACAATCTTCCACCAGCTGCTACATTCCAGTTATTCTGCGATGAGGAAGTGATCTATCTTATTCTTCAATTCTCAAACACAATGACAAGAAATGAGCTATTTGGTTTCATTGGAGTTCTCTTCCTTAGTAGCTAGTACTTCTTACACGGAAAAATATGTTCTGTCAGAATAGGGATGAAACCAACAATAAAATGGTGTGCGAATCTATATCGCGTGATAGATTCCAGCATATAATGAGTAATATTCACTGCAATGATAATACAAACATGCATTTGAAGGACAAATATTCGAAAATGCGACCACTTTTTGACATTCTGAACTCAAAATTTGTTGGAGCATGCCCCTATCGAAGAAAATCATAGTATAAACGAGTCAATGATAACATACTTTGGACGTCACAGTGGAAAGCAATTCATACGTGGAAAACCTATCAGATGGATAAGTTTTGGATTGGTGCTCTCCGACTAGGTTATATAATTCATTTTGACCCATACCAAGGTTCTTCAAGTATTGCCAGAAATACAATTATATGGGTCTTGGCGCATCAGTAGTTTTACAATATGCAGATATAATAAAAGATATGCCCTTTGAAGGATTTCATTTATACCTTAACAATTACTTCACCTCACTTTTGTTGCTCAAAGAATTGAAATTGAGGGGCCTAAAAGCTACTGGAACACTGAGGGAAAACCAAATCCCCTCATCACCCCTATCTAGTTCGAGTGTACTAAAAACAAAACATCGAGGTTATTTTGAGCATACATTGACGGATGACGAAATCATGATCACCAAATGGAATGACAACAATGTTGTGAATGTAGCATCAAATACTTCAACATTGTTTTCGGTAAATAGAGTAGAGAGGTTTCACCAATCTGAGAAGAAATATATTTATAAAGATCAACCAGTCTTGATAAAATCTCACAATGGAAATATGGGAGGGGTGGAACGTGGCGATCAAAATCTCGGTGGCACTAGAGTTAGCATCAGAGGAAAAAAAATTATTTTTCTTTATTTGCTCATTGCATTGACATGGCTGTGCAAAACTCTTAGCCCTAACATAAGAACAATGGCGGAAAACTCGATCAACTAGAATTCAGAAGATCTATAGCAACTGAACTATTAGAATCTAACAAGATAATGGAAAAGAGAGTACTTTCGAAAGCTCCTAGAAATTTACATGAGTTTTCACGTTATGGCAGACTGTATCATCTCATTGTTTATAATAACAGTCTGAGACGATGTGCAGTATGCCATAAAAAAGCAAATTTTCTCTGCCAAAGATGTGATGTTGGCTTGCATCTGAAAGATTGTTTTGTTTCTTATCATACTATATAATGTTTAGATGGGCTTTTGATGAAAATAAAGACTTTGTTTGAAATCAATCAATAATTTCATATGAGTATGCTATAGTACTACTGTCATTTTAAAAGGACGCATAGTTTCGACCAACAACAACACTCGACAATTCAAAAAAGGATGGATTATACTTTATAGTCCCTCTTTCAAACTCAATCCACGATAAAATTCCATTTATAAAAACACGATAGTTTCAGAATAATATGGGTTAATTTCAGATCTTGGTATGTTACGCCAAGGTAACAACGAAAATTTGCTATCATTTTATTCTCGAGTTATTTCAACCCTCAATTTTCGCCATAATTATTTGAATATTCATGAAGATAATGGGTCAGTGAAAGCTTCAAAAAAATCGCTATATGATTCACATGCTCTTTACACTTTATTAGTTGGATTAAAAGAACCCCAAAGTTTCATGATTAGAGCAATGAAGCCAAAAGATTTAGCGAAAGCTCAAACGTACATTATTCAAGATAATAACATACGTTATTTGCAAAAATCTTCTAATTCATTGAAAACCTTACCCTCACAAAATTCACCAAATAATTCTTTTTACAAAAATTCTTATCAGACAAATATTTCCAATTTACCAGCTCCAAGATTTTCACAAAAACATTTTCCAAGTACTCCAATTCAATTACAACAACGCCCGAATCTACCACGTCCAAGATTTCCTACGAACAGCCAAGTTTTCGGGAAGGTTCAAAACGTTTGGAAAAATTCGTCTAACGGACAGTCTCCTTCGACACCAACCCCAATGAGTATTGTTCACACTAGGAATAGTTCTAGACCGACCCCTATGAGTGTTGTTACTCGAACCTTGAATGTACCGCGGAATCATCAAAATTATAAACTATTCAGAAATAATACTAATCAGCCTATTAATTTCATTTCTGAAGAATTGAATACTGTACATTATGATGAAAACAACCGTGTCTCCGATTTCGATTGGTATTACATAGGGAAATCCGTCGAGATTTTGAACCGAAATTTCACTGAAGTTGAGATCTACATTTGTGCGAAAATTTGACGATTAAAAATTTCTTCTGTAAATTAAGTGCTAATTGTAAGAATTGAATCCGTGTTGTTGAGTTTCCGAAAGGTTCTTTGTTTGTTATTAATTGTTATCATCACTCGTGTGGTTCATTGCGCATCGGAATCAAGATGCCAAATGCCTGCGTAACATGTATGAGGGCGGTTAGTCGATCCTTCGCGGGCGTACTATGCAGTGGCCCGTGTGGATAGCATTATCATGGAAAATGCGTGAATCTGTCGAACGAAAGCCTGAAATCACTTCAAGATAAATCAGTAGAATTGTTATGTCAAACTTCTCGCCTTAGGTCGAATATTAAGCATGTCATAATGGGTGAGGATGAGGAAGTCAATGGTTCTGCACTAGAGAAATCGAGTCCACAGAACGGAATGCTTCTGGAAATCAAAGAGGAAATTAAATCTATGAATGCTAAATACAATAAACTGATCGAAGATATAAAATTTTACGATGACAAGGTGTCCGACTTCGAAGTAACGATTGCTAAAATGGAACCGAAATTAAAAGAAATTGATCAATTGAAAAAAGAGAACTCTGATCTGAAGGAGCAGGTTGCTCAGCTGTGTTCCAGAGTGGAAGACAATGAGCAATACTCTCGATCCTTCAATTTGGAGTTTAGTGGAATTCCCGAGGAAGCAAACAAAAATGATGTTGATGTTTTCAATAAAATTGCTCTTTCTGTCAAATGTCCTGTGGAGCCATCCGAAGTTCAGACCATCCATCGCGTTGTTGTTCACCAGCAAACAAAATCTTCTGACGGCAAGAAGCCAGAACGAAATTTTATTGTGAAGTTCTCAACGAGAATTAGGACAGATAGTTTTTACGCCGCGTCTAGGTTGCTCAAAAGTGAACAGAAAAATAGAAACAGTGAGATCGCGGTAGATGGGGTAACCGATTCTTTGTATGTCAACGAACATTTGATTGCTAATAACAAATATCTATTCAGAAACAACCAGAGAACTGAAGTACAAGTTTGTTTGGACCAAGAATTGCATTATCTATGTTCGGAAAGATGATACTTCAAAATCTATTCCAATAAAAACTGAGGACGATATAAGAAAGATGTAACCTAAGATTGGAAGATATTTGTCACTCCATACTTGTTGAAATTATGATAATATTCCAAAAATATTTTTTTTACTACGATGAACACTCTTAATATTTTTTATCAAAATGTCCGTGGTTTGCGGACCAAATCCTCATGTATTCCCACTAACACAAGTGATTTAGAATTTGATATTTTGTAGCTTACTGTGACTTGGCTGAATGTTTCCTGCTATGACACATTGTGTTCGCCCCGCGGTATCTCTGAATGTAAACTGAATATATAGATCTATATATCTATATACATCCGAAAGATAGTGACGCTTCGAACGCATTGTTGATGAATCTTGAACATTTATGCAGTTTGTATCCTGACGATAAGTTTCTAATATGTGGCGATTTTAATTTACCAACCATCAATTGGAACCTTACTCATGATAGTTTAATCAATACCCCTGTGCACATCGCATTAGTACTCATTTTGTTGATACTATCTCCTTCTGCGGGTTATCGCAATTCAACTCCGTGAAAAATATGAATATCGTCTGTCTAGACTTAATCCTCAGTAATGATAGTGACGGTGTGAAATCAGTGATCAACTCATCATACCCGTTGGAACATGTGGATCGCCTCCATCCTGCGCTGGAAGTTGAAATTCGGATCTCCAATTTCAAGCCCCTTCGAATGAATCCTACTTCACAAGCATTCTGTTGTAGCCTACCTTGATGAGGTTGACTGAAATCAAGCGTTTTCAAACTGAAGCATCGACGAGTGTGTTGATATCTTCTATAACCATCTCGGAGTGTTTTCTAGCAGATTCGCCCCGCGAAAAAGTATAATTGGTGTTAAGTTTCCTAACTGGTATTCTTGTAAAACTATTAAAATAATCAAGGAAAAAATTAAAGTACACAACAGATGGAAAAACTATAAAAACAGTGATGATTTCGTAACATTTAAGAATTCAAGACGTAGAAGCAAGTTCCTTATTCGCGTAGATTTTTCGTTTTATGTAAAGAGGGTTGAAAGAACCATAAGCAGTAGCCCAAAAACTTTTTGGAGTAATTTCAAAAATAGAACGAAGAACTCCGGAATACCTAATGCGATTGTGTATGGAGATCAGCATGCCAACAGTGGTGATGGGGTATGTAACATTTTTATAAAGCATTTCAGCTCAGTATATGTCAATAAAAATAACGTTTTAACTGAAACCGACATCGAAAAACTAAGTTCAGTCGGTAACTCCGCGATAATATCTTCATATCAAATAAGCGACTCTGATATTCAAGAAGCATTACGCAAGTTAGAAGAGGCTAAGGGACCGGAACCAGATGGCAACGCGTCAGTATTTTTGAAGAGATGTGCTTCAAGTTTGGTGCATCCTTTGAGTCTTGATTTCAATAGGTCATTGCACGAGGGCTATTTTTCAGTAAAATGGAGGGTGTCTAAGGTAATACCAATTTTTAAATCCGGAAATAAGAACGATGTTACCAACTATAGGCCTATATCTATATCTATCGAGTCATTAATTTATGATTTTCTTTTCGAGTCTTTGAAGCATGTGCTGCCAGCTCAGCAGCACGGTTTCTTTCCGCACAGATCTGTAGAGTTAAATCTTGTAGAATATGTTCAGGTTCTTCTTGACAGTTTGGAACGTAGGTATCAGGTGGACGACTCTGTGTACACCGATTTCAGCAAGACATTCGACAAAATTTGTCAGAGTATATCTGTCAGGAAGCTTGCTGAGGTCGGTGTGCATGGCCCACTGCTGCGCTGGCTTCATTCGTATATGTCTGAAATATACCAGTATGTTGCATTTTGTGGATATTGTTCTGACATATATAACACAAACTCGGGAGTGCGCAGGGGGAATCATCTGGGCCCTTTATTATTTTTGGTCTATTTATATGATATTCCGGAGTGCTTTGAGAATAGTTTATTTTTAGCTATCGCGGACGATTTGAAAATTTTTAAAATAATCAAAGATCACTCGACTGCGTATTGCTTTAGAACGACCTAGATCATCTAGTGAAATATTGTAGCGATAATCAACTTTTTGTTAATTTCGATTAATGTCAGTCCTTAGCTTCTCGAGGAAAAAGTACAGTATACACTTTCAGTGAACCCTGGGATCACACAAGCTCGTCTCAGTGGACTCGATTCGTGACCTGGGGGTTATCATTGACAGCAAGCTTCTTTTTGGCAAACATGTTGAATCTATATGTAAAAAAGTATCCCGAATGCTCGGTTTTCTTCTGAGAAGCACTCAGCAATTCAAGTGTATAAAATCATTAAAGACTCTTTATTTTACATATGTCAACAGTAACTTGAACTTTGCGACAGCTGCCTGGAACCCTCAGTATCACGTGTACATAAACTTAATTCAAAACATTCAAAACCGATTTATAAAATATGTTAACTACAAAAATGCAAGGATACCTAGAGTCGCTGAAATAACAGCTTCAGAATTAGGCATAGTTTCGGTACAGACTACTAGAGAAATCCACGATATTTTTTTCATGTTGAGACGGCTGTTCGATTTTATAGATTCCGAAGTTTG